>LPNX010232808.1:265643-362374 GCA_001517045.1 Pseudotsuga menziesii
ATTTGGCAGCAGTCAAGTCATGCCGCATTCAAACAGAGCATTGTATATCACATCCGTTGGATGGGTTAGTAGTTTGACTTTAGGAGATGTACTTGTTTCTCTGAATTTACCTCCATCGACTGGTTAAGCTTCCAGTCCCTATGGAGCCTTTGTTGATGCCTCCTATGTCGCAGAGATGTCCCAGTTTTTCATATTGAGTCTGTGTTTCCTACATTCAGTCACCATTTTCCTTTATGCTTTTGTTTGAAGGAAGTTGAAGCCTGAGTCGTCGATTCCTCAGTTGTCTTGAATTTGCATGTCGGCCATTTTCGATACTATTACTGGTTCCTGCAAATCTTGTTCGAGTTCTTCCACATTATATAACATTGCTGAGTACGTCGTGTTGGATGATGGGGGATGCCTTAATTCTGTCCTTCCAGCGGATTCCATCCCATCAAATTCAGATCGTTTATTTTGGGATAGGATTTTGGATTCATTTGAGTGCCTTGAGACTTACAGTCATCAGTGGTAGGTTCTCTCGCTATCGACAGTTTTTGGGAATACATCAATGTCCCTTGATCGATGGATTCTTCCAAGTGTTCGACCTCAACACATCTATTCACACTTGTTAGATTACAGTCTAGTACCTTGATTCCCATTTTCATTATCGGTGGGTGAGCTAGCATCTATTAATGGTATACATTAATGATTGATAATCAGATGATGGGATACTATGTTCAACCTCGACACCTCTATTCACATAGTAGGACATGCACTCGTGGCAGTTTGTGTAGAAGCCTTTCCAGTTTGGTGGAATTCCACATATGCTACCTCCTTAATCGTGCTAGTGTTCAAGAGCTTTCAACTCTCGTGACTTGATTCCAGTGTACGTCATATATCTTCAGCTTCTATGGAGATATTGATCTATTATATATCTTCATCATGGAGATTCTATCTATAATATATTGTACATGGAGATGATCACACATGTCACATTTTGTATATCATGCCTATTCATAGCCATTGTACTATTATGTATTCAGGACTGCTATATGTATTTGCAGTCATATGCAGAGATTGATTATTGTACTATATTGATGGATGGCTGGTTCTTGATCACACCACTTCTGGGATGGATTTTATAATATATTTCGGCCATCATGTTACCCCTCTGACCTCACACATTAGGGGGCATCTATTATAGATAATTCTACCACACATGGTTGATCACATGTTTATAGCCTTCCCTATCCCTCTGTAGACTCTTTAGACCCCATGGACTGATATTGTACCTTTGATGTTTCCAAGTTCATCCATAGAAACAACTGTTTATTGCTGTATGCAACTTTTAAACCCATACTCGCGTGTATATGCATATTTTGACCTTAAACCCACGTACATCGGGATGCATGCATAAATCCAAATATTTTTGGAGTTTTCCTTCATGTGTGCCTGAACCACTTGAATATTGGCCTTCCATATGCCTTGAGATCGCTCAGATTTGACCCTCCATTACCCCTTTGGAGTACTATATAAGGAACCCCTTGGATACATTGAAGGAAAGGAATTGAAGAGCAACGAAACTATAGTCCATTGTTGCCATTGCTTGCATATACTTGAGTCTGCATCCCTTTGTCCCTTTGGAGAACTTTGAGTTCTTCCTAAGCTTTCCTTTTCTTATGAGCTTGCTATCGAGAGATGGAGGATTGAGGTGGTGGAGGCCCAGGTGGAGGACTCAGTTTCTCCGGTTCACAAATGTGCCGATAGAAGTTGTCACTTGTGTAATCTCTGATTTGATTAATAGAAATATATTTTCCTGTCCAATAATGTGCATATAAATTAATATTGAATCCACGGATATGTTTAATTGCTTATACATTGTTGATTATATATGCTAAAGTAGATCTAACACCATATTATAGAGCATTCTTGTCTTGTTTGTTGTTGTTGAGAGTAAATTGCTAACACAAGCGGGATTGGAAAAAGCTCAACGAGGATCTACTTCAACCGTTTGGAATAAGGTATGATTCGAGATCCTTTAGTTTTAGATGTTTGGTTTCTCTTGCATATTGGGAAGGGATTGATTTTTGCGGTTTATCTGTCTGTTGTGCTACACCCCAAGCCATTGGACGTTTTTCTTACCAGGAGGGTACTTTCCCCCGAGTGTCGTTATACTACACATGTTTCCTTGCATTGAGCTTAGGTGTTTTCCCCTGCTTGGAACTAGTTTGTTTGTCCCTTGACACTCGTATCCTCCTAGATTTGTAACTATAAAACACTTTTATTCTTTTTCAAGATTTTCAAAATATCTGAAAAAGTCCAAAAAAACCAAAAAACCAAAAAGCTAGACAACAAAAGATGTTATCTTTGCCACTAGTTGATTCATGTCGCCTTCAAACATAGTACTGTCTATCACATTCGTTGGTTGGGTTTGTAGTTTAACTTTAGGAGTTGTACCAGTGTTTCTATGAATTTACCTCCACTGACTGGTGAAGCTTCCAGTCCCTATGGAGCCTCTATTGATGCCTCCTGTGTCGCAGAGATGTACCAGTTTCGCATATCGAGTCTATGTTGCCTAAATTCAGTCACCATTTTCCTTTATGCTCTTGTTCAAAGTAAGTTGAAGCCTGAGTCGATGATTCCTCAATTGTCTTTAATTTGCATGTCAGCCATTCCCGGTACTATTACTGGTTCATGCACATCTTGTTCGAGTTCTTCCACATTATATAGCATTGCTGAGTACCTCGTGTTGGATGATGGGGGATGCCTTAATTCCCTCCTTCTAGCGGATTCCATCCCATCGACTTCAGATCATTTATTTTGGGATAGGATTTTAGAGTCATTTGAGTTCCTTGAGACTTACAGTCATCAGTGGTAGGTTCTCTTGCCATCGACAGTTTTTGGAAATACATTAATGTCCTTTGATCAATGGATTATTCCAAGTGTTCAACCTCAACACATCTAGTCACACTTGTTAGATTACACTCTAGTACCTTGATTCCCATTTTCATTATTGGTGGGTGATATCGCATCTGTTAACGGTATACATTAATGACCGGTAATCAGATGATGGAATACTATGTTTGACCTCAACACCTCTATTCACATAGTAGGACATGTACTCATAGCGGTTTGTATAGAAGACTTTCTAGTTTGGCGTATTCCACATATTCTACCTCCTTGATCGTGCCATTATTCATAAGATTTCAGCTCTCATGACTTGATTCCAGTGTACGTCATATATCTTCAGCTTCTATGGAGATCTTGATCTATTTTATATCTTCATCATGGAGATTCTGTCTATTATATATTGTACGTGGTGATGACCACACATGTCACATTTTGTATATCATGCCTATTCATGGCCATTGTACTCTTATGTATCCGAGACTGCTATATGTATTTGTAGTCATATGCAGAGATTGATTATTGTACTATACTGATGGATGGATGCTTCTTCCACCTGGTTCTTGATCACTCCACTTCTGGGATGGTTTTTATAATGTATTTCAGCCATCATGTTACCCCTATGACCTCACACATTAGGGGGCATCTGTTACAGCTAATTTTACCACACATGGTTGATCACACGTTTATGGCCTTCCCTGTCCCTCAGCAGACTCTTTAGACCCCATGGACTGATATTGTACCTTTTATGTTTCCAGGTTCATCCCTAGAAACACCTGTTTATTTCTGTATGTGAATTTTAAACCCATACTCGCGTGTATACACGGATTTTGACCTTAAACCGGCGTACATTGGGATGTGTGCATAAATCCAAATATTTTTGTAGTTTTCCTTCATGTGTGTTCGAACCACTTGAATATTGACATTCCATATGCCTCTAGATTGCTCGGATTTGACCCTCCATTACCCCTTTGGAGTACTATATAAGGAACCCCTTGGATACATTGAAGGAGAGGAATTGAAGAGCAGCGAAACTATAGTCCATTGTTGCCATTGCATGCATATACTTGAGTCTGCATCCCTTTGTCCCTTTGGAGCACTTTGTTTTCTTCCCAAGCTTGCCTTTTCTTGTGAGCTTTCTATCGAGAGATGGAGGATTGAGGTGGTGGACACCCAGGTGGAGGAATCAGTTTATCCGATTCATAGACGTGCGAACATAGGTTGTCACTTGTGTAATCTCTGATTTAATTAATAGAAATATATTTTCCTATCTAATAATGTGCATTTAAATGAATATTGAATCCATGGATATGTTTAATTGCTTATACATTGTTGATTATAGATGCTAGAGTAGATATAACACCAAATTATATAGCATGCTTGTCTTATTTGCTGTTGTTGAGAGCAAATCGCTAACACAAGCGGGATTGGAAAAATCTCAATGAGGATCTACTTCAACCATCTGGAATAAGGTATGATTCGATATAGTGTTAGATGTTTGGTTTCTCTTGCATATTGGGAAGGGATTGATTTCTGTGGTTTATTTGTTTGTTGTAGTACACCCCAAGTCATAGGAAGTTTCTCTCCGTAACACCCCCCAAATTTTTCCCGAATAAAAAATCTCCTTTTCTAAAACCCTTTCCATTTTTGTTTTTCTACCCATTACATGAAGAAAAAAAAACTTCATATGGTTGTCACCCGTGCCAGAACAAATAAAAAAATGGAAGAATAAATTCCAGCAATCAAGTCCAAACTCGAGGATCTAGATCAAAAATTTCTCGTCCTCCATCTTCAGCATTCACCCATGAACAACCGTTGCCCTGAGTCTTCTGTAGACACTGGGTTCTCGTCGTCTAGCAATTTCCGCAGGCTGAAGCTGTATTTTCCTTGCTTCAATGGTGGTGATCTGACTGGATGTATTTATAGGGAAAAACAATATTTCAGTCTGCATAACACTTTTGATGTCAATAAATTCCCACTTGCATCCTTTAATTTGGAACATGAAGCCCTTCAATGGTTCTATTGATACATCAAGGCTCATGCAAAGCCAAACTAGACAAATTTTTTCCAACTCCTTTTGCAACGATTTGGCCCTAGTGCTTTTGATGAATTCATAGGAGCACTCACCAAACTTTGCCAAACTGGCACTGTGCGGGAGTATTAAACAAAATTTGAGAAACTAGCCAATCACACTAAGGGATTGCCTAATGCATTCTACCTGAGTTGTTTTATCCGTGGTCTGAAGGATGCAATATGATCTAAAGTTAAAATGTTCTGTCCCAACACAATGATGGAAGCCCTAGGGTTGGCTAAGCTAGCATAGGACAATATCAGGGCTCAACAACGCTCCAAATCGACTCTTGTTCCATTCATACCTATGGTACCCCAAAGAACCCAAAATCCGCCAGCTCCTAGAACCACTCATATCAAGCATTTGTTTGAGGCAGATATGTAGGAATGTTAGGAAAAAGGGATTTGTTATAATTGTGACGAGAAATTCACTAAGGGACATAGATGTGTTGAGAAAAATCTCTATCTCTTGGATGTGTATTCTCCACCCGCACTTGAAATTTTTTATGATGCTCATGATCTAGTAGATGATGATGGTGATATTCAACAACTTCCTGCTCCATACAACCAACTAGATATATCTCTCCATGCCTTACCCAGAGTCACCACCCCACAAACCATGTGGGTCAGAGGGTTCTTCAAAAAACTCCCTCTTACAATACTCATTGATTCTGGTAGCACTCACAACTTCATTGACCCGAGGATCGCCAAACTGGACGATTGTTTTGTCCATCCTTGCTCCAGATTTGAATTCATGATTGCCAATGGGGGCACCTTACCTTGCAAAGGGAAGTGTCGTAATGTGTGCATATCTATGGGGGATTAGAACTTACGCTCTGACATGTTTTCCTTTCCCTTAGGTGGATGTGATTTGGTTTTGGGCGGTCAATGGTTATACACACTTGGACCTATTTTATGGGATTTTGTTGAACTTTGGATGAAGTTTTCAATCAATGGTAACAAACACAGATTGCGAGGATTATAACCAGGGTCTATTAGCCTCATCAGTTTGCATAGAATGGAAAAGCTTCTTAAGAAAAGTTCCCATGGTGTCATCGTTCAGCTCCATTTCATTCAGATGCAACCTTCAGTAGTCTCAACTACTCCATTGGATCTGCAACAAATTTTGGATCGATATGCATCTGTGTTTGTTGAGCCAGCGAGATTTCCACCTTCCCAACCTGAGGACCATCGTATTTTGATCCTTCCTAGAAGCGTCCCTGCCAACATCAGGCCCTATCACTACCTGTTTCACCGCAAGACATAAATTGAGATGCTTGTTCTCGACTTACTGAAGCAAGGTGTTATTCACCCTAGCACTAGTTCCTTCTCTTCACCAGTCCTTCTAGTCCAGAAAAAGGATGGGTCATGGTGCCTTTGCATCAAATTTCAAGCACTTAATCACATCAAGATCAAGGATAAGTCTCCAATTCCCATTGTTGATGAGCTTCTGGATGAGCTCCATGGTGCTCATTTTTTCTCCAAGTTGGATCTTCAATCTGGGTATCACCAAATTCGGGTCCATGCAGATGATATCCCTAAAACAACTTTCCGCACACATGATTGCCATTATGAATTTTTGGTCATGCCATTTGGCCTCACAAATGATCCTTCCACGTTCCAGTAATTGATGAATAAAATATTTTGTCCCTACTTGCAAGACTTCATTCTTGTCTTCTTTGATGATATCCTCATCTATAGTAAAACCTGGGCTAAGCCTCTCCAACATCTCGATCTGGTACTGTAAATTTTCTATGATCATCATCTCTATGCCAAACAATCTAAATGTGTTTTTTGGGAAGAATGAAGTAGAGTATCTTGGGAGTATTGTTTCAGCACAAGGGGTTCGTGTTGATTCTACCAAAATAGACTCCATGAAAAATTGGCCACATCCTCATACCTTGAAGAGCCTCCATGGGTTTTTGGGACTTACTGGCTACTACTGCAAGTTTGTCAAGGATTATGGGAAGATTGCAGCTCCATTAACAACTCTACTGAAAAAAGTTTTCTTTTGCATGGACACCTGCTGTCGAGTGTGTATTTGAGAAACTAAAACAAGCTATGTGTACCACACATGTTCTAGCTATCCCTGATTTTTCCAAGCCCTTCACTATTGAGAGTGATGCTTACGACAATGGAATTGGTGTTGTCCTCCTCCAAGATGAACATCCCATTGCGTTCACCAGCAAATCCTTGTCTGGTAAGAATTTATCCGCCTCTACATATGAGAAGGAAATGATGGCTATTTTACATGCCGTACAGAATTGGCGTCCATACCTCTTAGGGAATCATTTTTGCATCAAGACTGATCACCGGAGTCTGAAATATTTCCTAGAACAACGGGTCTCATCCCCAACACAACAAAAATGGGTTATGAAACTCATGGGTTATGACTATGAGATCACTTAAAAGAAGGGTAAGGACAATCTTGTGGCAGATTCTCTTTCGCGCACATTTGATGACCATGCTTCTATTTCAGCTATTTCTATGCCTATTCCAAATTGGTTACAATATGTTCAACAAGGCTATGTTAATGACTCTTCGTTATCTCAAATCATCCAACAGTTGGCCGGTAATCCTTCTCTTATACCGCATTACTCTTGGGATGGTTCTTGTTTGAGATACAAGGGTCTCCTGGTGCTTCCCCAAAGCATAGATCTTCAGTAGGATGTCTTCTATGAACTCCATGCTTCTCCAATGGCAACGCACTCTGGGTTCCTCGAAACGTATGAGCATGCATGACGTAACTTCTTTTGGAAGGGAATGAAATGGGAAATTCAATAGATGGTTGCTGAATGTGATACCTTCCAACACCATAAGGGTGAAACTACACTCCTCCCTAGCTTGCTCGAACCCTTTCCCATCCTGTTAACACTCCATTTGCAACAGTCGATTTATGGGCCTGACAGGGTTCAAAAAGGGTCCTATTCATTTGAAAATTATGTGAACACCCTTTAGATTATCATAGGCACATTTTCCATGTTTTGAGACCGTCAGATAATGAAGAGAGCTAAATCTACGGTGGTAGATTCCTCCGGAGGTGAATACTTGCAGCAACATAGACCAATGATCCGGGAGCACAAGGAATAAGAGCGACGATAGAAAGTGATTTTGGCCTAAAAGACGTGAGGGAATGGTTAAAGTTTGGCATTCACAGAGTCTATTAAAATGGGCAAATAATGAAGGGCCAAGATCAAGGTGAAGCCCGATCGACGGCCCGAAACGGTTTCGCTAAGCAAACATGCTCGATAGAAGGAACTTTCCGAAATCTCGAAACAAGTTAAAAGGCGGAAGTATCTGATGGTAGGGATGAGAGCAGGAGCAGATCTACAGCTTGAATTGATTTTGCAAGACAAACTTGTGCGGATAAAGTCACGATTCCAAATCATCAAAAGTGGTATCGACTGCAGATATCAATGGTTGCGATAAAGAAGGGAACAGATCTACGGTCGAGGTTCTTTTCATGATCAGAACTAGTCTGGACAACGTCAGGGTCCCGATTCACAAAGATGTGATAGGACCCACTCAGATTAACATTTGCATGGGAAGGTCAATCTGAATCAACAAGTAAGAAAATGCTGTGATATAAAGTTGCTCGTTGTATCAAGAGAAGAGAAGTTGGTGGAAAAAGTAATGAAATGTGGATGGTGGACGTGAAAGGTTCCCCAAATCGGAGGGATGAGGAAGAATCAGAGCTGTAAGTGTCACATCCAGTGCGAAGATGACAATAGAGGGAACGTTCATACATGTAATCTACCCCTCGACTGATTAATTGATTCTCCCAATGCCATTTGTAGTGTACGTATAGGTGAAATCATCCTTGTGGTAGAGTCGTATTGCCTAAAGACAGACGGCTTCTACGTGAATTGGCCTGTGTAAGTAAGGAAAATAAACGATGAATCTGCCATTCACATGGGGCAAGGCCATCATGAAGGGGGAGACCATTCTGTTTCCTACATCACAAGAGAAAGGAAGCATGGGAGGGTCCACCTCATGTGCTTTGCAGCATGGATCAACTATACAAGGTGGCATTCGAAAATATTTCCCACAGGAAATGGTAAGGTGCCGCAGCCGATGAAGCAATGTGACTAGATTCCCAGTAGGTAAAGAATCACCATGCCCACATTCTCACACATGCTAGCACCAAAGACACTCGATGGAAAAATGTGTGGGAATGCTGACCAGTCATTGTAAAATTCAGTCCCAAATCCTTATATATATTGCCTTTGGAACGCCGGGGATGAGCTAACATATTTCCAGAGCCCAAGTTTCTGTTTCGTTGCGAGTCCATAGAAGTTAGAAGGGTTTGGAAATGGAGATTTGGTTCGAAAAGCTTGTCCATCTGGGTGTGATGATGGTTGGTGAGCAAATTTCCACACTCACCCATCACCTTGGTGTTCCATGCCAAGGATGGCACTAGTCATTGGGGCCCAGATGTGAAGAGTTTTGAGAGATACACCCGCCTTCAGATACCCGCACCTCCAGCAATGCATTTACTGGACACTCACTCCTTGTAGGTGTTTTTTCAGGAGCCCCTAATGCCATCGCTGCCTCCAAAGCCTCCACATAGGGAGACATTCCTGGACTGCTCTCTGTAGGAGCATCTGTTCGGATGGGAGCATCAGGGGTCTAATACCTACACAACCCGATTTGTGAATTTCACTTGCCAATGGTGATGGGGCTGGTGGAGGTATGCTACACCTTATTTCCTGTGGGAGAGCCCACCTCACTGTAGGTGAGGAGTACAAGAATGACAAGCCACCACAAAGGCTTGTCTCGGCCAGGAGTGATGCGTCCCTTTTTCCAGACCCCACGCCTAATGGTGTTACCCGGGTAGGAAGGAGGTGGCAGGTGAGGTTGAGCAAGGGAAAGATGCAAACTTCCTTGCCAGTGTGTGCCCATGCAGAAAGCTGCATTTGAACACGGCGGAAACACACACTTTGGACAGAAAAAAGGGCATTATGCCGACTCATCAGGCTAGCTAAAAGGTCTAAAACCCAGTAAATGGTGACTCACCTGAAAGCAAATGGAAAGGCGTCATACTCAGAATCCACAACAGTAGCCAAGCACATCAGGCTTTCACTCAGGCTGGGTGCACCCATTAGCTCCATGATGTTTGTTCACATTTGTAAATCATGGTGATAGTTCCACTCTCTAGACTGTTAATGTTTGATTGTGACTAGAAACAGTTTTTAGGTTGGTTTCGGAGAATAGTCTCAGTGCCGAAATAGTATAAATAAATTCTCGATAGAGGGAGATAGAGGTTGGTTGGTTGGTTGGGAAAATTTCAAGGGCCGAGGTTCTCCATTATAAATAGTCTCTGATTTTCATGTTATGAATAAATTTGTAGAGGAAGGATTGTCTTTCAAGACAGAGATTCCGATGTCGTTGCTTCTTTCAATATGTAATCTCTTTATGTGCAATGTTCATTTTGTTTTCATTCGAGTTTGTTAATTTATTTCATGTCTGAAATGAGTGTATAAAAATTTGGAATTCATACATGCTATTCTCCATCTGTTGTTTCAAATATTCATTTAAGTTTTCTTCTAAAGTTACATAGAATTCATCTTGTTGGTGCTTTGCATGATGGACTGTTCCCTCTCATCTACTAATCACCTGCTAAAAATATCCTGATTGCAATATCGATGGCTATCTTGCCTCTGTTTGTAAATTTACGCCATTATTTACCTTCTGCAAAATGTTTCCTACCCGAAACTCTGACTCCATTGCCCAATGGTTCCTTACTCTGATAGTCCCACCTACATCTTACATTAACGCACCCGCTCCATTCAGGAGTCTAGCCTCCTGACCGTTCTTAATCGAATATCCTACATGAAGTAAACCTGAAGATAACCAAGAGATCCCTCTTTGACTACACAGGGCCAGAGGCATAGTATAAAGTGGTTCTGCTATTGCCCGAAAGAGAGCCCTTTTCCGCCCAATCTATGGGCATGATCCCGGCGCTAACAAATCCCTACAAGGATTTGGACAGATATTTCGATGGATTTCATCGAAGGGCTCCCTAAATATGGAGGGAAGATCGTAATATTGGTTGTGGTTGATTGTCTCTCCAAATATATTCATTTTTGTGCTCTTAGCCATCCATATACTACCTCCTCAGTCGCATAAATTTTCATGGACCAGATATTCTGTCTTCATGGCATCCCTTCTTCCATTGTCTTAGACTGTGATGCAACTTTCACAAGTCATTTTTGGACCAAACTCTTTCACCTCATAGGAACCAAACTGAAAATGAGTTCAGGATATCAACCACAAATAGATGGTCAAACTGAAGTCACCAACAAATGCTTGGAAAATTATCTTCATTGCTTCACCTCTGAACAACAACATCAATGGGAAAAGTGGCTCCCTCTCACTGAATGGTGATATAATGCTTGCTACCATATTGCATCTAAAATGACTCCATATGAAGCCATTTATGGGTAGGCACCCCCAGTGCTCCTTCCATACACCCCCCACAGTTCACCAGTTCAGGTAGTTGACATGGTTCTTCGAAACCACGGTCATATTCTTCACATTCTGTAGGAGAATTTTCACATGGCAAGTGTTGATCCGAGATTTGTTATCACTTTTGGCAGTTAAATTACTCATTTAAACATATGTTTCATTATCTTTTTGCATATTTTCTGTCATGTAGCTCACTATTCATCCCCAGGTATGAATGCATTTAAGGTTTATCTAAAATTTGTTTATTATTATCATTTTACGATTTTATTGACTAAAACTGACATTATTTGAACTGCATTTGATATATTAATTTATGTGTATATTTTTTTGTAGGTTATATAGTCTTTTGGACATATTAACAAACAAACTCACATTTAGCCGAATATGCGTGTAGCATGTACATCTTACCATCCAGCTCACTGATTAGACTGTGCGTTATTCATTGGCAAGTTACCAAGCATTAAAATGTTAGCACGAGATTGATTTTGTAGATATTAGTGCGCCAACAAACAAACAATGTGTTCAACTAGATATGCGTAGAGCATATCCAACTCTTTGTCCAGCTTACTGTCCATATTGCTAACCAGGCTACGCGCTGTTGAAGATAGATTCCGAGTGTTAAAGCATGAAACGGTTTTGCAAACTGTTTACTGTCCATGTGTTTGGGTGAAAGCACGTTCCTCAGTCTAGAAGACTCACCATCACGCTACCTCTGTTTGACACCACACCACCAATCCACACGTTGGGTTGATGCAATAGCCCGCGTTCTAGAAGAATCACAAGTTTGCTCTCCTCTATTTGACATCACTCCACCAACCACACTAAAGAATGAGCTATATTCCACATCACGCACGTTGAAGAGAACCGTTTGCGCTTGAGAAGGAATGGTGTTGTGCATTGGAGTTTGATGAGTCGATTGTAGTAATGGTTGGCTAAATTTAGAGAGCAGTCGAACACTAAAGGGTTGACTTGCTCATCTCTGTAAACATTGTATATAAATGCCTCCATGGGCAAAGCTAAAGAGTTGATCATTTTCATTAGTTAGACAGTCGTTTTTGAAGAGAAGAATTATGTACCTTTGTTCCATATTTTAATAGAATCTGTACATTCTGTTGTTTATGACTGCGTTCATGTAAGCGTTAGCCAAGCATCACCCCATATTGCTGAGAGGGCCCCTCATCAACCAGAGGTTCATTCTTTTGTGTAATTTCATTCTCTTATTTCTATTGTATCTAGTCTAGTTTATTTTCATTAGATTGTTGTAAATGTTTATTTCATTTATTTCCTGTAATGCATTTTATTTCTGAAGTTAAATAATTAAGTTGCGTGCATAGTTTGCTTTTAATTTTCTTTCAATCATTTTATTTCCAGCTTTACTGTTCAGTTTATTTGCAAGTAGATAGAATAGATTGCTTTTTATCAAGATTAGAATAGATTCAATTATGTTTATTTCCTTTCTGTTATAAATTTATTCAAGTTAAAGTGTAGTATTGTTTCTTAATATGCAATGATTTCTTTTTATGAATTTGTTTAAGTTTATTTTACTATCAAATTTGATCAATAAGTAGGTTTATTTACTGCCTCCCTGCATTGTATTTACATGTGCATCAATTCAGCTGAAGATTAGATCATTTAGGTTATTTTCTATTATTTTAATTATGGAGATCATCATTTGGACAGCCTATTTGAACTATCATTCAGTTGCCCATTTCAGACCTGTAGTTCAGTCTGTCATTCAGCGCACAGTTTCATTTTTAGTGTTTTTAATGTGTTTTGAAATTGTTTTAAGTTCCGTTTCTTTAGTATTTAAAGTATGATTTGACTGAAATAGTTAGATGATAGTTATATTTAACATCGAAGTTAAAGTTAGATTGTTTTAGGTTATTTATTAAAGTTTTATCCTTATTCCTACCTCTTTTCACCTTGAACATGTTTTGAATTATGTTATGTTTTGTTTCTTGAGTTTGTTTCTGATTCTTTTTACTATTGTATTGTTTTGTGCTCATGCCTTTGGATCGATTTATCCGTTTGCATGTAAAAATTAGTATTAGATGTGTTGTCCTTAGAAAAATATTCTAGTATTTTGTAGACTGTTCCCTTTTTTTTATTACTGAGAGAGAGACTTGTAGGATAGAATCTAAAGCCATTCTTATTAAGTTTTCTACTTGCTTCTCTTATTAAGTTTTCTACTTATTTATGAAATAGGCCTTCCTTGCATTCCAGTTTCCCATTTGAAAAGTTAGTTGTTGATAGTATCTTTTCAATCTAAAATTTATTTTCTTATAAAATAAATTATCAATTGTTTAGTTTAATATTCTGTTTCGGTTCAATTACCTTAATAATTGAATTATTAGGAGTTTGACTCGGTTTTTCATTTTGAAAGATCTTTCGATCTTTCGTTTGTTGAAATATTTCCATGACACTAAAGGAACCCCTCTACCTTTGCATATATTTTGTGTCAACTCTAAGCCTACCAACCTCGGTCGATAATTAAATATTAGGTGAATTAATCTAGACGTTATAACACCCAACATTTTTGGCGCCATTTCTGGGGAGTTGTTCTGTAAGGTAGAGTAGAATTCTTTATGAAGTTTAGTAATAGCATGGTGGTGGTGGATCGGTAAGACGAGAGGTAAGAACCTGCCCATCTGTTATAACAGGCACCCCCAAATTCAACAGTAGTAGTAGCATAGGTTTTTCCTTAGTTTAAATTTTTTCATGAGCAGACTTAGAGATCCTCAAGGTAGATTTGTTAAGACAGGAAAACTTATTGAAATCCCCATTAACACACCAGAAAGGTATCGAAAGACACTTGTTGGAGGTAGTTCTACCCGGAAACCTAAAGAGACCCTCTCAGGGGATGTTACTGGGGAATCCATAGAGGGATAAGGAACCTTAACAAGAGGTTCTAAGGACCCCAACCCTGAGGAAGTTCAAGAGGATCAACCATTAGGAACCTCTAACCCTCCACTAGTCTTAAATCCAAATAACAGAAATTTTTCACTAGTAGGAGATCCAAACTTCGTTGACTTTGTTGATATTTCCCAGGTAAAAGCTCTCTTTGGAACCTACGTATATCCAGTTATCTCACAAATTGAAAAATCCACGATATAACCTACTATCCCTCTAGGATTTAATAAAAAAACGGTTGATCATATGAAGATCTCTCCCGAAAAAGAACATTGGGACGCCCCATTATAACCTTGAAAGGATCCTTCTAGGTATATCTACGTTAAAAATCCAGTTTATATGGAGAGGCAGGGAGAAAATGAAGATCATGTTGAAGTTATAAATGATGAAGGAGAAGGGGAAAATCGAACTGAGGCTACCTTCAGGTTCCCTATTTTAGATACTATACAAGATGTAACTATGAAAAACATCCTGCATTCTTCCTTATCGACTTTCTATGGAAAAAGTAATG
This sequence comes from Pseudotsuga menziesii, assembly GCA_001517045.1. Taxonomy (NCBI): domain Eukaryota; kingdom Viridiplantae; phylum Streptophyta; class Pinopsida; order Pinales; family Pinaceae; genus Pseudotsuga; species Pseudotsuga menziesii. The sequence goes on from LPNX010232808.1 coordinate 280,489, forward strand.
AGGACCCAGACACATTTTTGTTCGAGTTCGATATCCTTTGTAGGAGTTATAATTATCTACAAGATGCTCATAAACTAAAACTATTTCCTGCTATACTAAAATATTTCACCTTGAGATGGTTCATGGGATTAGGTGAATTCACTATATATATCTTGGGACGATATGAAAACCTCATTCTTGAAAAAATATCAAGAATACTGCAAACCTAAGGAATCTCGACATGATATATTCAAGATACAACTACTTGAAGACAAAATCCTAGAGGATTATCTCAAAAGGTTTATTTATACATTACATAAATACAAATATAGTGACCTCCAAGAAGATGCAGTACATACACTTTTACTTAAAGGGATATCTAAGGACTTGTTAGAAAGACTTAATCTGATGGCAGCTGGTGATATTTCTCATAAGAAATTTGCACAAATCGGTGAGATGTGTAAAAATTATTATAGAATTAGGGGGAAAGTTGGGAAAAACTTTCTAGAGCCTTATAGTAGAAATGTAAGAGGAAATATTCCCGGTTCAGCTAGAGTTACAAGGGCAGAGTTAGCAAACCTATTGGATAATTTCAAGACTAATATCTTAGGAGCAATGGGTTCTCAACTAGATGCTTTACAAGCCAAGAAAAGGCAGGATGAAGAATGGGAAACAATGAGCATTTTTTGTCCAAGATGTAGGACCAAACATCCCCAAAGGGAATGCCCATTAAACAACATCTATGCATGTCACATCTGTACATAAGAGCATTCAACAGACAACTAGCATTCCTTTCCTAGGTTGCAAGCCATCTATAAGAGTGGGGATGTAGGTGAAACATCTAGGAGACCTCCTTGGAAACCTAGAGATCAACCAGCATATCATAACTTTCCACCACAATCCCCACTCTATTATCCTCCATATCAACCATCTCAACAGTGGAACAATTTAAGTTGGCCACCTCAGTACCCTCCTCCTCAATTTATGTAGCATCGATATTGGTGACAAGGGTGGAGAAGACAACCATACCCTCATTCATAGCATGTCCCTGCACCTAATCATCCTTATCCTCAGCACCAAAAAAATTTCCATTAAATTTTGCCTGGATTTGTACCTCCAGTTCCTTTCATCACACAACAACCTCATCACTTCCAGAACAGAAATCCTCCTCGACCGACATTATTACCTGCACAACCGATACCTAACCCAAATAATAAACCAAGTCAAGCTCTTAACAGCATTGAGTTGCAAACTCTTCCATCGTAACTTATTTCGACTGTACCTATACATGAGATTCAATTATGATCTGGAAGAGTTGTGAATGACAAACCAAAGTCATCAGTCATCATTCATGAAGAAAATGAGGAAGAAGAGGATTCAAATGAACCCATGAATGATGCTATTTTGGAGGATGTGAACATTCTGAAGGTTCCAGTACATACCCATCCTTTGCAAGGATCTATTCAGGAGCAAATAATTCCTCCATTCCCAGAAAGACTAATGATCGAAAAACTTGTAGTTCATCCAGAGTATGACATTTTGAATGAATTAAAGAATATATGTGTCAAAATCCCTTTATTACAAGCTATCAAGGACATAACAATCTACAAAAAGGTAATAAAAGAGCTATGAATTAAATGCATAGGGAAGAAGAAAAAGGACCCTCTCACAATTCATGTTATAGGAGAGATGTCTGAATGCATGAGAGATCAGTCTCAGATTGAAAAATATACAAATCCAGGAGCCCTAGTAGTGACTGTAATTATAAACAACACCACCATAGAAAATACATTAATTGATTTAGGATCTGCTATCACTATGATGACCACCACGGGCTTAGGAGTTTTACAGTTAGGACAATTTCTTCAACCTACCCCTTCCATCCTAGAACTAGTAGACCATACTACGGTAAAACCTACTGGAGTCTTGGATGACATTATCGTATCAGTAACCTCATGGGAATACCCTGTCGACTTTATGGTCATAGAATCAAAGAATCCTTCTAAAGGACATCCTATTATCTTTGGAAGACCATGGTTAGCTACTTCAAATGCTTTTATAGGATGTAGGGATGGAGATATGACTATTTCCAATGGGTTGTCTACATAGAGATTTATTTTATACCCTCCAGCACAACCAATAACTTAAATCTCATGGTGGTTAAATTTTTCTTTTGGGGATGAAGACTTTGATGATCTCTCATTCCCTAGTGATTTCTCCTGGGCACTTAAGGAGCAGACCACTGAGAATGTATTAAACTAGTTTGTTTCTTCGACAACTTGTATAGATATTCCTTGGTCTTTTGCTCAATTTGATCAGATTTTCAGAGACGAGTTTCAAGAGAAGATGGATCTCTCAATGTTTAGAGAAACACCTCGTGTCTTCACAATTGAAGAGCATACAAGACCCTATACCATACCTTGTGAGGTTGGCCCTGAAAAATTTCTACATATAAACACAGGGTTAAGTGAAAACCAATAAGCACATCTGCTTAAAGTTCTTAAAAAACAAGCTGGAGAATTTGCATGGGAATACACCGATATGAATGGTATACACCCTGACACTTGTATTCACCATATTTACATGGATCCAAACATGTCACCTGTAAGGCAACCACAGAGGAGGTTGAATCCTGCTCTAAAGGATATAGTGAAAGAAGAATTACAAAAACTCCTCATTGCTGGTTTCATCTATCCTATCTCTGATAGTAAATGGGTGTCTCCCTTGGTGGTAGTCCCGAAGAAAGTCACAGGGAAATGGTGCATTTATGTTAATTTTATAGAATTAAACAAATCTACACTCAAGGACTACTTTCCCTTACCTTTTATCGATCAAGTGTTAGATACCCTGTTAGGTAAACAATAATTTTCCTTTCTCGACGGATATAGTGGTTACAACCAAATTTTAATAACACCTGAAGATCAAGACAAGACCACTTTTACATACCCTTGGGGAATGCACTATTATAGAGTTTTTCCATTTGGCTTGTGTTATGCACCTGCCACTTTTCAGTGAGCAGTCTTAGGAATCTTTTTCGATCTTATACATGGTTGTGTGGAGTCATATATGGAATATTTTTCAGACTACGGTAATACTTTTCAGGAGGCTCTTGATAACCTCAAGAAGGTATTGATCCGATTTCAAGAAATGAATTTATCCCTTAGTCATGAAAAATGTAAAATGTTACTGACAGAAGGTATAGTTTTAGGACACCATGTTTCCTCCCAAGGAATTAAGGTATATCATACTAAGATTGAAGTAATTGTTGGCCTTCCCTCTCCCAAAACTCAAAAAGAGGTAAGAATATTTCTTGGTCATGCCAGCTATTACCGTCTTTTTATTGAAAATTTCACTAAAATAGTTGAACCAATGTTTAAATTGCTTACAAAGGATGTATAATTCCAGTGGACAGAATCTTGTCAAAATGCTTTTGAGATTCTAAAAGCTAAACTATCAGTGGCACCAATACTCATGGGTCTCGATTGGTCCCTTCCTTTTCATATATCCACCGATTCCTCTAATACGGCCATAGGAGGAATCCTAGGATGAAAAGAGGGACAAGCACCTTATGCCATTTATTTTATTAGCGATAATTTGACTCCTGCTGAACTAAATTACACTTTTACTGAAAAATCATTTTTGGCAGTAGTTTATTCTATTAATAAATTTCGCCATTACATTACAGGTTACGAAGTTTTTGTGCATACCGATCAATCCACCAATAGATTTCTAATGAATAAACCAATCACCAATGGTAAAGTAACTCGGTGGATTCTTCTATTGCAAGAATTTAACTACACCGTTATTGACCGACCTGGTAAAGAAAATCTAGTAGTAGATTTCCTTTCCCATATTCCACATGAAGACGGTACTAAACCTGTTGATGACACTTTTCCTGATGAACATCTATTTGCTGTATCTGTTCAAACCCCTCAGGTTGCAGATATTGCCAATTATTTAGCAACTGGGAAATTACAAAACCATTTGTCCCCACATGAGAAGCGTCGCATTATAGTTCAGAGTTCCAATTATTCTTGGGTTGATAATGATCTCTTCCGCACTGGTCTAGATATTATTATTTGATGATGCGTGCGGGAGGATGAAATGACAGACATCCTCCATGCATGCCATGATGGACCATGTGGAGGAAATTTTTTTGATAAGAGGACGACATACAAAGTATTATATTCTGGTTATTATTGGCCAAGCATTTTTAAGGATGCAGCCAAATATGTCAAAGGATGTGATAGTTGCCAAAGAATGGGCATACCTACTTCATCTGATCAGATGCCCCTACAACCCCAAGTCATGATTGAGCCCTTTGAGAAATGGGCTCTTGATTTTTTAGGACCAATTTCTCCCATGTCTCGTAAAAATAAGTATATCCTGGTTTGCATGGACTATGTCACCAAATGGGTAGAAGCTAAAGCTTTGTTTAGGGCTACAGAGAAATTAGTGGTAGAATTCATATATGAAGAAATATTTACCCGGTTTATTGTACCTAGAGAAATTGTCATAGACCAAGGTTCCCAATTTACTTCTAAATTAATGAAAGAACTTACTAGAAAATATGGCATCCGACATTGCAAGTCTTCACCTTATCATCCTCAAGCTAATGGTCAGGTAGAATCAACCGATAAAGTGTTAGAAGCCATTTTAACTAAAACCATTCACTTACATCATAAGGATTGGGCAGATAGACTTTCGGAGGCTTTATGGGCCTATAGGATAACATACATAAACACTACCGGACATACCCCCTATGAGTTAGTGTATGGAAAACAAGTCCTTTTACCTATTGAATTTCAAGTTAAAACCTTTCATATGGCTGAACTTCTTACTATTACATTGTTTTTCATTTCCATTATTTCTATAGAGTTGTTTCAGCCATTTTCTTCTTACACTCTCTACAAAATATTCTATATCATAATTGTTAAACAATGCCGAATTTTTTTGAACCTAAGAGCTATCAAATCAAGAATGTTGAAGAACTCAACAAAGCCATTTTAATATTCATACAATGTTTGACATGAAAGACATGCTATTTTTAAAGCACAGGTAAAAAGATTGAGTCTTAAATCACCTCCTTCATTTGCCAAGTCGAAGGCAGCTGCTAGCGTAGCTCTGCCTTCTTTCTAAGTTATTTTGCCTTTTGCTAAGTGGGACCTGGCATTTCTCCAGTTTGGGGGAATGTTGATCCCAGATTTGTTATCACTTTTGGCTGTTAAATTACTCATTTAAACATATGTTTCATTATCTTTTTGCATATTTTCTGTCACGTAGCTCACTATTTAGCCCCAGGTATGAATGTATTTAAGGTTTATCTAAAATTTGTTTATTATTATCATTTTATGATTTTATTGACTAAAACTGACATTATTTGAACTCCATTTGATATATTAATTTATGTGCATATTTGTTTGTAGGTTATATAGTCTTTTGGACAAATTAACAAACTGACTCACATTCAGCCGAATATGCGTGTAGCATGTACAACTTACCATCTAACTGATTAGACTGCGCATTATTCGTTGGCAGGTTTCTAGGAATTAAAATGTTAGCACAAGATTGATTTTTTAGATCTTAGTGTGCCAACAAATAGACAATGTGTTCAACTAGATATGCATAGAGAATATCCATCTCTCTGTCCAGCTTACCGTTGAGATCACTAACCAGGCCATGCATTGTTGAAGACATATTCTGAGTGTTAAAGCATGAAACAATTTTGCAAACTGTTTATTGTCCATGCGTTTGGGTGAAAGCATGTTCCTTAGTCTAGAAGACTCGCCATCATGCCGCCTCTGTTTGACACCACACCACCAGTCCACATGTTGGGTTGATGCAATATCCCGCGTTCTAGAAGAATTGCCAGTGTGCTCTCCTCTGTTCGACACCACTCCATCAGCTGTGCTAAATAAGTTGATGTATGCCACATCATTCATGATGAAGAGAACCATTCGAGTTGAAGAAGGAATGGTGCTATGCGTTGGTGTTTGATCAGTCGATTGTAGTAATGGTTGACTAAATTTAGAGAGTAGTCGACCACTAAAGGGTCGACTTGCTCATCTCTATAAACATTGTATATAAACGCCTCCATGCGCAGAGCTAAAGATTTGATCATTTTCATTAGTTAAACAGTCGTTTTTGAAGAGAAGAACTCTTTACCTTTGTTCCATATTTTAATAGAAGTTGTATCTTCTACTGTTTATGATTGTGTTTATGTAAGCGTTAGCCAGGCATCACCCTTGATTGCTGAGAGGGCCCCTCATCAACCAGACGTTCATTCTTTTGTGTAATTTATTCTCTTCTTTCTATTGTAGCTAGTCTACTTTATTTTTATTAGATTGTTGTAAATTTTTATTTCATTTATTTCCTCTAATGCATTTTATTTCTGAAGTTAAATAATTAAGTTGTGCGCATAGTTTGCCTTTAATTTGCTTTTAGTCAATTTATTTCCATCTTTATTGTTTAGTTTATTTGCAAGTAGATAGAATAGACTTATTTTTATCAAGATTAGAATAGATTCAATTCTGTTTATTTCCTTTCTGTTATAAATTTATTCAAGTTAAAGTTTAGTGTTGTTTCTTAATATGCAATGATTTATTTTTATGAATTTATTTAATTTTATTTTACTGTCAAATTTGATCAATAAGTAGGTTTATTTACTACCTCCCTGCATTGTATTTAGATGTGCATCAATTCAGCTGAAGATTAGATCATTTACGTTATTTTCTGTTATTTTAATTGTGTAGACTGTCATTCGGACAACCTGTTTGAACTGTCATTCAGTCACCCTTTTCATACCTATAGTTTAGTCTATCATTCAACCCATAGTTTCATTTTTTGTGTTTTTAATGTGTTTTGAAATTGTTTTAAGTTCAGTTTCTTTAGTATTTGAAGTATGCTTTGACTGAAATAGTTAGATGATAGTTCTATTTAACATCGAAGTTAAAGTTAGATTGTTTTAGGTTATTTATTAAAGTTTTATCCTTATCCGTACCTCTTTTCACCTTGAACATGTTTTGAACTATGTTATGTTTTGTTTATTGAGTTTGTTTCTGATTCTTTTTACTGTTGTATTGTTTTGTGCTCATGCCTTTGGATCGATTTATCCATTTGCATGTAAAACTTACTATTAGATGTGTTGTCCTTATAAAAATAAACTAGTATTTTGTATACTGCTCATTTTTTCTAATTACCGAGAGATAGACTTTTAGGATAGAATCTAAAGCCATTCCTATTAAGTTTTCTACTTGCTTCTCTGATTAGGTTTTCTACTTGTTTCTTTTATTAAGTTTTCTACTTATTTATGACATAGGCCTTCCTTGCATTCCAGTTTCCCATTTTAAAATTTAGTTGTTGATAGTATCTTTTCAGTTTAAAAGTTATTTTCTTATGAAATAAATTATCAATTATTTAGTTTAATATTCTGTTTCGGTTCAATTACCTTAATAATTGAATTCTTAGGAGTTTGACATGGTTTTTTATTTTGAAAGATCTTTCAATCTTTTGTTTGTTAAAATATTTCCATGACACCATAGGAACCCCTCTACCTTCGCATATATTTTGTGTCAACTCTATTCCTACCAACCTCGGTCAGTAATTAAATATTATGTGAATTAATCTAGATGTTATAACACTCAACAACAAGAAATCACATGAAGAAGCAAGCCGATCAACATCGTTCTAAGCGCACCTTTGAAGTCAGTGATATGGTTTTTCTTCATCTGCAGCCTTACAAGAAATCCTCCCTGAAACTCAAAGGACATCAGAAGGCGACTCCAAAGTTCTATGGGCCATATAAAGTTCTTCAGAAGATTGGGTCTATTGCTTATAAATTGGAACTTCCTCCTTATTCTTGCACTCACCCAGTATTTCATGTCTCTTGTCTCAAGAAAGTGATTGGCACCAACATCAGAGCACAAACTCTTTTACAAGATCTAGATAAGGAAGGATCCATCATTTTTGAACTGGAGGCCATCCTCAATAAGTGCACTCGTCAGCTTTTCTCTCAGTCCATAACAGAGGTCTTAATTCAGTATCATGGCATGCAACCAGAGGATGCTAGATGGGAACCACTCCATATTCAGTGGAAGTTTCCCCATCTAAAGCTTTGAGGACAAATATTTTTTTAAGAGGGAGTGGATATTAAGAACCCGTGTCAACCCCCCTCTTTATTTTGTTAGTATATTTTGTCGGATGCATATTCTTTGTAAGTCATCCCATTAGTATGTTGTATTATTACACATTCATGGGGAGTAAGTAATAGTTGTTAAGTCATCTAGTTAATATGTTGCATTATCCCACATTTAAGGGGAGTAATAGTTGTTTAGATTAGACTTAGTATATAAGTATGTGTTGAGGCTAATGAAAGCATCGAAGAGTTATTTTGTATTGAGCTTGCTCAAAGGAGGTNACAATTAATAAAATCTCTTATGTGATCCATTATTTCTGTTATATCATGCATTCTCATTGTTTGTTGCAGGAGATTCTCCATAGATCTGCAATATCATTTCATCTCTTTTCTTTTCATTTTTCTTCATTGTAATAAGATCAAAGAGATTCCTCTCATAGAGAAAGATAACAGGCTCAAGAATGAGATCAATAGGCCCCCCCTTGATGTAATAATTATTATAAATGAGATTGTTATTGAATTGAATCCAAGATAGAGGCGATTCACGACCAGTGTTTGAGGAAATGGTGTCTAAAATGAGTTTTTTGTTGAATTGAAACCAAGACCGAGGTGATTTTCTACTGGGTTTTGAGGAAGTAAATTTCCAATATGTGTTGTTGATGTTCTCTCTATAATAAAATTTATTTATTTTGTTTATTGAATCTATGGAGCTACAATTTCCATGCACGTTTGATTTTATCCTCTTATTTTAGAGAAACGAGCCATGATTAAGGTGCCCCTACTATTCTTTTCATTTAATATTTACTATTCTTTTCATGTTATTTGTGTTTATTCAAGATATTTTGTTCCTTCGCACTCAAAATAACGTTCAAACCCACCCAAAAGTAGTCAAGACCGACTCTATGCACCACCGGTTTTAGCTGCAAATCTAGTTAACAAAAGCATATATGAACCTATAGGCACTTTAACGTGATAGTATAGGTAAAATGTCTCCCAAAATTAAGGTACCCTTTGTTTACCCAAGAAATGGATTGATTGACAAAAGTAGTGTAGGAAGGTATATCCTGCATAGCCCTCCTTCTTCTTGTAACCCATCTTGAGTGTTAATTGTTTCATGCTATGAGACATGTTCGTGCGTAGTCCATTCCTTGAGAAAAAAATAAATCCTCATAGCTCCAAGGGTATAACCTAAGGAACAAGATGGTGAAGTTGTACTATTGTTGAGGAAAAATTGTTTCTATTAAATAATTACTTCCAACATTCTCTTTCTTAGTTAGAGAAGGAAAGGACTATAGAACATAGGAAACATTATTTATTATTTTTGTCATAGCAAGTATTTCTAATACCATTTGAAGTCACTTTGTCAAGAATTTTCGTTGATTTCTCGGTCATTTGATTTTAGAAAATATTTATTCTTGAAGAATTCCCAAGGAAAAATCTCTAATTTGTGACTCCAATCCCCATACAAAATATATTGGGGAACAATGTCAATTCATTAAAAAATATGGATCCAAAATCCATTGTAACCATGTCCCATGCTAAGGTAAAACTCAATTCCCCTATAACAAACCTTGACCAAGTATAGAAGAAGAAAAAGGTAATTCATACTCAAGCTAGTGTCATATATCTAAACCTTTCATTCCATCACCACCCATTGTTAAGGAAACTAAGTGTCCTCCAACAACAAATCAACCATCACATGTTGCATCTTCTTTTATGTCAGAATACCTTCCCTCTTGTCAATATTTATGATTGATAGACCTATCCAATAGTCCTCTCTCTTTCGATCATTTGGGAAAACACATAACCCCATACACTGATTATCCTCTCTTAGGAGAGAGAGACCATTTTACTCATTCATATCAGTCCCTAGATTCTTCCACCTCTTCTCAAATATCATCCATCCTTACATTGCAAGTCATTGTACATCATATTACTTAACCTAATACACCCAATTGCAATCAAACAATGTCCATAATAACAACACTATCATGATAGCCCCAAACTCTATGAACCCTTTGTTAGTATCCATATTCAAGCCCTTAGTTATGCCTCTGGTAGACCAACTTGGAGACTTACGAGAAGGATACCTTAAGCTAAAACCTAATTTTAATGGAGAGAATGGGGTGGTTGTTGAAGATCACCTCACCGCCTTTCAAGATTGCACTAATAAATTTTCATGTGATAATAATGATGTATTCTCTAGGATGTTTGCGCACTCACTAGAAGGAGAGGCTAGAAAGTGGTTTAGCCTACTTTCCTAATAACTCCATAAATTGATGTAGGAAGTTTGTAGAGAAGTTTAGAAAGAAATGGGGAATAAATAATGATATATTATCTAACATAGTTCAACTCTCTAAAGAGGAACAATGGGGAAAAGGTCCTAGAATTCATCAGTTAGTTTTGCAAGTTGTTACTCAAGATCCTAAACACAAGTTAAACCCTTATAGGCCATAACCATGGTCACATATGCGTATTCTTCTTAAGATGATTTTTTCATCTACCTAAGAGAAATATTATCTAGTGGTTTAGCGACTCTTTTTATTGATGCAAAAGACTTGGAGGGAAATATGAAGGAAGTAGGTATTTCATTAAATACCATGATAGATCCCCTTGATAGTAGGGAATACTTAGAGTGAAGAAGGGGAAAAGAACCCGAGGCATCTTCTACTCAAGATGAATTGAGTCTAGAGAAGTTACTAAGATCCTAAAGGTAATGACTAATTACCTCATCAAGTTTAAGTTGGGATATGCGACCAATTATTTTGTTGAACCTACTCCCAAGGTCCAAAATCATCTCATTCGAGGTCAACCACAATATAAAATAGACCCTCTTATTTCACCACAATTAGAGATGAGGAAGGAAGATGTAAATCCACCTCAATACCGTAGAGCTCAATATAATATGGTATCTCTTGTGACTCATGGATATGAGGGATATTATGAGCAGATGGATAAAGAATCAACTGACTCTCTCTCAAGTATTAATATTATTTTCCATCTAGATGAAGTCGAGGTCGAGCACAACCTATTGGGGTCAAAATGTTTGTTCAGGATGGGAGAAGAATAATACATTTAGGAGGAATATTTTACCCACCAAGAAGAAGGATTTCCTTACCTATCTCTTGCTCAGTTACAAATAGTTGCTAAAAATATTATGGTTGAGGTGAGGAAGAACTATGATTTGAGGCTAAGGCGTAACACCCCCATCTTTTGAAGAGATTGAACACTATAGGAAATACAATGAAAACGTAAGGAGAAATAATAGGTCCACACAACAATCATGGAGAGATATGTTCTTAAAGGAAACAAATGTCAAGTAACTTGTGGTCCCTATCAAGCCAAATGTAAAGGGTAAAGAACCCAACAAGACTCATAATGTGCATATTCAATTGTCGATAAGACCATCACCAACCACAAAATTCTATGAGTGAGGTTCTCCTCTAATCCCTACTTTTAATATCAAGAATCAATTAAGTAAAATCAAAATTACAGTGGCTCTGTTTTAATTAGTCTTGAAATACCTTGCTCATAAGAGAGAAATCCCATCTTACTTAGTTCATAGGGAATCCACTCATGTCTCAAATCTAAAAATTCCTTCCTCTCCAGATAAACATAATTCCTCATCATTGAATGCGATAATACTAAGTGATTAGGCTCCTTTCCAACCCAATTTTATAAATATACACAATTTGAAAATTATGTTGGGAAACCTGCCTAATGGGATATATCAACTTACCCCACCTTTTTACGTCACGTTATAGATCCAAAACCTACATGCACACAATTGTATATATGATTCTAGTGCCTCTCATTGATTAATTCCCTTAGTTGTCATGGAAAATTTAGGGTTGGAAACTACAAGGCCCTACAAGGACATTTTCTCCTTTGATTCCAAGAGGGTATAATGTCTAGGAATTATCAAAGACTTAGTATTTGGTATGGTTCAAATACCCAAAAAAACCATCATGATGGACATTTTTTATAGCTAACATACCTTCCACATATGGTATGTTATTTCCAAGGAATTTGGTAAATTATGTTTGAGATAACATTCAATTTGATCTAACATATGCTACTATCCTAGTGTTTGGGGGGAAACCCACAGATTGTATAAAGAGCTGAAGATGACCTATGTTATTAGTGATCCCAAAAATCCTATCAACTTTCCTTTCTAGACTATTTATGACTTAGGAAACTTCCTCTTTAGCCACCATTCCCCTAATAAGGGGTAAATGAAAAGGTGGGTTCTAATAGAGAAACATAGAATCAACCTCGTGGGTGTATGGATCATGTACTTTGATGAGGCCTCTAACAGAGAAGGGAATGTGTTATTCTTGTTGCCAAGGTATACCTTAGTTAAGGAGTTCCCTCATGATTTGAAACTAAATTTTGAGTGCACAAATAATGTGGTAGAACATGAAGCACTCATATTAGTACTAGAGACATCAAGAAAAATGAGAATCAAGAAACTACATTTTTTGGGGGACTTAGACCTAATAGTAAAAAAATAAGAGAGAGGTGTCAATCCGTAATTCTATGATGAAACCGTATAAGCATTCCATCTGGGATATTTTCAACAATTTCTTTGAAGCTATTAACATTTTTGTGTTACCCGATGTTAAATCATAGAGCACACAATTTAACAAGGACACCAATTACATTTATTCCTATATATTTAAGCCACCTCTTGTATTCTATTAAAGTGATGTATAGAGTTTCCATCCCTAACAATATTAAACAATGGCATGTATTTGAAGATGATGATAAAATCAAGGAATTTTTGAATCTTGTAAAGGAATATGCAGACCTGCATATAGATTCAAAGGAGGAAAAATAAGAACAGGGAAAGGAAATATCTAATGTGAAAGCATATTCAATGCGGTATTTACAAAAATCATAGGAAGGAAAAAAGTCATACAACTCAATACCAACTACATCTGAAAAGGATTGGTCCCACTGAGAAGGTTTTTTGGTTCAGATGAGGGCCCATATAAACGAATCATAAAACTTGAATTATCTGAGACACAAGAATACAATCTAAGAGATTCCTCAAACTTGAATATCATCAAGTTGTTCAAAAACCTATCTACTAAAGAGAAAGAGAGATACAGTACAAGATTTTTCAGGCAATTCAAATATGTCTTTCTTGGAAATACAAAGACCTAAAAACATATGACCCATACATCTTTCAACATTGAATTCCCCTTAGAGAAGATTGTAAATCCTTTCAGGAAGAATAAAAGGAAAGTAAATCTTGTACTTCACCCTTTGATAAAAAAATAGGTTACAAAACTCTCCAATGCAGGTATCATTATACTTTTCAGATACTTTGAGTGGGTAGGAAATCTAGTCGCAATAAGAAATAAGAATGGAGAGATTAGGTTATGTGTATATTTCAAGAATTTGGCAGGGCCTCACTGAAGGATAATTATCAATTGACCAAGATGGACTAGATGATCCAAAAAGTGGTAGGGTAATAGAGAATATCTATGATGGACAATTTTTTAGGTTATGGCCTTATAAGAATGCACCCTAGTTATGTTTTAAAGAGCACATTCACCACCTTGTGGGGTACATTTACATATCAAAGGATTCCCATTGGCCTAAGAAATGTGAGTGTTACTTTCCAAAGGACCATGAAATTTGTATTTGTCAATATCAAGGAAATTTTCATTGTTATTTACATGGATTATTTGACATTCTATTCTAAGAGAGATGAAAACCATGTGCAACTTCTAAGGAAAGTATTTTAAAGGTGTAAGGAATTTGGAATATCTCTTAATCCCAATAAATCCTTCTTTAGGATGGTGGAGGGAAAAATATTGGGCCATGTTGTATCAGCACAAGGATTAAAGATATATCTTGACATAGTAGAGACTGTAAATACAATTCCTCTCCCTAGATATAATAAATCCCTACAATCTTTCTTTGGTAAAATTCATTTTTTGAGGATATTTATTCCTAATTTTGCCGAGGTAACTAAGGACATGGTTGAAATTTTAAGAAAGGATGCATCTATTAGGCGGGATGAAGAGGCTAAAGAATCATTTGTTGCAATTAAGAGAGAAATAGAAGAGCCCCCAATATTTATCAACCTAGATGTCGTGAATATTTTTTGTATTTTTCCATTTGCCTTAGAACACATAATAGTTGAGGTATTACTGCAAAAGAATGAGGATGGTTTCGAGAAACCTATTGCATTCTTCATTAGAATCCCTAAGAGATGTAGAATTGAAATACAATATAATGGAAAACCAAGCTTACACACCAATTAAAACCGTCAAATACTTTAGAGAATATGTGTTATAGGTTCAAATTATCACTTTCATCCCACACATGGAAGTCAAGGAAATATTATGGTATCCATAAGAATATGGGAAATTGGGTAAGTGAATAACTAAAATATAGGAAATTGATTTAGTTATTAATCTTACTAAATTTGTAAAGGGTAAAGGTCTGTCTAAACTAGTGACAGAGGCTAATTTATAGGTAGTACGGGTTAATATGGTGTATATAAATCAAGAAGGAGATTTGGGAAATTAAATAAATGATTATCTTAAGACTTGTTATTACAAATCCAGCTGGTATCACGATAGAATACACCTATTGGAAACAAGTATATGTCTCCTAGTAATGGAAAAATACCAGAATAGGTACTTAAACTAAAATATGTTAGATATTGTATTGCAGGAATGGATATGCATTGGAGAGGTATTGAGGTCTCTTACTCATATTCTTGTTAGAAAGTGAAGTTGAAATGTTGATTAAAGACATGAATTTGGAGATGTGTGGAGGGGATTTCATTGCTCAAGCAACCTCTCACAAATTTATTAGGTTTGTATACTACTAGCCATATTTTTTCTGTCATGTCCATAAGTTTTTAAGAGTCTGTATTCCTTGTTAGGAATTTTCTAGAGATTCACCAAAAATGTTATATTTACCCATGAAACATTAGAGGAAATTTCAACTCAAAATGGGCCTCCTAAAATGAACTATTAAAATAATAGTTAAAATAATAAAATAATATTTATTAATTTTGGAGGAAGAAAAGAAAAAAACTACTTTTTTGTTTGTATTTTTGACGTATCTCCCCGTGTTTTTACTCAAATTTCAATCGGGAGAGCTCATTGGATGTGGAATTAAATTCTGCATCCAATGAGTACCCACTCGGCATACTTTTGACAGACCTTTCTACCCCAAAAACAAGAAATACCTGAAAAAATGGAATGATGATGTCATCATTCCATTTTTCAGGTATTTCTTGTTTTTGGGGTAACGGGGTCCGTCAAAAGTATGCCGAGTGGGTGCTTGTTGGATGTGGAATTTAATTCCGCATCCAACGAGCTCTCCCGATCGAAATTTGAGTAAAAAAATGGGGAGATATGTCAAAAATACAAACAAAAAAGTAGTTTTTTTAATGATACCTATCACCAAATTTATATTAAAAAAGTGTTTCGGACCTATACAGTATTTCAAATTTAAAGCAATTTCATTGGCTAACACATGATAACATGGAATTTGAATAAAATTTAAAAGGCCCATTTTGAGTTGAAATTTCCTCTAATGCAAGTCCAAGTTGAACCTCCTTTCTAATGGTGGGGTATATATTTTTTTCAGTGAAATACACCCTCCATATAATAACTACCACATGTGGGTCCTAACTGCTACTAATTATTCTACAAAGTGGGTAGAATCCATCCCTACTAAACAACCCATTGTACTTATGGTCATTAAATTCCTCGAAGAAAATATCATCCCTAGGTTTGTTTGTTCTAAAATGTTAGTCATTGATAATGTTAAATATTTCAAACCCATCAAGATGATATCCTTTTTTATAGAAGTACAAAATCCTACTCAGTCACTCCTCATATGAACCTTATGAATATCATAAAGAGAAATCTTGGGATACCCAATTGAGATATACCCTGTGGGAAGATATAATTTCTACAAATATATCCATAGGGAATGTTAGAGCAGTAATCCACCTTATTACCATGATCATACACCTAGGATATATTTCATTAGCTTTTATGCTATGTTTTATGGTCCAAAGTTAGGCTATGTTGATAATTTACTAGCAGTTGAGGCGCTCCACTTTGATCATTCTAACAATTGAGGCACTCTAGTTTGATCATTATAATAAATCATGAGCCTTAATTGATGGCAGATCAGTCTTGGTGCACTCCTCCATATCTAGATTCGGGGAATACATTTGACCTTAGGTGTTAGCGCATGTTTTTGGTGGTTTTTGGCCTTCCTTGAGCATTTATTTCCTCCTATAAACACTCCCACTCACCCATGTGCTCACCCACACCTAACATGCCTTCATTTATGATCCAACATGCTCCATCCATGTTCACACTTGCATTCCTAACCGTTTGGGATGGTTAGTGAATTGATTGGTTCCAAGGATAATTTTAGGGGCGAATTTTAGCCCAATGGGATATTTTTCCATGTTTTTCTCCCAAAAAAGATTCGCCATTTTGCATTTTTTGAAGCCTTGTTTCGCCCAATTTTGATGGGGTAAAATTTTTTCACCCTAAAAATCGCCAAATTATTATATAAACGATATAACATCCTTGGAAATTAAAATATTTTTTTAAAAATATCGCCAATCATTTTATAGTTGGTGTTTTAAGAATTGGTAATATTCGCCAACATTTATACACTTTTAAATAAGTATGGCTCCTTAAAATCATCCCTGATTGGTTCCCCTAGGGGGGTTTGATGGTCAAGTCATATTAGTCAAATGTATGCATCCAAATGGCCTCCAAAGGATAAATATTTATCCCTAATGTAATATAAACTTTATCTAGACATATTTACATGTTGGATAGTCATAATAAAATGAGTTATTAACTACATTTGTGTATGATAATTTCACTCTTTTTGTTGCTTTCGTGCATTATTGTGTAATATAGAATTGTGAGAATCTCCTTGGTTCCTAGATCCTACTGTGAATCAATTCTCACATGGTATCAGATCTATTTGGAGCTGCAAATAAAATCCAGAGTGTTTGAGTTGCTATTTAGGGCATTTTCCAGAGAAATTTGAGCGTTTGCATTGCAGGTACAATCATCAGTTTGTCACTCAGTGCGCAAGTAAAAATGGAGTAGACTCATGTATTGCTGACCACATTCAACTATTTCGAATGAAAGGACGAAATGGTGATCCATTTCAGGTCCAAAGGCCTATTTAGAGTCACCATGGGGACTTAATTTGAACCCAATCAGCTGTGGTGAAATTGAAGTACTTCAATAGGCTTGATGAAGCATTTGGAATGCTTTGTCTCAACATTTTGAGAGACTTACTCTTCCATGCAGACAGTATGACAATTCCCAATGAAGTATGGCTCAAGCTTGAGGAATTGTTCAGAAATGTAATGTTCCCAAGTCTGATATGTAGACATGAACACTAACTATTGCAGAAAATTAAACAAAATTTCTGATATGAAATTACAAACACTCAGTGAAACTTCAGACTAGGTAATTCAAGGTGTTTTGCTGGGAAACTTGCAGACATGGGAGAAGGCAGGGAAAATCAACCAAAAGTAAGTTCAGAACAGTGATTTCATTTCCCCTAACACATTTATATTGGGTACCATTCATGTTTCAGGATCCTCTATGAGGAAACTTAATCCCCCACTTTTGGGTCACCGAACCGTGAAACTAGGGAAATTTATTCAGTGCTTTCGACCAGGGGCTTGAGGAAAGGCATGGAGAGGTTGTATGAAATTTATGTATCATAAAATAAGGTTTAGTATAGTTTTGGATAGTTTTGGAGTAGATTGAATAGTTTAGGAGTGAATTGGGTTTTTAGGAAATTTTGTACTAGGGAAGTCTTGCGCAATGGAGGTTCCCAAAACATTGTGTGAAATAAAATAATTTATGATATGGAAGTATGTATGGGTATGTGGGTATTTCAGTGACACATATCAACTTACAGAGTCGAAAATGACTAAATATAACTCTCTGAATTGAAAGAACAACTAGACTAGTCAAATTTAACTAGTAATCTAGCTAGGGTGTGTAATTAAGCTTGGAATTTCTAACAGAACTGTATTAGACCTCATAAATTCATTTGAAAGAGAATAATACATATTTTTACAATGTATTAAACCATCCAAATACATTTTGATGAACAAGGCTCACTTTTTACTACACTAGAATCTCAAATCCTTCATTTTGATGACTAGTTAAACTTATACATGGAAATTTGAGTATGAAAACTTAATGAAAGAGTTATTTAGAATTAAAAGAGATAAATAAAAGTATTTATAATTTTTTACACATAATAAATAAATATATTAACTGACCATTACATCAGAGGACTCAAAATGATGGGCAGGAGGCCCAAAATTGGACATGAGAGAGACTGAGAGCATAGGTGAAGCTTGGGCTTCACTGGAGCTCGAATTGATTGAGAAGGAGAATGAAAATATGATTGATAAGATTTCACTGGATAAAAATTATGCCCTCCATACTTGCAAAGAGAAGGGAATGGGAATGAAGGAGTAGGGGAAGGAAGGTTTGGGGATCATCTCCCAAAGCTCTGAGGTGCATCACTCAAAAAACTATGCTCACATAGAATAAATCAATTAATTCATCAACCAAAATATGTGAATGGGCTTGAAATTTTCTTTGATAGAACTCTGGGTGACCTATTTAGCAAGTAGAGGCCAATGGTGACCTGTGAGAGCAAGCCAACCACTTAGAGGCCCTAACCCTAGACACATATGCGCCCTCCTTGAGAAAATTGGAATGCAGGACCATGTGGTGATGTTTTCCTATCCAGTTCATCCCTTTGACTTAGCAACTGCACCCTCCTTAGTCAAATAGTTGCTTCTTTTATTCCTGACAACTTTATGTTTTTCCCTACTTTTGAGACTGAGTCTCCATAAGGAAATTGCACCCTCCTTTTCCAAAACTTTCCTTCTTTTGTCCTGACATATTTTCTATGTTTCCAAGAGGAAACTATGCCCTCCTTTGCCAAGTATTTTCCACTTTTGTCTCTAGTTGCTTTTCTGTGGATTTTAGGCACTTTCCCTTTTCCTTTATGACTACTTTTGTCATAGAGTTTCCCATTTTTTACCTTGGCAAGTCGAATTTCCCAATGCGCCCTCCCTAACATTGCAAGCTCATTTTCACATCATCAAACTGCATAATTAAAAATAATGATGAATAAAAATTAAATACATACCTCATTAATAATTATTAGCAAACTTTACCTAGGATGAGTAATTAATGTCAATTTGAACCCCTAGGAGTTTCAGCATGGTCAACACTTTAATGATTAGATTGAGGAGACATGACATTCCTCCCCTCCCAAATATGCTTGTCCTTAAGTAGAATCAAAGCAAGGCTCTATGAGATCTGCTCACCCAACCAAAGCATCTTTACTAGGTAAGCTTGTCCACTGTATCAGATATTCCTTTATTGTTCTGTTCCTTAATTTCCTTTCTCTTCCCATCATTACTTTCTCTGGTACTAAGACCAAATGGCCTTCATCATCCAGAAGTGGAAGTTATTCAAAAGCTACTATTTGTTGGCCAACTGCTTTCTTCAGGATAGACACATGAAAAAAATTATGGATATTTCTTTCTGTTGGTAATTCCAATTCATAGGCTACTCCACCAAATTTTCTTATAATCTTGTAGGGTCCATAAAATATTGGCTGAAGTTTTTCAACCCCTTTCTTCTACAAGGAAGAGTGTCTATAAGGTTGTAGCCTTAGGTACACTAAGTATTCCACTTGGAATACTCTGTCTCTTCTGTGCTTGTCTAAATACACCTTTTGTTGGTTCTGTGCCATCCGCAGATTGTCTTTTATTGCCCTTAAAATGTCTTGGTTTTCCTACAACCAATATTTATCTATTTTTTCCCTAGAGTCTCCAAACATTAAATCTGCAAAATTCAAAGCTTCATACCCATACAAGTCCATAAACGGGGTCATTCTAATGGAAAGATGAAATGTGGTGTTATAACAGAACTCGCCCAGGTGGAGCCAAGTTTCCAAATCTCCTTGCTATCCTGTAACATAGTTACAGAGGTACCCTTTAAGCCATTGATTCACCCTTTGAGTTTGTCCATTTGTCTGGGGGTGATAGCTTGTGCTCATGTTTAGGTTTGTTCCAACCAGACCCAACAATGCCTGCCAAAAAGAACTAGTGAACTTATTAGCTCTGTCATTGATTACAATTTTGGGAAGTCCATGCAACCTAGAAATATCCTTGAAGAATAGAGAAACAACCTCACTAGCTGAAATAGTGGATATTACTGCAAAAAGTGTGCATATTTTTTCAATCTGTCAACCACCACATAAATACTATCTTTCCCTTGTGACTTTCACAGCCCAGTGATAAATTCCATGGATACAATTTCCCATTTGTTTTATCTAGATTAGGAAGGGACTGAAGAAGTCCATTAGGATGTGTGTGCTCCACTTTGTTCTGTTAACATGCTGAACATTCCTTCACATACTTGAGAACATCATCTTTAAGGCCCTTCCAAGTATATATCTACCTTACCTTTTGGTAAGTCTTCAGAAAACCAGGTGTTGAGTCCTGAAATGCCCCCTTTTGACTACACCTATCATACCCTTTTTTCCTTATTTTACTCCATTCCATGCACAAGATGAATGTTCTTTCCCAATATTGAGCCTTGAATCTTATAGGTATGATTAGTTATTATTTTATCTTATTAATGCCTATGATTGTTATGATTGGAACTTTGTCTTTTGAATTATGCTAATACATTGTGATTTCATAAATATAGTTCAAAGCTTTGAAGTACATGTGTGTAAGCCATGCTTCTTGAAGAAAAGGTGAACTTTCATTTCCAGCTGTTACCTACCAGTTGCAGCCCCATACACTGAGTGTGAAAAGAGGTTGTTCTCCCATATTTAGATGCAACATACTCAACTATGACAACACGTTGGTGCTCATGGATTTAGTTGCAATAGAAAGGGGCATTCATTGAATTGGTTCTGTTATCATTAATGGCTCACACAACAACATTTCCTATATTCCTTGTTTTCATTCAATCCTACTCACAGATGTTTAGCTTGTTGTAATAGGACATCCTGAAGATCGTAGATCTTCATGGCTTCCTGATATTAGTGCAAGAGGGTTATGATTGATCATGTATAAATATGGGAAAATATTATGAGCCAAGGGTTGGTTGATATCATATTATACTGTGTAAGATGTGACAGAGAACATTACTTTCATTCCACCATTTTAATATAAGGATCAGGATTCTTCAGACTTCTATGTTTTAATATGTTTTAGTTTTGGTGTCTCTGTTCGAAGGATGGGACCTCCTTCCCAGAAAGATATCCAAGTTAATTAGATGTTGTGTGGTGTGGAAATTATAGTAAATGCATTCCTTTCAGTAGCTGCAACAGTAATGGTTAATCGTTGTGCTTTCTCTGATATATAATATTTGTGTTTCTCTTAAGCTGTAGTAGTGTAGTGTGACAATTGACTATATAGGTTAGTTTCTATTATGCAAGTGTGTATTAGCTCTAACAGTCAAGCTCATCTCTAGCATCTTTCAATTGCTGTCTTTTTAGGTTTGCTAATTTAGCCAGATTATAGCTGAGAGTTGTTTGGTTCAATTCTTGTTATTTCAAAATCTTAAATTAGTGGAATTAAACTAGTGAAGAGTGATCTACATATAGTTTGGTACTGTTAGGATTTAACTTCTTGCAAAAGTAGTCTAGCTCTTTGTTTCTGAAATCACTAGTTACTGGATTGAAGTTGTAGGAAGGTAATTGCAATTATGAAATTCTTAAGTAAGTAATCTAGATTAGTCATGATGAGAGGATTTTGACTGAGCAGATGAGTATTTTTTCATTCAATTAATCAGCTACTTAGTGTTTATGCATAGACAGTGTGAATTAGCTTTGAAATAAAAATACTTGCCTGGGTTGACAATTTATATTGAGCATTATGCATGTTAGTTGTAACTAACTAGAATATAGAGTGACCAACATTTTGGTGCCATTGCAGGGGAAGATAATTATTATACACCATAGTAGTTGCATCTGTTCATTTTTATTCAATTATTTCTAGGATTTCATGTTTTGGGTTGTATGAATACGAGGAGAGTAAAACGTGAAATTCCCAGAACCCCCTGAAGTCCCCAGAATACTAATTCGGTAGGTGGTCGAGGTCATGGTAACAATCTAGTGTTGGGGAGAAGGACATTCATTGATGATCTGGTTTCTAGAACCAATTCCTCTACTGAAGCTTGCCATCAGGGATCCTTTGTCAAAAGTAGTCCAATTACCCCTATAGTGGAAGCATTAGCTCCCACAGTGGAGAATACAGGAGAAGCTACAACACCATTAGGTGTCCCTGTGGACGAAGATAGATCCAGTGCTGTGGGAACAAGTGATCAAGAGGTGGTTTACCACATTGATGGGAGGAAGGTGACAAAGGAGGAGTGGACACAGCTTCATCAGAAGTGGGAATATTATAGGAGGAAAAGACAGGAGAGAGTAGAGGGAAACATGAATAACAGACGTGAACCTAAAGATCATGAGGAAGTAGTAAGGGACAACCATCATAATGATGGAGATGCATGGCATGAGGGGATAGTGGCCACAATCTAGTTCCCCATTCGATAGCTAGCTGGAAAATCCCCCATGAAAAATATCTCTCCATCAATATTACCACGTTTTCATGGGAAGGCCGTAGAGGATCCAGATGAGTTCCTTTTCAAGTTTGAAATCCTCTGTCGCAGCTACGACTACACTTCCAGTGAGAAAAAGTTAAAGGTTTTCCCTGCTACCTTGAAGGATAATGCTCTGTGTTGGTTTATGAGCTTGGGCGGTGAGATTGTCACCACCTGGGATCAAATGAAGCAGGTGTTCCTTGAGAAATACTAGGAGTATTGTAACACTAAATATAAAAGAGAAGAGCTATTCAAGATGGTGCAAACTGACGAAGAGAGTTTCAAATATTTTGTTGAGAGGCTTTTGTACAATGTACAGAGGGAAGGACAGACTACTATGGGGCTATATGTGCTCAAGATTATCCTACTTCAGGGGATTAGAGAAAATTGTTTAGGCATGTTGACCCTGGTGGGAAGGGGGGGTATCACAAAGGAACCATTTGAAAAGAATATTGAATTATGCAGATGGTATTCCAGAGGATCCTCTAGAACCAATGAACAGGACAAACTAGAGCAAGATATATTTGACATAGCACAAAAGTCATCCACTGGAGGAGGCACCCGAGCAAAGATAGGAAAACTTCTTGAGAAATTCAAAACATAAATGATGAACTCCATATCCTCAGAAATAGATGTCCTGACAACGAATTAGAAGCAAGTAGTAGAATATTTAACACTTGGTGTATTCTACCCTAGATGTAGGAAGAAGCATCCCTTGAAGGAATGTCCACTTGACAAGGTGGAAGTGTGCCAGATTTGTGAATTGAACCATGATAATAAGGAGTGTCCCTCACTACCTCAAGTAAAGGCAATATTGCAGGCATCAACTTCGGATGTAGAACCAGCTTAGTTCATTACCTAGAGAAAGCATTGGCAAGCACGAAATGAAGGTATGCAGCCATATTCATTTCCCTTTTGGAATAACATGAATAGTATGAATAATGTTAACCACATGAATACACAATTCCCTTCACACTATTCTAACCATCAATGGAATCCATCTCATCCTTCTATGCAGAACTTCAACTCTTGGTCACCTTGGTCACAACCACCAAATCAACAGACTTCCTGGTCTCCTGGGTGGAGGAACTCCCATCCAGGAAATCAGTTTCCTCATAACTGAACTTCTCACCAACATTTTCCTCACTAACAATACCCTCCTCCTAATTATCCTTAGAATTACCCTCACCAATAGTTCCAACAGCCGCAGTTGTAGCTCGAGAACAACGTTGCACCAATGAACATACCTATAAGACCGCAGCAACCTGCCCAACCTAACCCCAACCCAAACAATAAAGCAGTCCACCAAATTGAGACTTCCAATATGCCAGCTTACTACATCACTCCAGTTCCCTGTAACGACATACACTTACGATTAGGGAGAGTGGTAGAGCCTTTAGCCATTGAATATGTTCCATCGTCAGTGACTGAAGTGAGAGTGAATCAACAATATCCATCCAACACAGCAATCCCCATTATTGAGGATGCTGAAATTCCTACCGAGACCTCGGCTGAAACACAATGAGAAATAGCTATTGCAACACAACCTACATAGTTAATTCGAGAACCTCCATATCCTGAACGACTGACACTACAAAAAATAGTGGAACAACCCCAATTTAACCTTCTGGGAGATATGAAAAATTTATATGTTAAAATTCCGTTGCTGCAATCCCTCCATGGTGTGCCTATCTACGCCAAGGCTGTCTGGGACATTTGTGTAAGGAAACTAGGAAGAAAACCTAGGGATCCTCCCATTGTTCATGTTCTAGAAAAAATCTCTAAATCAATCATGGGAAAGACCCCCTTATCCAAGTATGATGATCCTGGGAACCCCACTTTCACAGTATATATTGGGAACACTCAAATACCAAATTTTTTTGTGGATTTGGGCGCATCCATTAATGTTATGACTATAGAAACTGTAAAAAACTTGGGCTCACCAACCTCTAGCCAACCCCTACCATTTTAGAACTCACTGATAGGTCCACCATCAAACCCGAGGGAATCTTGGATGACCTTGTTGTCTAGGTAGATTAATGGGAATACCCCACAGACTTCTTGGTGTCGCAGCTGAAGTCAAAGTTAGCGGGACATCCGCTGATCCTGGGGAGACCTTGGTTAGCCACGACAGATGCTTACATCAGCTGTCGGTCAGGGTCTATGACCATTTCAGATGGGACCGATACAGAAATTTTTACCCTATACCCTCCATCCTGAGTTAGATTAGAAGCTGAAACTTCACTTTGGATGGAGCCAGAGGAGGAAGACTAGGTTCAACCGTTGTTAACGATAGGGAAGGCCTTAACCTTCAAAGATGAAATAGAGGACGATGCTATCAATAGTTTGATCAGTGAGCCTACATCAGTCAATATGCACATTTACCAGATCCTAAATAGTACCCTATATGAAGAGAAACAAGAAAATATTACAGAGGAAACTTTACTTAGTGACACTAGTATAATTCCAGTACTCGCGAATTCAAAAAGCATTCCAGTTGAGATAGAGTCGGGTAAAGCACTGAATATAAATCTGAACCTTGGTCTTGATGAATTGGAATGTCTGGTCACACTCCTGGAACAACACAAGGGATATTTTGCTTGGGAGTACATAGATATGAAGGCTATCCCTTCTAATTTGTGCACCCACTACATTTACATTAAAAGTGACTCCTGACCTGTGTTCCAACCACAATGAAGGATGAACCCAAACCTTAGGGACATAGTGAAAGGGGAAATTGAAAATCTTTTGGAAGCAGAGTTTATTTACCCGATCTTAGATAGAGAGTGGGTTTCTCCACTCATGATAGTACCAAAAAAGAATGGGAAAAGGAGAGTCTGTGTGGATTATAAGGAGTTAAACAAAGCGACACATAAAGACCATTTCCATTTGCCCTTCATCGATCAGGTACTTGATACCCTATCTGGGAAGAAATTTTTTTCCTTCATGGATGGGTTTAGTGGGTAGAATTAGATCCATATTTCTCCCGAAGAGAAATATAAGACCACCTTCACCTATCCCTGAGGTAATTTTGCATACAGGGTACTCCCCTTCGTTTTGTGCAATGCACCAACCACCTTTCAGAGAGCTATGATTGGCATCTTTTTAGAGATGGTCAATGATAGTATGGATATTTTCATGGATGAATTTACCCCATATGGAAATGAATTTGAGGAGGCATTGAAAAATTTAGAGAAGGTTTTGACATGATGTGAGAAGACCCAACTATCTTTGAGCACTGAAAAGTGCCACATGATGATGAGAGAGGGTGTGGTTTTGGGGCTCTTCATCTCTGCTGATGGTATCTAGGTAGATCCATCTAAAATCAGGGTAATTGAAAACATACCCACTCCTGGAACACAGAAAGAGGTACGTAGCTTCTTAGGGCATGTTGGTTATTACAGAATATTTATAGAAATTTTTTCCAAACTTACATCCCCTTTATTTACTTTGTTGATCAAGGATGTATAGTTCATTTGGAATGATGCATGCCAAACACCATTTACCGAACTTAATAAGAGGTTGTCTACAACTCCTATATTAAGGGGACCCAATTGGGCCCTACCTTTTCATATTTCCTCTGATGCCTCTGACACTTCCATTGGAGCAATGCTGGGACAACAGGATGGTCAAGCTCCATATGCAATTTACTACATCAGTAAAAACTTGGCCCCTGCTGAACTCAGATACACTGTTACAGAATAGGAATTTTTAGCCATTGTCTATTCCATTAATAAATTCAAACATTACATCACTGGATACCCCACATTTGTACACACTAACCATTCAGTCATCAAGTATATAATGAACAAACCTGTTACAAACGCTACGATAACTAGATGGCTACTACTATTATAGGAGTTTGAAATTACAATTATTGACAAACCTGGAAAAGAGAACGTTGTTGCTGATTTATTATCTCGTTTTACTAATAGTGATCACATTATTCCTTTTGAAGATTCTTTTCCAAATGAGCATTTGTTAGCAGTATCAGCTCATTCCCCCTAGTACGCATATGCTTATAACTATTTGGCTGCAGTAAAGCTTCCGGCACATCTGTCAAATAGAGAGAAAAGGAAGATCATCCAACAAAGTGCTAGGTACTGCTAGATAGATGGTCATCTTTTCTACACAAGCCCTAATCTTGAAATCAGGAGATGTGTAAGAGAAGAAGAAATTTTCAGTATCTTGAAGGCTTGTCACGATGAGCCCTGCAGTGGACACTTTGATGATAAACGTACATGTCATAAAGTATTATGAATGGGCTATTACTGGCCAACAGTTTTCAGGGATGCATAGAGGTATGTACAAGCTTGTGATAACTGCCAGAGGATGGGGCAACCTAACAAACTGGATGATATGTCCCTTCAACCATAGCTGGTGGTTGAACCCTTCGACAGATGGGCCTTGGATTTCGTCGGGCCCATCAACCCTCCCTCGAAGCAAAAAATTTACATCTTAGTTTGCACTGATTACATGAAAAAATGGATAGATGCTGTGGATTTGGTGAAAGCCAATGACTAGGCTGTAATAGATTTCCTTTATGGATAAATATTTATCTGATTTAGAGTACCAAAGGAAATAATCACAGATGGGGGACCATAGTTTGTGTCACATAAATTGGAAGCTTTGTTACAAAAGTACCATATTCAACATAGAATAAACTCACTTTATCATCCACAGGCCAATGGCCAGGTGGAAAGTACCAACAAAGTAATTGAAGCTATTCTCACAAAGACAGTTAGAAGCCATCACAGGGACTGGGCTGACAGAATTCAAGAGGCACTTTGGGCCTATCGCACTACTTGGCGCAATACTAGGGGTTTTCCCTTATGACTTGGTGTATGGTAAGAATGTTGTATTTCCTATTGAATTCGAAATGAGAACCTTAAAGATGGATATGCAGGAAAATTTGGATTTAACAGAAGCTCAGAGGAATAGATTGAACTAGTTAAATGAACTTGACGAAAAACACAGAGCTATTGTACATCAGACATAACTAATTCAACAACAACGATCTAAGTGGCATGATCGGTTCATAAAGAAGAAAGTATTCTGCGAGGGATACTAGGTATTGCTATATGATTCTAGGTTCAAAAGGGACTTCAAAGGTAAGCTTCGAACCAGATGGTTGGGTCCATATGAGATAGACAGATTATTTGACAATGGAACAGTCTGCTTGGTCACTATTGATGGAAATCGTACACCGTTATTTGCTAACGGGCACAGGCTGTGACTGCATCACAAGCCAATCTCAAGGGACGCATTTATTTCATAGGTTGAAGCTGATCCAAGATACTAGTTAGAGCAAGGAAATGAATCGTTCTCTATCCCTATCGATCTTTAAAAGGACACTGTGATTTCCACATAGGAATTTGTATATAAATATATTGATGTTTTGCTTTATTTTTATTCTCTTTTACTTTACGCTTGATTTTTTTTTTGAATAATATGTATAGGAATTTACTTAATGAGCAGCTGTCATGACAGGGCCTAACGAAAGTGAGCACCTTAACCTATGTTCCTATTCCGGAAGAGCTCCTTAAAATACAAAAAATGAATCATGAACAGTTTTTGTAGCTGCAACTCCATTCAAAATTTCCCATTTTTCCCATTTTTCGCAGCTGCGACTACGTAAACTTTTGACCATTTTCTCATTTCTCGCAACTGCAACTTTGTTTAAAAATGTCCATTTTTCTGTTTTCACAGCTGCGACTACGTAAAATTTTGACCATTTTCTCGTTTTTCGTAGCTGCAACTCCGTTCAAAACTTCCCATTTTTTCTGTTTCTCGTAGCTGTGACTCCGTAAAATTCTAATCATTTTCCTATTTCTTGCAGCTGCAACTCTGCTAAAATCTTCGATTTTTCTACCTTTCCCAGCTACGACTTCACCAATTTTTCACTGATTTCTCCTATTTCCACAGCTGCGATGTCGCTAAATTTTTCCTATCTTTCTGTTTTCGCAGCTGCACTGGTGCTAAGTTTTAACTGATTTCCTTATCTTTGCAGCTGCGACTCCTCCAAATATATCAATAAGATAGCTGCGAATCCTCCAAATATATCATCAAAATCGTTGCGACTCCTCTAGATTTGGCCACCGATGTTGCCATCCTGAAATTTGTCGGATTCCGACTCACCTAATAGTCTCAATTATGTTTCCACCAACGTTGAAAAGACAATTCTTGATTCACCGTGGGTAAGATCACAACAGCACGCCCGCAATAATGGTTAATTTGATGGCTGCAATCAGAGGCTGCACTATTATGGAAAATCACAGTTCATCTCATAATTGCTAAGGTACGAGGTTCGATCATTTACATGATTAGGCGTTAATTTGATTTGACAAAATTAATCATGCTTTGCCTTTTTGCACCCGTCATTAGACACATACTCATTTAACTGTCAATCCGCATGAACTATCCAGTACTCAAATTTACCATTCGACCATCATTTTTTTTGCTAATTTGGGACCAAATCTTACAAATCATTCCTTTCTTACTACTGTCTTAAGTTTCCTAATTTATCCAACTTCAACTTCGGCTGTCCGTGCATGTTCCGCTGTTGTAACTTCCATCTCCGAGTATGTAATTTGTGAAGTTGATACCAAAATTTAGACAGAGAGATGATATGGGTATCCCAACCCAGCACGAACCTACAAATACGAAGGCCCTACGAAGAAATGCAGAGTTTTTTTCCATTTTCAAAGCAGCCGGCTTTACTAAGTTCTTTCAGCGGTTAAATGGTTTTCATCGAGAAACGACTCTACAGTTTGCTCTGAATTTGATAGAGACATATTCAGAAGTCTGAGTTCTATGTATAGACATTATTGAAGAGATTTTGTATGAGTTTACTATTCTTCCTTGCGAAGAAAGAACCTGGTTTTGTAGAAGAACCCACTATGCGACTGCAATGCGGGAGTTTCTAGTAGATGATGAACAAGTCCACCAAGCAAGGAGAGGGATAGCATTACAATCACTGCCTCACCCCTGGAATGAAGTGGCAGTTTTCTTGAAGAATTACATTACGTGTGAAGGTAGGTATCAAACTGTGTGTTTCTTTGAGTTCCGTCTAATGTCTCATTTACGCCATAGGGATTTACTCAATATCTCATTTTATTTATTTAAAGACTTGCATCATATGGCGGGATTTGTAAGATTAGCCCGACACCCTTACTCCTCTCTCACCCATCTTGGCTTATTAAAAATTCTCATCATAAGGGCCTTAGCGTAGTAAAACCAGACCTAGGAACAGTTTAGTAGTAAACCTCCAATAATTCAGGAACCTATACCTTTGCGCGGTGTCCTAATAAGAGAGGAAGAGGAGGCACCTGCACAGTTGGGGGGAGTGGAAGTAGAGGAAGATGACCATAGTTCCTCCAATTCAGTTGGGGGGGGAGATGGAGATGAGACAATCTGAGAAAAAAACCCAATTAATTAAGCGGAAGAACATGGAGAGGCTGCAGCAACATAAAATCCTCTGGAGAGAACAGAGAATGTCGAAGCTATGGCTGCAGAAGTTGAAACTGGAGCAGCATTGACTGTTGTGATAGTAGAAGTTGAGGCTGTGGAAGCTATCATGATAGAAAATGATGTAGAGATCCTCATCATTGAATCTTCTCCTGAATGGGGAGGAACCTTAATTGAAGAATAAGAAACTAGGATGGAAGAAGCAAGGGAGTCCATTGAGAAGGGAAATGTCCCTTCTACATCAGCTACAGAATTAGAAACCCTTATACCAAAGAAGAAGAAAAGAAGATCAAGAGAAAAGGTGCAGGCATCATGACCTATGAAGAAAAGGAGAACCAGATCTGTCACAGTAGTAGAAGCAGCACAAGCAAGATGAGCGAGTATCAAATCAAGTATTGAATTTCCCATCTCAATACCTAAGAGAAATGCTGCTCCACAAGAACCTGTTGCAGAAGAATCTTAAATTAAGGGACTTTTATACAAAAATGGTCTACCAAAGGAAGAAGTGCAAGCACTCTGAAAGGAATTGGAAAGATGGAGAGAAGCATGCAAGAAACAGGTAGAAAGAAGGCTGCATACATTGGTAGAAGCTACCAATCAGTTGGAAGGATCACCTCCTACTGAGGAAGGTGAAGAAGAGGAAAACGTGGTTTTCCCTAAGTGTGGAGAAATTTTTAGTCAATTAGGATACAAAGTCACAGTGAGTGCATTTGTGACACAAAAATACTTACAAGAAGTTGGAGAAGAGAGAGAAATGCCTGCGGTGGAATTGAGAGATGAAGATGAACCAGAAGTGGAAACAATCCCAGAAACAGGAGTAAAAGAACATGGACAATTACAGTCTCATCCACATGGTGTTGTTACACAAGAACCAACACCCTTAGAAGTTTTTGTTGAGACTATTATTCAAATGGAAGTGGGTGAGCCAGAGGTTGAGAAAATCCCTGATTTGAACTTGGAAGTCCTTACCATGACCCCAGAAAAACCTCAGGACATAGAACTAGTGGAGGGAGAGCCTCAGCAATAGCAAAATGTTGAAACTAATCAAGATGTTATCACACAAGAACCAACATCCTTATAAATTTTTGATGAGACTCCTATTCAACTAGGAATAGTTGATCCTAAGGTGGACATAATCCCTGATTTGGAGTTAGGAGAAGATGAATAGATGCAGTCCCAGCAATTAGGGGACACTGAAGTATTAAGGGGTCAGTCTCATCTTTCAGGGGACACTGAAGTATTTGGGGATTAGTCTCATCTTTTAGGGGATGTGGAAGTAACTCAAGAATGACCTCAACAGCCTAAAGAACTAGAAGGCTCGGGAAGATGCTACACAAGAACCAACACCATTCCAGCTCCTTGTCAAAGCTACAGCTGAAACTCAAGAAGATACTGAGACTAAGACTCAGGAAGATGTTGTTACACAACAACCAACATCTTTATAAAAGGACGCTGAAGCTGATAGGAATGGGTTTCAGAAGGAGGATGTTGTTACATAAGAACCAGCCTCCCTAGAATTGACTGTAGAAATACCTGTACAAGAAGAGGTGGTTGGAAGACTGGTAGAGGAGGAAGCTGTCACACTTCTAACAAAAAAATCAGGCCAAGACATCAGGTAATAAGGTATGGAATCAATTTTTCTAGAATATTGTTGATTTAGACTCTGATGAGGAAAAGGATGTAGGATATGGAAGGATGCAAGGAATGATAGAAGAACTCTCGCTACTGAAAATAGAAGTAAAGAAATGGAAGTGTCAGGTGAACAGATATCAGGAAGGAATGATTGCCCTTGTTGAGCAAAAAAAGACTATCAAGGAAATGAGGGAAATATGGGAAGAAGAGTTAACATTCCAGAGGTTTAGTTGGGAATAAATTTAGAAAGAGTTGAAGAGATTCAGGTCCATGCAGAAGGAAAAATATCAACTGTACATTCTTTCCCAGGAATTGAAGAGATCCAGATCTCCATCTCCCTCTTATCTTGTATTTTTGTATGAAAAATACACTTTGTTTAAATTGAAGGCATTGAAGGAAGGGAGACCCTATGAAGTGGCGTCCTCTGACCAATTTTTGGAGACCTTTATGGGGAGCAACTTCACTGAGCACAACCTGCTGTGTGAAATTTATTTGCATGAAATGGTTTACCCCCTGGACCATCGTTTGAACCCTGTTTCTTACCTAGGATATGTCCAGTTGAGGGATTTTTATTCTTTAGTCAGAAATCATGTGCAGTGGGAGAGTTCCTTCCAGACAATTTCTCACAATGAGGCCAACTCTAATCTTTGGATTTGGAGTGAACCTCAGAATCCTTGTCTTCTCCTTTCTCTTCAGGAACATAGACTCAAATTTCCCCTCAAGACTCAGCAGCTGGCTGAACTTCAAGAACTGGTCATCTCCACGTGTGTTATCCATATTTATAGATAGCAACATTTCTCTTTGGAAGGAAGTAAGCATAGATGGTAGGCTTCTCCTTCATCATTGAAGAGAAGATACCCTTATTTATTTAAGAAATTTAAACAGGTGCACCCTAGGGTCGAGGGATATGCTGACTGTATGAGAAAATGTGGAGTTAACTGGCTAGAAATTAAATTCAAGTTTCCACTTATTTAGTGGCCAGCAAGGCCGTATAGGGATGATTTTTCATTGACAAATGCAGAAGAGAAGCAGTGTTGGAAATATTGGGTTTCCCATAACAGATATCTAGATGGGGAGGAACCTCCTGAATCCTCCTACAATTTTTTCTCTCTCCATGAACAAGGTCCAACTCCAACATCAGATTCATACTAGTGGAGGTTGTTGCATGAGGTTATGCAACAGTATATCTAGGGGCAGATCTTGGGTCCTGAAATTCCCCCTTTTGACTACACCTGTCATACCCTTTTTGCCTTATTTTACTCCATTCCATGCACTGAAGGGATGTTCTTTCCCCATATTTAGCCTTGAATCTTATAGGTATGATTAGTTATTGTTTTATCTTATTAATGCCTATGATTGTTATGATTGGAACTCTGTCTTTTGAATTATGCTAATACATTGTGATTTCATAAAGATAGTTCAAAGATTTGAAGTACATGTGTAGCATCCACGTCGCTTGAAGAAAAGGTGAACTTTCATTTCCAGCTGTTACCTACCAGTTGCAGCCCCATACGCTGAGCGTGAACAGAGGTTGTTCTTCCATATTTAGATGCAATAGACTCAGCTGTGACAGTGCGCCGGTGTGCATGAATTTAGTTGCAATAGAAAGGGGCATTCATTGAATTGGTTATGTTATCATTAATGGCTCCTCCAACAACATTCCCTACATTCCCTGTTTTCATTCAATCCTACTCACAAATGTTTAGCTTGTTGTAACAGGGCAGCCTGAAGATCATAGATCTTCATGGATGCCCGATATTAGTGGAAGAGGGTTATGATTGGTCATGTATAAATATGGGAAAACATTATGAGCCAGGGGTTGGTTGATAGCATATTATACTGTGTAAGATGTGACAGAGAACTGCACTTTCATTCCACCATTTTAATACAAGGAGTGGGATTCTTTAGACTTCTACATCTTAATCTATTGTAGTTTTGACATCTCTGTTCGAAGGATGGGCCCGCCAAAGATGTTTTGATCATTCTGTTGTGTGGTGTGGAAATTATAGTAAATGCATTCCTTTCAGTAGCTGCAACAGTAATGGTTAATCATTGTGCTTTCTCTGATAAATACTATTTCCATTTCTCTTAAGCTACAGTAGTGTGGTGTGACAGTCGACTGTATAGGTTAGGTTCTATTATGCAAGTGTGTGTTTGATGTAACTGTCAAGCTCATCTCTAGTGTCTTTGAATTACTGTCTTTTCATGTCTGCTCATTTAGTCAGATTATAGCTGAGAGTTGTTTGGTTCAATTCCTGTTATTTCCAATTCTTAAAATAGTGGAATTAAATGAGTAAAGAGTGATCTGCATATAGTCTGGTACTGTTAGGATTTAACTTCTTGCAAAAGTAATCTAGCTCTTTATTTCTAAAATCACTAGTTATTGAACTGAATTTGTAGGAAGGTAATTGCAATTATGAAATTCTTAAGTAATTAATCTAGATTTGTCATCATGAGAGGAGTTTGATTGAGCAGATGAGTAGGACAGTTAATTTTTCATTCAATTAATTAGCTACTTAGTGTTTATGCATAGACAGTGTGAATTATCTTTGGAATAAAAAGAATTCCCTAGGTTGAAAATTTATATTGAGCATTCTGCATGTTAGCTGTAACTAACTAGCATATAGAGTGACCAACACCAGGGTGACCGGCCACTGGTGCATCGCGTGCAACTTATAAAATATTACTCTTTAGTGCAGATCCAGGCACTAAGAAAATTATGTTTTTGTAGTAGCTGAGGTCATCATGAACTGTGTACTCTTCATTTTGGTTTACCCCATCCAACACTTCACAAGCAAACTGATCTTTAGAATATTCAGTGGCCAACATGGATGATTTTAAGGAACCATACTTATTTAAAAGTGTATAAATGTTGGAGAATATTACCAATTCTTAAAATGCCAACTATAAAATGATTGGCGATATTTTTCAAAAAATATTTCAATTTCCAAGGATTTTATATTGTTTATATAGTAATTTGGTGATTTTTAGGGTGAAAATTTTTTACCCCATCAAAATTGGGCGAAACAGGGCTTCAAAAAATGGAAAATGGTGAATCTTTTTTGGGAGAAAAACAAGGAAAAATAGCCCACTTGGCTAAAATTCGCCGCTAAAATTATCCCTGGTGGCCAACTGAATATTCCATTCATTTAACATCTATAGCAAAGAGAATGTGGGCTTATGGGAGAGTGCATCAGACACAACATTCATTTCCCCCTTTTTATACTCAATGTCAAAATCATAAGACTGAACTTTACTCACCCATTTTTGCTTCCTGTCATTGAGTTCCTTTTGGGTAAGGAAGTGTCTAAGACTATTGTGATCAGTCTTCACAATGAATTTACCTCCCACCAAGTACTATAAGAATTTGGACAAGGCATGCACAAGGGCCAACATCTCCTTATCATATATGGAATACAACCTTTCATGTGGCTGCATTTTTATTCTCTCAAAAAGAAATAGGGTGCCTATCTTGCATCGAAACAACTCCAATGCCTACACCAGAAGCATCACATTCCAGCACAAAAGGTTTGGAAAAATCAGGCAAGCAAAGTACTAGACAACTGCTCATTATCTCTTTCATTTTATGGAAATCGTTTTCAACATCCTCACTCCAACTAAATGCACCCTTCTTGGTCATATCTATCAAGGGTGTAGTATACCGGGAGTATCCTTTGACAAATCTGCGGTATTAGTTACAAAGGCCAATTAATCCTCTCAATTTAGTGAGGTTCCATGGGCTTTCCCATTCCAATATGGCCTTTATTTTTTCTGGGTCCAACTTGACCCCTTCTTGGAAAATAACATGGCCACGATATAGCAATTCTGTCATGCCAAACTCACACTTAGACATATTGGAAAAAAAGGACAGATCTGCAAGCGTAGTGAGTACCTCCTCCAAGTGGTGCAAGTGCTCCTCCCATGTCATACTATAGATCATAATGTCATAAAAAAAACAAGGACATACTTACGGAGCTGCTTGCTGAACACCTTGTTCATGCATGATTGGAAGGTTGTTGGTGCATTAGTCAAGCCAAATGGCATAACCAGGAACTCGAAGTGACCAAAATGACAATGGAAGGCCACCTTTTGTATGTCTTCCTCCCTCATTCGGATTTGATGATACTCTATCTGGAGATCTATTTTAGAGAAAAAATTTGCTCCATGCATCTCATCCATCATCTCATCAATTCAAGGAATTGGGTACTGGTTCTTTATGGTCTTCTTGTTCAAGGCCCAGTAATCTATGCACATCCTGAGTGTCCCATCCTTCTTCTTCACCAGAACCACCAAAGAAGCAAAAGGAATGGAGCTTGGTCTAATGAGGCCCAACTCAAGGAGCTCCTTAATGGCCTTCTTAATTTCATCCTTGAATCTCTTTGGATGCCTATAGGGATGGATTTTTATTGGATGTGTACCAGATTTCAACTCAATCATGTGTTCAATTCCATGGCTAGGTGGCCTACCATGTGGAAGGTCTTCAAAAACTCTCTTATGCTTGTGAATTTGTTTTTAATATCTTTGGGTCAAGAGTGAACCTTGGCAGTAGTTCCCTTGGTAGTGATATGTAATTCAACAACCCATTCAATGTTCCAATTCCTCATAACATATCTCATAATTTTGGCAGAAATTACTTGGCTTGGATAAGTATTCATTCCTTTCAATACCAATGGTTTTCCTTCAATATCCTTGAAACTTATATGGGGAATATGGTAGTTCACAGAGTGCTCTCCAATATAGTACAACCATTGAACCCCAACACCATGTTGGTTTCTACCACATTTACAACAAAAAAGTTGTATTTCACAGTGTAGTCACCATTAATGTTCACTTGTAGATTTGGAATCAATCGATTGCATTCCATGGTATGGTTACCTAGAATGACCACAGTGAATCCTTCAAAGGACTCAGTCGAAAGTTTTCTTCTCTCCACCAGGGATGCATCAATAAAAATATGGGTGGCACACCCATCAACAAGGATTGTGATCTTCTAGCCTTGCGGTACTCCTTTCAACGTTAGAGTATGGAGTTGGGGTACTGTTGCCACCTTTCACACACCTGGGTTACGTGGTAGAAATATTCAAGCCACTTGGTGTGTCCTTGGGGGAAAGTCTCGAGTCAAGTCTGTCACCTTGTTCTTGACTCCTTCGTTCAGGATAACTCCTAACAAAGCCAAGGGGGGTAGACCCTATTAAATTACTAAGGCTAATTACTTAGTGTGATGGTGTTATATTAATTAGGAGTTTTGAAACTAACGAGTGGAAACAAAAGATAACAAGATGCAAGATTTAAAGCATATAAGCACAGTAATGACAATCAATATATATATATAATCGAAAGAAATAAATCACCAGTGCCTTAAATGGAGTCAACAGAGAAAATAATGTGCTTGCATGCGCTTGAAATAATGTTTTGCAAATGTCTCTTGGTAGATTTTAAATTAATGTGGAATGTGAATGAATTAATTTAGGTGAAAAGGGGACTCCAGATATACCCGAGGGGTACTTGGAGTATGTCCAAAAGTGAATTTTGATGGCTACCCACAAGGTGTTTGTGGGCTAGAATGGAGTCTCAAAGACTATTGTTCATAATGCACCCATCAGGGTGTGACAGAGATCAGTGCCTCGAGGTCACTTTCTAGTTGTTTCCACTCCTTTGGGTATTTTGCCACCGTTTATAGTTCGTTCGAGGCGTTGGATTTTTGCCTGATGGTTTGTCAATTTGGGAGATTAAGACTAATTAATCTAGTCACTCAAGTGATTTTGATGCAGATTGACTAATCGGATGAACCGTAGCCAAGTACAGAGCATACACACTGGAGTCTTTGTTATCTTTAGTAAATTTTAAAAGAGGTGTTCTTATTAAAAAGAAAACCCTCCAGAAACCTCTTTAGGTCCAAGTGGACCTCAATTAGGGAATCGAGGAGGGGTTGATTTTATTATGTTTATTAAAACAATTAATCAAAATGGAATCAGAGATACACAACACCAGTTTTCTAATTAGTCCTACCACACATCTCTTTCCCCTTGCGAGTCAATCGGGAAGTCGTGGGGTAAGTAGTATGATTAATTTTGAATTGAAAATATGGAATAATGCAAAATTTATCAAATTGTAAAATCCTTCATGTCAATACTAAACTAGAACAGAAAAAAGAGAAAAATGCAAAAAAGTGAAACGGACGCTGATCCCCCAGGGGGGATGGTGAATAGGCCCGAAAGAGCCTATTCGAAAATATTTTTATTTTTATTAGTAGCAATTAAAATATCAAAAAACTGAAATTAATACGCTTGGTCCTTATATGGAATGATATCAAAGGTTTACAAATTGCAAAAATTTGAAATTTTGGAAGACAGAGACCCCCTGGGGGGTTTCGAATGGTCCAAAAATGCTTTCCAGAAAGAGCCTCCTCCTATTTTATGTTACACCTACTAAAACCTAGAAATATTATCACATTTAAATATTCCCAAAATTACTTTGAAAGTACTTTTGGATGAACAAACTTTTTACTCAAAAATTCTAAGTTAAAACTAGTTTTTAAAGAAGTAGAAAAGGAACCAAGGAAAACAATATTTCCTTGGGATCTTGGTCTGCTTTGGGGGCATCCAATATGAAGCACTTAAATTTCTGAATATAATTTTTCCGACTCTAAGGAAACAACCATGAATTCAACAAGCTTTAGATCTACTTTCACAGCCTTGAAAAATGACAATTTTTCCTAAAGCTAGATCTAGAATGCTTCTAAATTTTCTTTTAGGAATGAGATCTAGTTTATGAGATTTAAGGAAGAAATATCTATGTAAAATAAACTCTGAAATTGATATATCTAAACAATTTTAAAGCTTCAAACAAGTAACCGGACTGAGTTTAGAAAAAAATGAAGGAGGAAGAGGAAAAGAAGAGCATTTTTGCTAGAAGCCTTGAAGATCAACCGTGGAGCTTTCCGGTGGAATGTCGAGGGACTATGCCTTTGAATGGTTTTGGAGAGAGTGAAGAAGCAAACTATATCAGCATCCTCTCTAAGCTAGGAACCTACAACTGAATCCAAATAATTTCCAAAATACTTGTGAGATCCGGTTAATACATATATAGAGATTTCAGAATAACATGGATATAAACTTATAAAACATGCTGAATCTAGATCTCTAAACATGCATAAAAAAGTAAAGAGATGGCCAATAAACTTATTAACAAAATCCTTTCCTATCAATATTTTAATAAACTTATTATCAATCTTAGCAATGAATCCAAAAACAATCAACAAATTATGAACATAGATACAGGTTACCTCAGTGAAACATGGCAATGCTCATCCACACATACAATGACATGACACATCTTGCCTCCAAAGCTTCACTTTATTCCAATAGAAAAAGATATTACACGGTATCACAACAACAATGGCTCCTCAATCCAACTCTAACTAGCTTGGAAGAGGCAGCCTGAGATTTATTTATACACAAAATTGAAACCCCAGCCCAGAGGGGGCACAAATCCCAAGGAGATAGAGCACTGTAGCTGAAGGAGAGTCCATCATTGCCTGATCTAAAGCTGAACTGAGCTTTTACTGAGTCTGAATGTCAATCGAGGGGTTGATTGAGTTGACACATTGACCTGCTGAGTGAATCATCAACCACATAGCTCCCAGAAGAGCCCACACATGTGGAGGAGAGAGAGAGGGTGAAATTCCCCATAAAGGAAGCTGAATTTCAACTCTGGATCCACCCATATCACCTTCTTCAGTCAAGGATTTGTTAGATCTAGTCGATTTGGTGCCGATGAGACTTATTTCAATCAAATCGGTTGAGAATCCATTGATCTAGGATTTTGGATTTGCTCCATTATTCATCAATTTATTAATAAAAATAATCAATAATTGATTTTTTGGGGCTTTCTGAACTGAGTGATGGAAATTCACTCAAAACTAGGAAATAGTGGGTCTATAGGTTTACTGGGTGGTATTAGCTTGAAAATGAGCACCTACATGATCAAATCGGACTTTCGAGCCCACCTTTATTACAAAACCAAATTTTCCAATTAAACTATTAAAAAATAGCCTAAGTTTTGGAAAAATTAAATTTTAATAAAAAACACTGAAAAAGTTAAAAAATTAAAAAAAATTAAAAACCTATGGGGACTTAGACATGTTCATATGACTCAACCATAATGCACATCATGTTTATACATTGAAACATAGACTCTAATAACCTCAATATGCCTAAATGCCAAGCTGACCACCCTAACTTTGGAGGTCTTGAGTGAAAAACTCAGAAATTATAAGTTGCTTATTCAACAACCAATAATAACCAAAGGAAAAAACACCCTTCGCTGATCGGATTGACAAATAAATTCTATGAGACCGAGTCTTTTACAGACACTATCATGCTAGAACATTTATTACAACTCCCCCGAGGGGGTATGAACATGTGATATAGTACAACAAGCACTTCTAAGAAGCACTTTCGAAGGTCTTCTAAAGTTCGAACAAATCATCTTTGTCCGTTTCACCAAGCTCACTTGATAAAAACCACTAAGTACAACTTAGGTGGTAACAGGTACTCCACCAAGTATTGCAATTTTGTTGTTGGTTTTATGGACCTGCTCCTCTTCTTCAATTATTTCATACTCTCCATCAACCACTTCAGCTTCTTCCACAACCTCTTCATCACTTTCAGAAAATACTTCAATATAGTGTGCTTTTCCCTTCACACACTTGTCGCCCGGAGCCCAAGGTTCTTAGCAGGGAAAGCACAGTTTTTTCCTCCTCAATTCATCCTCATCCTTGTAGGATTAATCTCTCTTACCAAGGGTAGGAAATTTTATCATAGGAGCTCTTTGATTATGAAATTTATGAGGCATAGGAGTTCTAGGAGGATACTTGGTCCTTGGAATTGCATCCTGTAGGTCTCTAGTTCTGCTCACCACTTCCCGCAGAGCAGTGGACCGGTAAGCTTTCACAAATTCCTTCAAAGGTTTAGCCAGTACTTTTGTAAAAAAAGGATCCACCTTGATTCTAATATTTCAGTGACCAGTACAACCACATTTTGGAACTCTTAGATGTATTCTTCTAGAGTTCCAACTTGTCTAATGTTTGCAAAATATCAGAAAGAGTTATCAGGATCTCTCCGGTCTAACCTTTCTATTAATTTTCTGGTGAGCTCCCCGTAGGTGAATACTTGATCATTGCCGAGGGTCTTCATTCCATGAAACCACCTGTCAATGGTATCCCCATAAACATGTAGTGCTTCCAAATTGATGGCATCCCTTTCTTCCATAGGATTCAGTTGAAAATTAGTGTCCATTTTATGGATCCAAGAGCTCACTAAGAAATTGGAGGTGCCATCAAAATATGGCAGGGTGATTTTCCCAAAGGCATTATGTAATTCATAATTCCAATATGGAGGCCTTGTATTTCCTTTTGGATACCATTTATATTGAATATTATAGAAATCTTTAAATGGAAGAGCCCCTCGACATTCTTCACTCAAGGTTTGATAGACATAATACTTCTCTTCCCATGTAGCAATTATTTTAGCATGTGCCTCATGGTCTCTCTTAGGGATCTCTACAAATTTTGGCATAGTAGGCTGGGGATGCAACTTTGGTTCATCTCTATACTCTAGATTCCTATTATGAGGCCCAGTCTTGGAGAAAATATATCCACCCATGGCCTTTCTATCTTCACATTGGGAACCAATGTTGCTCCATTCTCCATCTTTAACTCCCAGCTGTTTAGCTAGGAATTCTCTGGTCTCTTGACCAGACTATATGATGTTAGTTGAAATGTCTTGCATACCTTCCAACATGCTCCTCACAAAGTTCCTCAACTCATATTTATCATCCCTTTCTTCATGGAATCTTCCATCCACAGATTCAACTTCCTCCTCTTGAGGGTTCTTTCTTTTGGTATCGAAATTATATTTTGGACCCATTGATGAATATCAGGAGTAGGTATGGAGAACCTGGATATGATACCATTGTAATTTTCCCAATTCTGATATGCAGAC
Source organism: Pseudotsuga menziesii (assembly GCA_001517045.1). Classification (NCBI taxonomy): domain Eukaryota; kingdom Viridiplantae; phylum Streptophyta; class Pinopsida; order Pinales; family Pinaceae; genus Pseudotsuga; species Pseudotsuga menziesii. The sequence continues at coordinate 322,386 of LPNX010232808.1, forward strand.
CTGAACACTAACTATTGCTTCAAATTAAATAAAATCTTTGATATGAAATGACACTCTCAATGAAACTTTAGACTAAGTAATTCAAGGTGTTTTGCTATGAAATTTGCAGACATGGGAGTAGGAAGAAAAAAGAAACCAAAGGTTATTTGATAATAATGATTTAACTTCGCATAACACATTTATAGTGAGGACCATTCAGGTTTCAGGATACACTATGCAGAAACTTAATCCCCCGCTTCTGGGTCACCCAACCATGAAACTAGGGAAATTTGTTCAAGCCTTTCGACCAAGGGCTTAGGGAAAGGAATGGAGGGGTTGTATGAAATTTATGTATCATCAAATAAGGTTTAGAACAGTTTGGGACAGTTCTGGAGCGTATTGAAGAGTTTAGGAGTGAATTAGGGTTTCCAAGTAATTTTGGACTAGGGAAGTCCTGTGCAATGGAGGCTCCCAAAAAAATGTACGAACTCAAAAAATTTATGACCTAGAATTATGTATGGGTATTTTTTTTCTGTCATTAACACATAGAAACTTACATAATAAAAAATTACTCAATATAACTCTCTGAATTGAAAGAACAACTAGACTAGTCAAATTTAACTAGTAAGCTGACAAGGGTGAGTAAGTAATCTTGGAATTTCGTAACGGAACTATATTAGACCTTATAAATGAATTTTAAATATACTAATACATATTATTACAGAATATTGAACCATACAAACTCATTCCCATGAACAAGTCTCACTTATTACGGCAGTAGAATGCTCAAATCCTTCATTTTGATGACTAGTTAAGCTTATACATGAAAATATGAGTATGCAAACTTAATAAATAGAGTTATTTAAACCTGAAAAATATAAATAACAACAATATTTCTCAGCTGGAACACATAAGAAATAAATATATTAACTGAAAATTACGCCAGAGAACTCAAAATGATGGGAAGGAGGCCCAAAATTGGACATGAGAGAGGCTGAGAGCATAGGTGAAGATTGAGATTCACTAGAGCTTGATTTGACTTAGATGGAGGATGAAAAATATGACTAATAATAATTCACTGGATGAACATTATGTGCTCCATACCTACAAAGAGAAGGAAATGGGAATGAAGGAGTGGGGAAAAGAAGGTTTGGGGCTCATCACTCAAGAATGGCAGAGCCCCTCTACATTTTTCACTCAAGGTTTGATAAACATAATACTTCTCTTCCCATGTAGCAATTGTTTCAGCATGTGCTTCATGGTATCTCTTAGGGCTCTCTAGAAATTTGGGCATAGTAGGCTGGGGCTGCAACTTTGGTTCATCTCTATACTCTAGAGGCCTATTCTGAGGCCCAATCTTGGAGAAAATATATCCACCCATGACCTTCCTATATTCACATTGGGAACCAATGTTGCTCCCTTCTCCATCTTTAACTCCCATATGTTTAGCTAGGAATTCTCTGGTCTCTTGATGAGACTGTATGATGTTAGTTGAAATATCTTGCAGACCTTCCAACATGCTCCTCACAAATTTCCTAAACTCATATTTATCATCCCTTTCTTCGTGGAATCTTCCATCCACAGATTCAACTTCCTCCTCTTGAGGGATCTTTCTTTTGGTATCAGAATTATATTTTGGACCCATTGATGAATATCAAAAGTAGGTACAGAGATCCTGGATATGATACCATTGTAATGTTCCCAAGTCTAATATGTAGACCCACACTAACTATTGCTTCAAATAAAATAAAATCTCTGATATGAAATTACAAACACTCAATGAAACTTTAGACTAGGTAATTCAAGGTGTTTTGCTAGGAAATTTGCAGACACCGGAGTAGGAAGAAAAAAGAAACCGAATTTAATTTCAGAATAGTGAATTCATTTCCCCTAACACATTTTGATTGAGGACCATTCAGGTTTCAGGATCCTCTATGCATAAACTTAATCTCCTGCTTCTGGGTCACCCAAAAATGAAACTAGGGAAATTTATTCAGGGCTTTTGACCAAGGGATTGGGGAAAGGCATGGATATGTTTTATGAAATTTATGTATCATCAAATAAGGTTTAGGACATTTTGGGATATTTCTGGAGAAAATTGAAGAGTTTAGGAGTGAATTGGGGGTTTTAGGCAATTTTGGACTAAGGAAAACCTGTGCAATGGAGCCCCCCAAAAGAATGTACAAACTCAAAAAAATTATGATATGGAAGTATGTATGAGTATTTTGGTCTATCATTAACAAATATCAACTTATATGATTGAAAATGACTGAATATAACTCTGAATTGAAAGAACAACTAGACTAGTCAAATTTAACTAGTAATCTAGCTAGGGTGAGTAAGTAATCTTGGAATTCATAAAAGAACTGTATTAGACCTTATAAATGAATTTGAAATAGAATAATACATATTATTACAGCATATTAAACCATACAAACGTGTTCCCATGAACAAGTCTCACTTATTACTGCACTAGAAAGCTCAAATCCTTCATTTTGATGACTAGTTAAGCTTATACAAGGAAATATGAGTATGTGAACTTAATAAACATAGTTATTGCGACCTGACAGAGATAAATAACAGTATTCATCAGCTGGTACACATAATAAATAAATATATTCACTGACCATTACGTCAGAGGACTCAAAATGATGGGAAGGAGGCCCAAAATTGGACATGAGAGAGGCTGAGAGCATAGGTGAAGCTTGGGATTCACTGGACCTTGAATTGAATGAGATGGAGGATGAAAAATATGAATGATAATAATTCATTGGATGAAAATTATGTGCTCCATACCTTCAAAGAGAAGGGAATGGGAATGAAGGAGTGGGGAAAAGAAGGTTTGGGGCTCATCTCCAAAATCTCTGAGGTGCATCACTTAGAAAACTATTCTCACATAGCATCAATCAATTAATTAATCAACCAAGCCGCGTGAATGACCTCAAATTGTTCTCTTAATAGAACTCTGGGTGACATGTTTAGCAAGTAGAGGCACACAGTGACCTGTGAGTGCAAGTCAACCACCCAGAATCCCTAACCCTAGCCACATATGCGCCCTCCTTGAGAAAATTGGAATGTAGGATCATGTTGAGATGTTTCCTTGTCCAAGTCATCCCTATGACTTAGCAGCTACGCCCTCCTTAGTCAAATAGTTTTTGCTTTTATTCCTGACAACTTTATGCTTTTCCCTGCTTTTGAAATTGAGTCTCCATAAGGAAACCGCACCCTCCTTCTCTAAAACTTTCCTACTTTTGTACCAATATATTTTCTGAGTGTCCAAGAGGAAATTGCATCCTTCTTTGCTAAAACGTTTCTGCTTTTGTCTCTGGCTTCTTTTCTGTGGATTTTAGGAACTTTCCCTTTTCCTTTCTGGCTTCTTTTTTCATAGTATTTCCCATTTTTTACCTTGGCAAGTTGACTTTCCCAATGCACCCTCCTGACATGGAAAGCTCATTTCCAGAACATTAAATTGCATAATTAATAATTATTATGATTAAAAATTAAATACATGCCTCATTAATAATTATTAGCAAAATTTCCCTAGGATGAATAGTTTCAACATGGTCAACACTTTAATGATCAAATTGAGGGGATGCGATAGGAAAGGGTGATGTGATGAGAGGTCACCAGCTCGAAGATGAGATAGATTCACTGAGTCCAGTTCACTTTGAGACAATCCAATACTTCTTCACTAAGTTCAAATCGTTGGTGCTTTAGCTGAAACATTGTGCCATAGAAAATAAATAAGAGTAGCTTATCTTGTCAATAATTTCAAAGATAGGGCTAGAGTATTATGTTTTTTTGTCAACATTCCACTCTAGCAAGCTCACAACTCAAAATTGGAGGATGCCATCACTGACAGACTTCATGGAGTCATTGACACAAGAAAAAGAGAAGATGGTACAAATGGGTGCCATAAAATCCAGGAAGGTTCAATCCCTTGATGTAGGAGTTTTGAATCTAGCCAAAGTTAAGAAGAAAGCCAGAGATTCAAAGCAGCAAGAGAAGAGGAAGTAGGAGAAACCCAAATATTCAATTGGGGGTTCGAATCCTTTCAAGGACAAGGACAAGATGAAACAAGAAAATACCAAATGAACCTAATGTCATAAGGGGTGGCATCCAGAGAGTGCATGTATGAAGAAGACCATAGATATGATGGTGTGACTGCTTGAGAAGAACAACATTCCCCTGGTAGAAGGCGCAAGGAAGAAGGATGGTGGTTCAAGATCAGACAACAAAGAGAGGTTCCATGTATTGGTTGTTGGTTCTTCAATATATTATTCCTTCATCATAGATTCAAGAGATTCCATTAACATGGCCTCCATACAAGATTCCTTCTCGGACATGTATCCTTACAATGGTCCATCCAGTTTTATGGGTTATGAGTAAGAAATCTAAGCTAAACGGACTGGCAGGATTGATCTTGAAGATGGGAACTTCAACAATGTGTTGTTTGTGCTTGATCTAGCAATGAACCTACTCTCATTGTATCAAACGACACACACTAGTGAAGGAAAGAGAGTAACATTTACTCGAGATGCAGTTGATATATCAGAAATCTCTAGAGGAAAATTTTTGACATTGGGTTTTGTTGACCATAATGCAAGAATGTACAAATCCTCTCGCTTCATCCCCTACTTTCAAGGGAATGCACTCCCTTCACATGCCAATGAGACATGAAAATTGGGGCATGAGAGATATGACCATCTCTACTATAGGTACCTCCAGGAATTGAGCAAAGAAGGCATGGAGGAATGGCTTCCTTCCATCAAGTTCTCAAATGGCACATGCAAAGGATGTGTAGTGGGAAATCATGTTGAGCACAGCTATGAGAAAGGAAAGGAAAGGAGAGCCATCCAAGTAGTTGATTTGGTTCATTCAGACCTCATAGGGCCTATTCCCACACCCTCTTATGGGAATTCAAGGTATTTTTTTACCTTCATAGATGATTTCTCAAGGTACTACTGTGTATATTTTCTCAAACTAAAATATGAAGTTTTTGATACTCATAAAGTTTGGAAAGCCCTGGTTGAGAATGGATGTGGGAACAAGATAAAGGTACTTAGGAATCAAAATGAAAAGGAGTATGTGAACAAGAGTTTTCAGCATCTTTGTGAAGAATGTGACATCCAAATTCAACATTCGGTTCCCTACACACCACAACAAAATGGCATTGCAGAGCACATGAATATGGCTCTCAAAGAGATGGAACCTGTATGTTGGAAGCAAAGGATTTGAGTCATAATATATGGGATGAAGCCATTAAATGTGTTGCATATGTCCAAAATATATCTCCTCACAAACATTTGGATGTGAAAACACCATATGAGGCTTGGAGTGATCACAAGCAAATTGTTTCTCATTTTAGGGTCTTTGGCTCAAAGGCTTAGGCTAGGATTCCTCTAGAGAAGAAAAATGCCTTGCAACCTCAAATCAAGGAGTCCATTATGGTTGGATATGATTACTATGAAAAGGGATACAATATCCTTGATCCCTCATCTCAAAATACATTCATAGAAAGGAGTGTACAGTTCGAAGAATATCTCATGCAAGAGACCGAACTAGCTCATGGGGAATGCTCACATTCTCCACTCCATGATGATGTAAGTGATGAATACTTTTCTGATTTTTATAATTCTGATATTTCTGATGATGATGATGATGACATGGATTCATATCATGACTCACCCATTCAGCCAAAGTGGGCTGATAAAAACATTGAAGCAACTGGGGATTTTGTTGGTGATCCTCATGATTTCAGGAAGACTAGATCTCGATTTAACAATGATTTATCTTCTTGTGAATTGAATATTGATTAGAGATGATTCATGATGATTGTATATGATCCTAAAACATATCAGGAAGCATCAATTGACCCAATATGGAAAACAACCATGCAATAAGAGTTCAAATCATAGCAAGACAATGAGACTTGGGAATTGTTTCCCTTGCCCTCCAAGAGGAAACTAGTGCAATGTAAGTGGTCCTATATGAAAAAAGTGGATTATGATGGTTCATATATCATGTAAAAGTCAATTTTTTTTTCTAAAGGCTTCTCTCAATTCCAAGGAGTGGACTATGTAGAGATATTTTCACCGGTTTCAAAGATGGGCTCTATCAGGCTAGTTTCAACCATTGATGCATCTAAGTATTGGGAGGTTCACCACATGGATATGAAGAGTGATTTTATTCATGGTGACCTTCATGAGTAGATATATATGAAAAAAATTGAAGGTTTCATTGAGGATCCTTCACTTGTATGCAGGTTAAAGAAGTCTCTCTATGGGCTCAAGCAAGCCCCTAGGGATTGGTATGCCAAGATGGACAATTTTATGCTTTTGCTTGGATTTGAAAGATGTAAATATGATCCTAATGTGTACTTGAATCATGTTGGTCACTTATTTCAGGTCATAGTGTTGTATATTTATGATATTTTTATTACAGGTATTTGCACTAAAGAAATTGGATCAACTAAGTCTTCTTTCCATAATGAATTCTCCATGACTGACCTTGGAATGTTGAGGCAATTTATTGGACTGGAAATTGAGAAATATGAAGAAGGGGTCAAGGTAAGCCAACCAATTTATTCTTTAGACCCGTTATTTAAGTTCAAAATGGATGAATTCAAGGCAACCAAGTGCCCATTCCTTTCAAGAATAAAATTAGGTGAATTTGGTGCATCTCCATTGGTGGACAACTCGTTGTACATATACCTAGTTGAGAGTATACTATATATTACACACTCCTGAACCGATTTGGAATATAATGTAGGTGTTTTTTTATAGATATATAAATCCACCTCGTGATATCCATTGGAAGGATTCCAGAAGGATCTTGCATTATGTGTAAGGAACCAGACACTTCGGGGTACACTGTGTTGTTGGTTCTCCACTAGAACGAGTTGGATTTCCTAATTCTGATTGGGCTGGAGATTCCATTGTCAAGAAATCCACTTCAGGTTATGTATTCATGATTGAACATGGTCCCATATGCTATTAAAGAAAGAAACAACACACCATATCCCTCTCTTTAGCTGAGGCTGAGTACAAAGGAGTAACAAACGCAAGTACACAATGTGTGTGGTTGCAAGGTATTCTTTGGGAACTTGGATTTGAATTTGATTCACCCACAACCATTTGGTGTGATAATAAAAGTGCAATCAAGATTTGAATTGATCTAGTGCAAAGACACAGGACCAAACACATTGATATCCACATGTACTACATCTGGATCTTGGTGCATGATAAGGTGATAACCTTGAAGTATTGCCCATCTACAGAGCAAACTACTAACATTTTCACCAAGAGATTTATAGAGAATAGATTCACCTATTTGAGATCCATTTTGGAGTGGGTGACACATGGTCATGGTTGATATTCACTTTCCTATTTTCCTCCACGTCCATTTTTGAGGGGAGGTTTTGTTCCCATGTGATTTTCCTCCTTACCTTGTTTTCTATGGACAAATAAAATTTTCTATTGTATGAGGTGACTTGAGCCTTAGTTTCCAAGGGCTCAATAATATTTTGGTATAATATTTACTAAGTTAGGATTAAGGAGGGTGTTAGAGCAACAATCCACCTTAGTACCATGATCATACACCTAGGATACATTTCATTATATTTTATATTATGTTCTATGCTCCAAACTTAGGCTATGTTGATCATTTACTAGCAGTTGAGGTGCTCCACTTTCATCATTCTCAAAGTTGAGGAACTCTAGTTTGATCATTTTGAAAACCTAGGCACCTTCATTGATCGCATATCAGTCTTCGTGCACTCCCCCATCCCTAGATTTAGGGAATATGTTTAACCTTAGGTGTTAGTGGATGTTTGTGGTGGGTTTTGGCCTTCCTTGAGAATTTATTTCCTACTAGAACCACTCCCACTTATCCATGTGCTCATCGACACCTAGAATTCCTTCATTTATGATCCATCATGCTCCATCCATGTTCACACTTGCATTCGTGACCATTTGGTATGGTTAGGGATCTAATTGGTCCACTTAGGGGGGTTTGAGGGTCAAATTGTAGTCTGGATATAGACATATTTCTCCCTAATGTAATATAAAATTGATACAAACATATTTACATGTTGGACAATCATAATAAAATCAGTGATTGACTACATTGTGTATGATAATTTCATTCTTTCTGTTGTTTTTGTGCATTTTTGTGTGTAATATCGAATTGTGAGAATATCCTTGGCTCCTAAATCCTGCTATGAATCAATTATCACAGGTAAGGAAACTTTCCAACTTGTATATGGGTTACATTTGGTGCTACCCATTCAAGTATAATTACTAGCTATGCATATACTATAGGACTTGATAGTGGAGCCAAATATTTTCAAAAGGAGGTAAACCAATTGGTAGAACCCCAAGAAAAAAGACTTGGGCATGGTATACCAAGGTTTTAAAGAATATCATGATAAGATTAAATCCCTATTTGATAAAAATCCCAAGAAAAGAGGACATATAGAAGGGGACCTAGTGATAATGTGGCATAAGAGACACAAAGACTCCAGGAAATATGGAAAATTTGATAACCTGTGGATTGGTCCCTTTATATTGGAAAAGGGCATAGGGATATAAACCAATAATTTTTTCCTTGCTGTTAATCCTTTATATGCTCTAGGATGGAATAAGGACATGTTAGGGATTGATGAAAGCTCAACTATTATAGATTTAAAGATAAATCTTATGTTGTGTGGTGTAATTTGATTTTTCTTAAAAAAAATATTTATAGGAATGGCAGGTATGGAATAACAGATATGCATGGTTCTATTTATAAATGAATCTAATGGTACATAATCAAATTTAAGAGAATATAAAGGTTAATTGGGCATATGGAACACACATGAAATATATAAGGTGCCTTTCAGAAAAATATTATACATTCACAATGGAATGAAATGTACCGATATTTTAAAATAATGCAACAATTAGAAAAAAATAAAATTACACTTTATGCTTTCAAACACATGGAAGCTATGACATTATTATAGATCCCAGTAAAAGAAAACTTCAGTTACCTTTAATCACATGAAAATATTATGTAAGAAATGAGGTCATACAAATGAAATATTTTCTTCCATCATTTACTCATCATATATCTATACCACCTATATAAATATAGTGCGAAGCTTCTTCTCAAGCTTTTATTCTCTCAATAAGTTTTTCCTAGGCTTGGACTAGATATGGAATTACATAGAGACACAAAATTCCAAAGGAGGAAACATTACAGAATTTACATCAAAATATTAATATCCAAACTCAAAAGTTATGTATATAAAATTGGTCCATATATAGACTCAACAACTCCCTAGAGACCCTCTCAAAAACTTCCATCCCTTTATATAAGCTCAAAATTTCTTTATATAGAGGAGGAAGCGGTAACAAATTTATTTTAGCTCTAACTATTTATCAGTTGTCTTGCCTCATGTCACTATCATTTTGTTTTAGAATTTGGTTTAAAAAATTCCTATCTGCATTTTATCCCTTTTATTTCTTCTTATTTGATCTCTTTATTGTAGTCTTTGGTTGAGGTGTTTAATCTCGTCCTTTTCCTCTTTCTTGCAAAGATCGCTTCCCTACTTACTAGCTAGTTTTATATTCCAATAGCTATTACATTTCTTGGACAACTATCTACCCTGACAATTTCCTTATTGGTGGCATGACGACCTACTGAATTGGGTAGATGAATGTTTGTCCAACTTTCACCCTTGATTGCTCCGATGACTGCCCAACTAGATATCCATATGGTTGTCTAGATGTCTCCCATGGTGGTGGAAAATCAACTTATGGTACTTAGAAACTTGGTGACAATCATTCCCCATAAGTTATTAATGTGTCTTTAGAGAATCCAAGGCTATCTCAACATTTTTTATTTTCTCATGAGATATAGAGGGAAATATTCTTAGTATAATATTCAAGTTCATCCAAAATCCAAATCCTATAATGCATCAACTACAACAGATCCTCCTAGTGGGACATATAGCTCATTAAAATATCTTTTTTCAATATTGTTTTGAATCAAAATATCTTGGTACTCTTCCTTATTTTATATATCTCAATGACCATCCCTTAAGTATGGAAGGCTCATTACTATAACGTCTTTGAATAAGCCTTTCAAAAATTCCACTTTTGAAGTCAAAGCCTTTACTCCGCTTAGTGTTTTGTTCAACGTATTTTACTTCATTATCATTTGGTTAGAAATATTTATAATACATGTTATGTTAAAAATTTGTAAGTCCTCCTATTGTCTTTGATTCTTTCTATGCATATAATATATCACTTTTGCTGTGATTTTAGGCTTATCCTCAAGCTCTTTTTCTATCCTCTTCGTAACTTCAATAATTGAAGCAAATAGATCTAGCTCATATTGTATTAATTCACAATGGTACCATTTTTTTAGGATATTAAATCCTATGATTTCCCATAGCACTCTTTTGTCTCCTTCTAGTATTTCTCCCCTTGCATATCTATTACTTACTTGGATTGTTGAGTATGGTTTCCAATGATGTCAAAGGACTTAATTAATGGCAAAGAAAATGACATGACACGCATGATGATGTGACATGGGTGATGAGGTTTCAAAGTCATATGATGATGTTCTAGTGCTCTCATGAAGTCATTTTTATAATTTAACACCATTTTGTAAAATTATGGCAACTTGCTAAAACTCTTGCTGAAACTCTGAAAACTGACTAAGTATAGGAAAATCAGAGTTCATTAATAACTAAGGAATAACAAAGGAAGTGATGACATGGAATGTGGCATGTGTGATGAGGTTGAAGAGTCATATGATGATGCTCTAGTACTCTCATGAAGTAATTGTTACAATTTGACACCATTATGTAAAAGTATGGAAACTTGTTGAAACTCTAAAAATTTGACGACATATAAATTCTTCTTAATATGCCTAAGGGGTGTCTATACAATACAAAACATTTTCTGTATTTGATGAATTAAATGATTAAGAGGATATAGAAATCTAGATTTTTGTCTTTTGCATCTAACCATATGACTGGTTTTTCAATACAATATCTGAAGGTGAAGTTATTGGTATGCCAAAGTGCTTTCTGTCATGATTGACAATGTTTCAGTTCTTAAAAATATGCCTAAGTGGACTCAGTAAAATTCCCACCATATTTTGTATGGCACTGATAACAATTATATTGTACCATCATGTTTTAACTTGTTTATGTGTGCATCTAACCATGGTCTCAGTTCCCCTAAAACGTGCTTGAAGAAAAATTTATAGGTCTACCAAAATGAGGTTTCAAACTGTTTTGGGAAATTTGCTGAAAATTGACTAAGTAATGAAAAACCGGTCTAAGTTTCCCTTGTAAAATGCCCTCCATATTTTGTAGGAAACTGATAAAAATAATTTGAGACCATCAGGATGTATCTTGTCGATGTGTGCATCTGAGCATGGTTTTATTTCTCCTAAAAGGTGCTTGAAGACAAAGTTATAGGTCTGCCAAAACATGGTTTCAGGCTATTTTACACCAGTTCATGAAAAGACATTCCCATAATGAAGAGATGCATTGGTGAAAAGGTTTTAATGAAGGGGCACAATGATGAAAAGACACAATGGTTCAAAGACATGATGAAAGAACTATTTAAATAGAAGTTCAAAGTGGAAAAAATATATCTCAGTAATCCAGATCAACGTAACAACAAGAGAAGAAAAAGATCAATGAAGTGAAAAATAATAATTAATAGAATTTAAGAAAAAAGTCAAATTAGGGTTGTAGGGTGGTGATAGGGTGGGATTCAATCCTGTAAGGGGGTTGTATCATACTTCCAATAGTGGCTAGAAAACAAGATGTTGTAGCATCGTTGTCTATTGGAGTGGGTAGAAGCTAGTGTGTTGTAGCATCCTTAAGTTGTAGCTGAAAATCTTGGGGATTGGTGTATCCAACAAGTTGTAGCTTGCAAAAAAAAATGTATATATAATTTTGAAGTAATAGAAAGTGTTTGTGGTTTAGCCAATTGGGCTTACATGATAAATGTTGTGTTCTGTGTATCTTGTTGATTATGTATTTTAATGAATAAGTTAAAAGTGGTTTTAAATTGTTAAAATTTATCAATATTGATTCACCCCCCCCTCTCAGTATTGTCCAATATTCTTACAATTGGTATCATAGCGGGATCCTTCACTACAGTCTAAACCACTAGAAGGAATATCCTATTAAAAACCACTATGAATTATCAAGAAGGGTTAGCTGCTAACAAACCTCCATTACTTACATGAAATTATTATGCATTTTGGAGTGTAAGAATTAGATGCCATTAATGTCTCTTGGATGCAAAATTTGGAGTTCTGTTGAAAAAGGGTATAAAATACCAAACAACCTAACTATAGATAGAGATGAACTAGATGAATATGAATTCAATGCAAAATATTTGAATGCAATTTTGGAAGGATTAGTAGATTCGGTGTTTGTTAAAGTCATGCATTGTAAGACAAGTAGACATGCTTGGGAAAAATTAAAAAATTCTTATGAAGGGGATTCCAAAGTAAAAAAAATACAAAATTGAAACCTACAAAGGGAAGTTCAGAACTCTAAAGATGAAATAATAATAAAATATTGCAGAATATCTTCTAAGAGTAGATGAAATTGTCAATGCTATTAAAGGTTTGGGAGGAGAAATAAAGGAGAAAGAGGTAGTTGAAAAACTACTAAGAACCCTACCAATAACATATAACCTAAAAGTATATACTGTAGAATATCATAGAAGATCGAGATGATCTTGAAATTTTGAAAGTGGATGAGCAACATGGGATCTTCACAGGCCTATGAGATGAGAACACAACATAATGGACCATCAAGAAAAGAGGCAACATTTAAAGCTACAAAACAGTCAAAGAAATATGAAGCTTTACCCAAGAACCAATCAGTGAGCTTAGATTATGAAGAAGCTCTTTTCATCAAGAAACTTGAGAAAGGTATTGGAAAGTAAAAATGAAAGCTATCACTAAAGTGCTTTAATTGTGGAAGAATTGGACATTTTTCTACAAAGTGTCCTTACCCAAAACAAGAAGATATTGATGATGAAGAACCTTGTAGTCATAAGAAAGATCAAAAGAGTAAAACTATATACAAGAATAAATAGAATAAATAGAATAAAAACCTCTATTCCATGGTAGACAATGAAGATGAAGAGATAAGTGAAAATGAAGAAATTCTATTAATGTGAATAGAAACTCAAACTTCATATGATGAATCAGATGTAGAAGGAGAGGTGGACCTAGAGGCTAAACTCATAAGTGATCTTGAGGAAATTGCAAAATGTAGAAGAAGGAACAAATCTTTGAAAGAACAATCGTCAAAATACAAAAAAGAGTAGAAATCAAAAGAAGAGGAAGTCAAGACCCTCCAAGAAGAGCCGGACAAGTCAAGACAACAAGTGATGGTTAGCATGAAAGAGGCCGAAAGCTTAAAACAAGAAATTGATAAATTCAAAGTAGAAGTAAAGAGGCTAAAAGATTAGCAGACCATTGATGAGAAGTTCAGAGAAAGCACTAAAAAACAAGACTTTGAAAGACTTGAGGCAAAAATTATTCAACTTAAAAATAAGGATGATGAAGAATCTATTAATTAAAAGTTTGAGAATAGCTTGAAGATTCTAGATGACATCCTACGTGACCAAGTACCACTAAGTGAAAAAGATGGATTAGGATATAACAAGAAGAGCTATGTTGCTGCAATTATGGGTCCAAATGGAAAGAAGGATAGTCATAAATATTCTCCCTCCGCTCATAATGAATATAGAACTAATATGATGCCTAGAATACCAATGACAAGAAAGTATAAGTAGATCTTTATCAGTCATTTCTACTCTTGTAATAATTTTGGACATATGGATAGAGAATGTAAGATGATAGGTCCTATATAAAAGAAGGATACAATAGAGGTTCAGAAACAAAGGAAGGGATGGAAGAAGAAGAAAATTGTGAAGGAGAAAGTTCAAAGATTCCCCAAAAATAACATTCTATGGATATTTTAATTGTTGTCACAAGTTTGGTCACAAGGCTGTTGATTGTAGAATCAAGAGAAAAGATCAAGGTTTGAAAATACAAAGAAATAGAAGATCCGTGAATAGGGTACCTCATGTAAATATGTGGAGAAGAAATTTAGATTACAAGGATTCATAGGAAACACATATTCCAAGCATCAATGAAGTTTCCAAAGATGATAGTGCCAGATAAGAATGACATCCATTGTGATGAAAAACAAGATGAATATGTAAAAGAATACATCGATGGAGATGATGAAGAAGAATATAATGATGATGGTGGAACTGAAAAATAATGTTTTTTTAAAAATCTCTCATGACCTAGAACAAAACCCTGAAATTAGAATTAGAAGGAATCATATACTCAGGGGGGTGTGTTTCAATACAAGAAGGAAACTATTGTTTAATTAGCAAGACTTAGTATAAGCGGTGGAACCTAATAACTTTGTAGAAGTCAGAAAAGACGATGATTGGATAAAGGCCATGAATGAAGAGTTGGATCAAATTGAGAAGAATAAAACTTGGGAAGTTTTCCCAAGACCTAAAAGCAAGAATATTGTAGGGACAAAATGGGTCTTCAAAAACAAGTTCAATGAAGATGGTCAAGTGATAAGAAACAAAGAAAGATTAGTGTGTAAGGGATATGATTGAGTGGAAGGTATTGACCTTGAAGAAGCCATTGCCCTTGTAGCAAGAATTGAAACAATCATAATGTTGTTGGAATATTCATATTATAGAAACTTCAATGTATATCAAATGGATGTCAAGTAGGAATTTTTGAATGGGAATATATAAGAAGAAGTATATATTGAACAACCTGAAGGTTTCCTCTTATCAGAAAAGGAGGACTATGTCTGTAAACTGAAGAAGGCACTCTATGGTCTCAAACAATCCTGAAGGGAATGGTTTTCAAGACTATATAGATACTTGAAGAAACAAGGATATAAAAGAGGGGTCATTGATAGTGATCTCTACATAAAGTTTGAATATAATAATATATTCATTGCTATTATTTATGTGGATGGTATTATATTTGGACCGATATACAAATTCTAAGTGGAAAAGTTTCCTCTCAAATGAAAAAGGAGTTTGAAATGTCAATGTTGGGAGAATTAACATTATTCTTGGGATTACAAGTTTCTCAATCATACAAAGGGATATTCATCACTCAAACCAAGTACATTAAATACATTCTTAAGAATTTTAAGTTAGAGGACTCTAATCCTGTTAGTACACCTATGGTCACTGGTTGTAAGTTAAGTAAGGACGATGATTTGTTGGAAGTAGATCATTACATGTGTAGATATATGATAGGAAAGTTTATATATGTGACAACTACAAGACTGGATGCAATGCAAGATGTAGGATTGGTTGCTACATTCCAATCAGCTCCCAAAGAAACACATGTGACAGTAGTGAAAAGAATTCTCAAATATTTGAAAGGTAATATAGAGTATGGTTTATGGTACCCAAGAGGTCAATAATTCACTTTAAAATCATTCACTGATGTATATTGGACATGAAGTGTTCATGACTAAAAGATTACTAGTGGAGCAACATTCTACTTGGGAGACTATTTTGTATCATGGCTCAACAAGAAACAATATTCCATTACACTATCTACAACAGAAGTTGAATACATTGTTGTTGCATCATGTTGCACTCAATTCATTTGGATGAAACATACATTAGAGGAATTACTTGTAAAGTATGAGCATCCAATAGTGAGAAATTGTGACAATACTAGTGCTATAAATATATAAAAAAACCCTGTAACGCACTCCAAGACAAAGCACATCCCTATAAAATATCACTTTTTGAGGGATCAAATATCACAAAAGGTGGTGAAATTGGAATATGTTGGTACAAGGGAACATATAGTTGAAATCTTGACTAAGACACTACCCAAAGAAGCATTTGATCATGTTAGACAAAAGTTGGGAGTAATCTCCCTACAATAAATATTAAAAAAAGGAAAAAAGGCATTATGTTAGGGGGAGACATGTTAGCAAGGGGGAGATGTCGAAAGGAGATATTTTTCATTAATGTCAAAGGGGGAGAAAATTGAAGATTTGTTTCCATCAACGCTAAAGGGGGATAATGCCGAGTATGGTTTCCATTGATGTCAAAGGAGTTCATTAATGACAAAGGAAATGACATGACATGTATGATGATGTGACATGTGTGATGAGGTTGCAAAATCATATGATGATTTTCTAGTGCTCTCATCCAGTAATTTTTACTATTTGACACGATTCTGTAAAAAAATGGCAACTTGTTGAAACTCTTGTTGAAACTTTGAAAATTGACTTAGTATAAGAAAATAAGAGTTCATTAATGACAAAGGAATGACAAAGGAAGTGATGACATGGAATGTGGAATGTGTGATGAGGTTTCAAAGTCATATGATGGTGTTATAGTCCTCTAATGCATTCATTGCTACAATTTGACACCATTATGTAAAAGTATGACAACTTGTTGAAACTCTGAAAATTTGACTAAGTATAAATTCTTCTTAATCTTCCTAAGGGGCCTATGTAAAATACAAACCATATTCTATATTTGGTGAATTAAATGATTCTGAGGACATAGATATCTATATTGATTTCTTCTGCATCTAACCATATTATTGGTTTGTTAATACAGTCTTTGAAGGTGATGTTATTAGTCTACCAAGAGTGCTTTATAGCATGATTTGTAGTGTTTCATTCTGGTAAAAATGCCCTAAGTGGCCTCAGTAAAATGCCACCATATTTTGTAGGATACTCATAAAAATTATATGAGACCATAAGGTTTTATCTTGTTGATGTGTGCATCTGACCATGGTCTCAGTTCCCCTAAAATGTGCTTGAAGAAAAAGTTATAGGTCTGCCAAAATGAGGTTTCAGACTATTTTGAGAAATTTGCTGAAAATTGACCAAGTATTGAAAAATCGGTCTAAGTTTCCCTAGTAAAATGCCAGCCATATTTTGTACGAAACTGATAAAAATAATATGAGACCATTAGGATGTATATTGTTGATGTGGGAATCTGACCATTGTCTTATTTCTACTAAAGGTGCTTGAATACAAAGTTATAGGTCTGCCAAAATAGGGTTTTGGGTTGTTTTCATGAGTTCATGAAAAGGCGTGTTTCCATAATGAAGAGACACATTAGTGAAAATGTTTTAATGAAGGGACACATTGATAAAAATACACAATGGTTCAAAGACATGATGAAATAAGTATTTAAACAAAAGTTCGAAGTGGAAAAAATATGTCTCAGCAATCCAGATCAATGCAACAACAAGAGAAGATGGATATCAATGAAGTGAAGAATAATAAGTAACAAAATTGAAGAAAAAGATCAAATTAGGGTGGTAGGGTGGCGCTAGGGATGGCTACAAGACTGTAAGGGGGTTGTATCCTCCTTTTAGTAGTGGCTTGAAAATACGGTGTTGTAGCATCCTTGTTTGTTGGATCATGTAGTAACCAGGGTGATAGAGCATCAGTCAACTGTCGCTAAAATTTTTGGGGATTGGTGTCTCCAACAAGTTGTAGCTTGCAAAAAAAAATGTAAATATAATTTTGCAAATATAGAAAGTGTTTGTGGTTTTCCCAATTGGGCTTCCACAATAAATGTTGAGTTTTGTGTATCTTGTTGATTCCGTTTTTTAATAAATAAATTAAAAGTGGTTTTAAATTGTTAATATTTATCAATACTGATTCACCCCCCGCTCATAATTGTCCAATATTGCAACATTTTCCTTTTCAAATATGCGTCTCTCTCTCACCCTCCAAGTTTTCAATGAGTTTATGTTTTTCATTTAACTATTTTCAAGCTCCCTTATTCTTCTATCTTCTTTATTAGTCTACTAAAGGGAACCATATTCCTCCAGGGATTCCACTATATGTTCTATTAGAGTTTTCTTATCTAACTCTATTAGAGCCTGATCCATTTCCCCTAAGAGATGAGTGGTCTCATGAGTTACTAGGGATGGTCCCTTGAGACTGGAGTGAGTACAAAGAGATGTCTACTTTAATTTCATGGTATGAGGTTTCACATCTAATGCCTCCACTAGACTCTTGTATTTCTCCATTTGGGACTTATACTGCTTCATTTTTTTGTTAATTTTAAATTTTACTTTTTTGCATTTTCAACAAATATGGAGTCTAAATAGGTTCCACATTAAGAATATTAAACCTCTTTCTAAGATGGGAAATATCATTGTATTTTGTTTGCAGGAGAGATTTGGCATGAGAAGTTTCAACTAGATCTACTCCCAAAGCTACAATTTTGTTCTCCAACAATTTTATGGTGATCTTCATGGCCTTAACAATGGTCTTCCTTTCTCTTAGTAATATATCCACTTTTTGAAGATTTGTTCTAAACATCCTTTCATTGGATTAGGAAAAAAAAATATTTACATTGCATGTCATTAGCCTATCTAAAAATCAACCCTCTCTAGGGGGTTGAATTCTCCAAAGTCCACTCTAGACTCCTCTGCTTTCCAATCCTCAAAGGATTTGGGCCCAGCGACCTATTGCTATATTAAGGACATCATGAGGGTGTTGATTTATGGTCTACTACTGTTAGAAATATTTTCTATCCTCTGCATATTTTTCCTCTGAGCTCTTGAAACGTGTCCATAATTTGGATTCATATATATATATATACTTAGTATAATGGTTTTGTTGCACTTTGTATAGGCTTGTAGACTATGATTTTAAGGAATATGCATATTTTGTTGCCATATATTTACATGCTATTGTCTTTTTCTTATCAATGGGGTAAAAATGAACAATAAATTTGAATATTTCCCTTTTTAACAGTCCACGAATTTGAAATTTGACAAATGAAACAAAATAATTGGGTGATTTTGAGATGATGTCATATGATGCTGCTAAGACCACTTGACATGTGTCACATAGTGAGTGGTACAAATGTATGCTGACTCACAATCTGTTTCCTATGTGGAGGAACTTTTTTATGCTTTCATGATCATAGGCATAAGACCTTTCCCTGGTAAATTAGAGTTGTAATGGCTCGAGGCTAGAGTGGTTATAGAAATTCCCTTGGAGAGAAATTACCAATTTGAGTCCTCCGTGGGTCCTAGCAGTTTTGGGCCAACGACACCTTGGGGCACTCATATATTCCTTGCATATTCATGATGCAATATAGCTTGTAATTAGTGTTAGGCCTTCATAGAAATCTTCTCACCCACACTATACCCCTTTCTCTTAAGGAACTAGGTATGGCATTAGCATCCATCACTTCTTCCTTTGGCTCTTAGTTCTTAGCACCCGAACAATCCACTAAACCATATTGGTCCTTTTAGGCACACTTTGAGACTTATTTTTCCTATACTTAAGAAACAATGGGATTATGTCTTCATAACCCATTTTCTAGATTTATATCTCGTTATACTTAGAAATTAACATTCCCAATTAATTTTTTAAATATGAGCCATTTGAGTGTTAATATTGGTTCCAATAGGGACAATTTTTTATTCCCTAAACAACTAAGAACTGTAGACTAGTGCCTTCCGTGCTGGGATATGGAGTCCTATTTTGAGTCAATATTGAGACATTGAGCACACTCTTGAGTTTTGCAGCTTTATAAAAAATACTTCAAGAACTTAAAACTAGAAAATTCTTAATGTAATGTAAATAGAACTAAAAGTAGGAAATAAAATGATTCTACTCTACTACCATCATAGATCCAAATCCTTGTATCTATCAAGCAC
Organism: Pseudotsuga menziesii; assembly: GCA_001517045.1. Lineage (NCBI taxonomy): Eukaryota > Viridiplantae > Streptophyta > Pinopsida > Pinales > Pinaceae > Pseudotsuga > Pseudotsuga menziesii. Next base: position 342,114 of record LPNX010232808.1, read on the forward strand.
TGAGACGTATCAAATATTTGGAGGTGGAAACCTCTTCTTAAGTATTGCACTCAACTATCCGCTTTGGTGTGATTCAAACCAAAAGACACATGTTTTTTTTTAAGCTCGACATATAATATTTTTATTATTAATATTTAATACTATTTATGGCCGACATATAATATTTTTTATTTTGTTACAAAAGAACATTGCAACATCTCCCCCATACATGGTTTTAAAACCATGTGGAAGGCCCTCCTGAAACCATGGGTTGTTTAGGAGGCCTTGCATACGGTTTTAAAACCATTTGCAATGAACTCCTAAACCATGTACAATAAAACCATGGGTTGTTTAGGAGGTCTTGCACATGGTTTTAAAACTATTTGCAAGGCCCTCCTAAACCATGTACAATAAAACCATGGGTTGTTTAGGAGGACTTGCACATGGTTTAAAAACAATGTGCACGACCAGCATTTTTTTGTGGATAATTCAATTTTTTATTTTTTATTATTTTGTTAATTAGGAACATTACAACATCTCCCCCATATCGTGTTGTTTTTCTAAGTGGCATTTTTTTTGGCCGATAATCATTTTTTTTATTGTTTTGTTAGGTAGGAACATTACAATATCTACCCCACATTAGGTTGTTTTTATGGTGGACATTTATTTTGGAGGTAATTAAAAGTTTATTTTTTATGGCCGACATTTCAATGAGTAATGTTACATAATGTTACAAGATCTCCCCCATACTGAGTTGTAGAGCACCTCTCAGTGCAATGATACATAGTTGTAGAATGCATTTGTTTTTGAGTACTGGAGGAAGTATCCTTCCATTCCATAGTTGCTTCTAGAATTTCACCATCAAGATAGGAAATAATAAAAGTGTTGTTTCCTTGTACAACTTAAATATGGAAATTTCCTATCCAAATGTTTTCAAAATTACCATGCTTTCATTTGTCTTTTGTTCTGGCATCCCATTTAAAACTAGATCCCCTGGTTGAAAATATATTTCTAAGGATTTTTTGTCAAAATGGGCCTTTGTTTTGTCCTAGTTTCATAACAAACTATCATACACTAGTGTGTATACTAAATAATTAAGAATTTTAATCAAGGAATATCAAAAGATACTTTCTTTTGTAAAAAGATGCTTTTTTTATTGGCTAGAATTTCTCACATCCTATTGAAAATACTATTTTTTTATTGTAAATTAGTTAAATGAGTCTACTCACCGAAAATATTTGAGCCCAAAAAAAGGAAATCAGGACAATTTCCGATAAAAAATACAAGTTAACTGGCCGTTTTCTTAAAGCAAGCATAGTCACCCAACTGAAATTTCCAACCCACGGTGAGTTTAACGTAGGTTAAGCGTATGGAGATTTGAAATTGCATTAAATTAGCACCATTAGTAATAGCCTTGGAAGTGTAAGACATGCCAGGAATGGGTGGTGCTATTATGATATGAGTCACCTTTAGATCTACGTGGTGGAATGAAATCAATTGAGCATCCATGATCGATTGAGCATGGTGGATAGTTTCAAAATTTTCATTTCTCATGAATTTGAATGAGTGATTTTTATAACAATGTGTTTTGTTTTAAACTGCCTGGCGTTTTGGAATACCTGGTACCCTGAAACATAACCAAACACACATATGACGTAATTCTAATTATGTTAAAATGTCTTGTGGATACCTTCCGAATTTTAAATTGGCATAAGAAGCAACATTACCTGATGAGACTCCTTTGGCGTGAATTCTACCAACCTTGACTCATCCACACAAAATTATGTTATTCTGACTCAGGTACGCCTGCATTGTACTTCATCCAATCCCATCCTTATCTCAAGTGATAGTAAATTGCACTTTCCTGTCACTTCTGTTGATGGTAAAAAATGGAAAGAATCTGGAAAATAGCATATAGAATAAGATTGTAATGAATGTGCTCTAAAACATTCTGTAGAATGCACTTGGCTGATATGGAATTGTGATATGGATTTGCTTTATTAGTTTTGCATATAGCTTTGATGTCAATGTTACAGTCTGTTAATGTGATGGATTTTAAGATCAATATGTGTACATTTATCCAACAATGAAGCTGCTATCTATTTTGGGAAAGATGTTAAGTCATTTCTACAGTCTACCATAGTCTCGAAGGTTGTTTTTTTTCATTACTGTTCAATTTGTCTTTCACTTGGTTTTTTACATTGTTGTTTTATTTGTATTTCAATTTGTCTTTCACTTGGTTTTTGACACTGTATTTTGTACATCATCTTCATGAATTTATAAAGATTTCCACGTTCTACAACTAGTTTTTTTTATTTTGGTTCAAAAAGTGCCTGATGTATGCATTTTTATAGAGCATGGTATTTTTAGTCTTAAAATGATTATATCAAAAAATTTGACCATGAAGATACCATGAATTTATCATAATAAAGAATATCATAGTATAGGCATTAAACATATACTTATTCATAATTTGCAAGTATTTCGGTGAAATTGAAATTAATCACTAAAATCCTGATTTGTTATGTAAAAAATAGAGTGTTAATCTACAAAAATGGGCTTAAAAAAATGCACGCCATAGTCCATAAATATATTATTAATTTAAATTAATACCATGGCATTGAAGACAGATATATGCTTGAAAAAAACCTCTTTCAGTTTCCTAAAATTATGTTTCATTTGCCTGTAGTTAATCTGACAAAATAACAAATTTTATGCTTGGAACCAAGTCTTACCATGTTCATAAAAATTTCCTCCTAACCGTCACTATTGATTATTTTTTAGTGATTTAAGTTGGAAATGGTTTGGTTTACTATTTTTCACCTTACTATACATATAGGTTTTCAATTTGGGTTCCAAAAGTGTCTGCAGTGTCATTTTTGCAGAGGAGATTTTTAGACTTAAAATGAGTCAACAAATTTGACCGTCCATATATTATGACTTTATTACAGCAAAGAGTATCATACTTTATGCATTAAAGATGTACATATTCATAATTTTTAAGTATCTCGGTCAAATTCAAAATTAATTAGTAAAATCCTGAGTTGTTATGTAAGAAACATAGTGTAAATCTGTAAAACTAGGATTACAAAAATGCATGCCACAGCTTGGGTCCACAACACTAGGATAGTATCCTACTTATATCATACTATAAGTATTATGCATGTATGAATTATAATATTTTATAATTAGCATTGTCATAATTGGAAAAGAATGTCTAAATTCATAATTTGTTTTTGTAAAAACAGTGTAAATTTGTAAAAATGGGCTTCGAAAAATGCCTACCGTGCTGTTTTTAGAGGTAATTTTTAAAACATAATGCCATATAACTGGAGCTATATATACTATGGACAAAAACCTCCTTCATAATTTTTAAAATATGTTTATTTTGTGTACAGTAAAGTTTTGAAAATTGCAATTTTTCTGTTTTGAACTTTATTTGACTAGGTCTGTAAAATGCATGCCTAGCCCTCATTGTTTAGTATTTTTGAGTGATCTATGTTGGATACGGTGTTTTTTATTGTTTTACACCTTCCTGTACTTCTATTTTTCTAATCTTTTCTAAAAACATGACTATTGTGCAAAAAAATTGCAAGGCTTCCTTGTAAATGTGAAATGCTCGCTTAGTCCACTAAAATGCAAGCACAAGATCCATCCTTAGGTATTTTTAAGTGGCTTAAGTTGGAGAATACATGTTTCTTCTTCCCATGTTCTTAAACATGTCCAAATATGTCTCATAATATTTTCATAAAGACCAGATATGTCTCATAACATTTCCATGGGGATCTTGTAGCGGGCTCACAGCCTCAAGATAGTATTCTATTTATATCATACTATATGTACTATACATGTATGAATTATCATGATTTATAAGTAGCATGGTCATAATTGAAAGGAATGTCTAAATTCACAATTTTGTTTTGTAAAAGCAGAGTGTAAATCTGTAAAAATGGGATTAGAAAAATGCTCGCCATAATGTTTATAGAGGTGATTTTAAAAACCTAATTCCATATACCTGGATCTATATATACTATGGGCAAAAATATCCTTCATAATTTTTAAACTATGCTTATTTTGTGTACGGTAAAGTTTTGAAAATTGCAATTTTTCTGTTTTGAACGTTATTTGACTAGGCATGTAAAATGCATGCCTAGCCCTCATTGTTTAGTATTTTTGGGTGATATCAGTTGGATATGGTGTTTTATTATTATTTTACACCTTCCTGTGTTTCTATTTTTCTAATCTTGGCTAAAAACATGCATGTTGTGCAAAAACATTGCAAGGCTGCCTTGTAAATGTGAAATGCCCGCTTAGTCCACTAAAATGCAAGCATAAGTTCCATCCTTAGGTATTTTTAAGTGGATTAAGTTGGAGAATATATGTTTCCTCCTCCCATGTTCTTGTACTATTCCATATTTTCGTTTTGAGCCATAAAAAGTATTTTTTATACAAAAATACTATATTTTGTATTAATGTTGATTATTTTGTCGATTTTGCAGAATAACTCATTAATGGATCATTCGAACCAGTCATCTCAACAAAATATTCCTCGAAAAAGGGGTCGATGCAAGGAAGTAGAATTGAATAATATTCCAATTCCCCCCCATATGATATTTTCCTTCAATTCACTTCTGCTGGGGGTAAAAAAGATGCTATTCGTGTTGTCTGTCAACAATGTGAAGCACTTACAGATCAGAACTCCATACCAAAAAATAATACTATGAATTTCCATCAAACAATAGATAATCATGCAGAAACTGTTGAAATTAAATGTCCTGTATGTAAGCAATGTGTGGCAGACAACAATGTTTGTCAACAACCTAGGAAGTCTTTGACTCCATTTACAATTGGGAGCAATGGTAATGTACAAGATATAACTCTTGACCATACTATTAACTCTGATTCACATAATGTGGTCCGAAATGTCCCTCAAAGATCAATTGTTGATGATGTTTCCATTACAACTAATTTGTATCAAAGTATAGAAGGTTGTTTTTCTTAACAACCTAGGTTGCCTTTGTCTCCGATTACGGTTGAAGGAAATGAAAGTGTAATCATACCTAGTGGACAACAATTTGAACATGCATCCCTTCAGAAGTTGGATACAAGTAGAATTAATGAAATAGTTGAAATAACTACCTTTTATGAACAAATGGATAAAAATGCACCTACAAAAAATCAAAATTCTGGAGATGCACAAGCTTCAGTAGAAATGACTCAAGGACAAATGGATAGAAATGCACGTACAAAAAATCAAAATTATGCAGATGTACAGGCTTCAGTACAAATTCCTAGAGGACAAATGGATACAAATGAAACTACAGAAAATCAAAATTCTGCAGATGTACAAGCTTCAGTACAAATTCTTAAAGGACAAATGGATGGAAATGCAACTACAGAAAATGAAAATTCTGCAGATGTAGAAGCTTTAGTAGAAATGCCAGAAGGACAAATGGATAGAAGTGCACCTATAGAAAATCAAAATTCTATAGATGTACAAGCTTCAGTCCAAATGCCTGAAGGGTGTTCAACAAATCAAACTACATATGTTGTAACTAGAAGGTCAGCAGGAAACCGCTTAAGGACATCCTTATTGAGTCTCAAGAACCGGTCTGGATGGTTTAACCACAGACTAAATGAGGGGAACAAAAAATTTAAGGAAATTGGTAGATGGTTCTCTAGGAATTCACTTGAAGATGTAGATGAGAATGACATTATTTCTGGAATTGGGTACTTCATTAGCAAAAACTATAGTGAAGATTCTAAATTTGAGGATGTTCTTGAACACCTAGATGGAGTGCTTCATAAAATTTGATCAATTGTTATGCAAGAGATCCGTAATGATTTTATGTATAGGAATATGGCTTCGATATTTATTGAATCAAGCATGAGCCATAAGGCTTTGCAATGTCTGAACACGATTGACCATCATGGTGTATTGCAAGGGATTAGTCCAACTTTAGTTTCCAATAAGATGAAAAAGTGGAGCAAAGAAGTTGAAGATATTTATATGGGTTGGGAGAGAACTAATGGTCTCACATATCGAGTTAGAGTGAAGCAAGTAAAGTCATATGCTTCCTTTATGGTTGAGTCCTATGAAAAGAGGACTGGAAGTAGAGTCATTGAAGTTTCTTTCAAACTTGGTATTGATTCTCATGTACATTATGATCGAGGTGGGCAGATATGTGAGATATTATTTGAGTTACTAGAAGATAGTGGCTTGATGTATTGTGTAATCCTTGGAATATGGGACAGAAAGGAAGAATATAAACAAGTTTTAGCACATGTTTCTAATCCTACAATTGAGGATAACTTAATGGATCAGATAAACAAACTTTCACAAGACGGGATCCTAATTCCAGATGGAAGGGTAGTGGAAGTGAATTTGTTCGAGTGCCATGATCTAGTGGCCATATGCAATTTAGTATGCAATAATAATGTTTCTCCAATGGGGAATAATTTTTTTCCTTGGTGCATATGCCATAAAAAATCTTTACACATGGTTACAGATAAAATCAAAATTCAAGATGGGGATACTATTCGTAGCATTTCCAAGTTTTATGCAATGTCACCGAACTTCCTCATAGTAGGTTTTACATATTTATTAAAACTTTACTGATTTTTGTTGATATCTTTCCATGAATTTCTTAATCTTACTTTGTGTTAAAACTTTAGGAATTGAATCCTGCTTTTGAACAAAGCATTGAAGGATGGGAAGAAAAGATGGATGAGTGTATTACAAACATTCAACCAGCCTTATGCAGCAAAGAATTGAATATTATCAAAAAGTATATCATGAATAGAACAAATGATCAAAAGGTACATGTTTTCAGAATTATTTCTTTACTATAAATGGACATTATTATTATTTAACTAACTCGTACCTAGTGAAACATGTGCTGCCAACATATTGCAATTGACTCTTGGCTCAATGTCTAACCTTGTAAATTGTGTTTGCCCTTCCATAATTAGAACTGTTTTGAATACGTTTCATGAAATTCTAAAAATTGCACAAGATTATGACAAGATTCATCCAACTAGAGCGATTGAGGAAACAATTTTTTTTCAAATTTGGGAGGTGATGGAGAAAATTGGTGTTCCATGTAAGACTGGGGAACCATACCATCATAAAGGCCGAGAGTACAATGATCTTCACTATGGGAAATCAGATGGATCCGCATCAGACAAGATCCTCATTCGGCATGAGGGTATTTTAAATGTTTAATAATTATGTTAGCATATCCAATATTTTTAATGTGGGTCTTGACTAACAATAAGTGATGATTTTATGATGGCACAAGAGTGACATTCACTCTTATTTTTATGCAATTCTAATAGAAAATTAAGTAGTGTATCATGTACAATGAAATGTTGTGCTTATAGGTTATTGAAGGCCTACCAGATGAAGAAAAGTATAAAAAGTTGGTGAGGATGTGGAAGTGTTATAAATAATTCCACATGGTGCAATTGAAAGGGTGTGTAGGGGATGATAAATATGAATATGAGGAAAAGTATACCAATTTATACTAAGTTCATAGTATTATGTTTTTCAGCATGGTGGTATTATCTCATTCACGATAAAAAATTTGATCCACTATCATTGCATGATTGGATTCCTTGCTAGTGAGTGGCTTTGGTTGTGTTCTTTTTGTTTAGAAGATGAGATGGTTCCTTATATGCATATCCAAGGGGCCCATGCTCTTTAGATGACTAGGGATGCTCATCCTTATACTTTAGGACGGTTAAGGAATGAAGTAATGGAATGTAAGCATAGTGAAATGAAAAATTTGAACAACAAACAAGGAGGAGGAAGAGGAGTTGCTAAGGAGTATAGAAACACATTTGAACATGACAAAATGTGTCTTCTAAATGAGATGTGAAAACAATTTTTCAAACTGGTTATGATACCAGAGGGTACTTTCCAAAAATTTAAAGAAAGAAGATTTTTGGCTTCCAATATTAGATTCCAAGTTCATGTTGAATATGAAAAGATAAGAAGTCCACTAAATGACAAAACTCCAGCTCAGTTGGCATCCCGCTTCCCTGATGTCACTTCTAAACAAGTAAAACAACTATTTCAGTCAACTATTTCACTTTCTAATTCTGCTTTCATTTTATGGTATGAGGACTCATAATATGTTTTTAACTACTAAATACTAATATGTTCTCGCAGTTCAGTAATCATCTTCCAAGATCAAGGCTAATAAGCAAATATGGTGAAGAGGCTTTTCATGAATCACATCGCTTCAGAAGGCGCAAGGCAAAAAACAATGGTCAAAGAAGAAATAACAGTAAAAATCTAAGTGTTTCATCCAAGAGTAAAGTGGTAACGCAAACAAATCAAACAAAAGAATTGGATGGGGAAGTTGGTGTTGAAATATCTATGATGGCGACTGAAAATTACTCTAAAATCGATGTTTCATCCTCAAGAAATGAAGCAGAGAAAATCAATGAATTGCAAGAAGTGTATGGAGCAACTTCTATTGATATGCCAATGATGGAGTCTATGACTCACAATAAAAAGGGTGTTCCATCCTCGGTAAATGGTACAGGGAAGAGTGGTGAAAAACAGGAAATTCAAGGGGCAGTAGTTGATATCCAAAATATGGATGCTGGGAATCCTATAAAAACTGATGTTATTATAAAAAGTGTGAGATAAGCCAAAAAGAAAAAAGTCCTAGATGATCGAAATGCAACGTTGTATGCAAAATGGTGAAAGAAACTTATGTTGCAATAAGCATCTCTAGTGATCTTGATGTACTGAAAATTTATTCTATTGTGCTAACATTTATGTTACCAAATTTTGGAAATGTAACAAATGTTGGAAGGCATATTAAATATTTAATTTTTTTTTTCAGTAATAAAATTACAGTTGTTTTTTGTGTTTTCTTATATTTTGTAAATTTCTATCTTTTTAGGGCAGGTCTATAGGCATTACAGCTTTGGGTTATTCGTTGAAATTTGGTTGCATGAGTATAATTATATGACATTTTTACAAAATTGGAATTTCAGTTTCATTAGAAAAAGAAACTTACACAAATACAACAATATATAACATCAAAATTCTCATTAATAACTTGAAAGTTCTCAATCCATGATCCCCATAATATCCCTATAATATCCATAGTTCCAAGCAAACAGCTAGGATCTACATATGTCATCAAATATACTGACATCTGATATCCACTAATCATTATCACTCTTTTAATTTCTTACAATTTCAAATATATATGCCTACAGTACAAAAGTTAAGTTTTCAATTTTGATATTGTTAACTTTGTGGCCTGTTATGTACACTTATTGAAAAGTTAAATTCAAAATTACCATTCACTTTAAATGCATCAAAAACATATACATTGGCAAGAAATACACACACAGATTTATGTATTAAAACTTGAAATGTATTTACATACACAACATATATAAATAGTGTTATTGCATAGTTTTAGGCTGCTTGGGAGGTTTAGGATACAAGTCGTCCTTTTCTAGAGAAGATAAATTTGTACATTCTAGTCTCTTGCCTTGTCTAGAAGCTTCTGGTTCTTCAGAAGTTACAGCAGGTGCATGTTCTGATTTTTCGTTCTAATTCTTTCACTTTTGTTGCACATTTGTGCCAACTTTCTTTCAATCTATATATATATATTGGATGTACTTCTTCAACAATTCCATATTATTCTTATTTTTCTCTTGGTGTTCATTTTCCTTTTGTTGAAGATGATCATTTGCATATTTCAACTCAGACTGAACTTGGGTCAATTTTTTCTTGAGCTACTCTGTCTTTGTCTCCAACTCTTTTTCCCTCAATTATGTATTAATTGGAGTACACACAATTGCTACTCACTGAAGTATGTTGTTCTTTTGCATAGTGGCGATTTGGGATTTCATATATTCTATCTCAGAGTTACATCCCAAATGTTGGGATTCTCTATCCTCCAGTATTTTCAATCTGAGCTCTTTAATATCATCTTCCCTCTCAGCTACCTTGTTTTTCAATGTTTCTTTTATGGTTGAACACGCAGAGAAATCAGCTCCAACCTTCATTGCTGCAATAACATCCATTAAGGACTTCTATCGAATTCTTAAGAAGGCATGAAAGATTTGTAACCCCTTTTTGACTTTTTCATGAGCTTGTATTGCATTAAAAGATAGATCCAGTGCCTTCTCTCTGTTTTGGAGGAAAGTTTCATACCCGATTAAATCTTGTTGGTGTGCTGACATATCATAAATTTCACCAGAAATGAGATGCCTACTCTGCCCCTAACCAATTTCATATTCTTTTAACTTTTCAACTCCTCTAGTCTGTAGTTTTGTAGTAATCTTTTCAAGTTCAACTATTTTTCCTTTCTACTCTTCATCTTTCTTAGCAATTATGTTTTTCATGTTTTCCTCTTTTTTTCTATATTCATTTATCTCAAGTTGATGTTTATTGTGGTCTTCAGCAAGGTTGTTTTGAAACTGAGCCTTCATTATTTCAAATATTCTATTTTTCTTATTGACTTCAGCCGCAAGTCTTTGCTTCCTGGTCGATAACAGTCTTTAGAGGGGGAATGTCCAAAACCTTCGGTCGATGTTTCAACTCATCTTCCAGTCTCTTTATGGTTTGTTCATATTTATTCCGAACAACCATATATTCTTCTCTGTATTTCTCATTTTCCTTTCTAAATTCATCCTGATTTTTTTCTAGTTCCTTATTCAAAGACTGAAGAAAATAGTCCTTTCCTGCAATTTTCCTTCTCGAACTGTCCACAGTCTTCACAAAGGATTCTTGTAATCTTGCAATTTCCTGTAAACAGGGAAGATTTTAAGGAGGTTTCAAAAAATGGAATTTGACAAAAAAAAATTTGAAAAAAGCATTGAAAAATGCCTCCTACCTTAAAGAGGTCCAGCATTTGAAAATTTTTAATAGAAGATTCCATAGTATCCACGTGTTCTATTTCTACCTTGCAATTACTTGTAAATAGTGAAAATTTTAACGAGGCTTCAAAAAAAGGAATTTGGCAACTGTTTCTTTTTGAAAAATAACATTGAAAAGTAGCACCTACCTTTAAGAGGTCTTGAATTTGCATCTGCTTAATCCTACAGAGTTCTACGCTTTGTACTACGGTAAGATACCAACAGGAATTTTTTTTCTTTGAAATTCAGCTTTTTCTTTGAAATGCAACATTTCATCGAATAGCTTAAAAAAATTTACGATCAAAAAAATATTTTGGAGAGGTAGTTTTTTCAACTCCCAACCGTGGAGGTGTATATATAACAAGTGGAATTTCTGCAGGATCATAAATATCATCATCACTATGCTCCTATTGTTCATTAAACTCAATATCATGCATCCCGTTTACATTTATTTCTCTGCCTTCATGTAATCTGGCCATAATTTAGACAACATCAAATTCTTGAGGGTCACTTCCCATACCTTGCATATAGTACTCAAAAGGATCTTCATGGACTTGTACATTGTCCTTTGGATATTGTTGAGGAACTTCCTAGTTAATTTTGTCCAGTTTCGACCTCTTAATGTATGTATTTTTAAATCTGCTTCCTTCTACAGTGATGGGTCGATATAAGTCAATAATGTTTTCTCTCCTGCAGGGTAACTAAGCTTCACTCTCTTCATTTTCAGGGTCAATATAAGTCAATAAGTCAATAATAGCAAGGTAACTAAGCTTCACTCTCTTCATTTTTCTCTCCTGCAGAGCAAAAAGCATTTTTTTTCAATAGACGAGGGACATCTATGGCCAAGTCTTCAACCCAATGAATCACCAACTTCATACAATCACCTAAAATATCTTGCTTGTGGTGATTCATAATTGTCCTAAGTACAATTTGAATTAAGGTTTTGTACAGTCCCGAGGGAACATCTTGCATCTTTAAACCATTTCGGGAACCCAAAACCGTTTTTCCACATATTTTTTTTTCCATCTCACCCTTTTCTACTTTGAGGGTTTTCTTGGTGGTCAACATTACTGCCCCCCTGTGTGGAATTTTCATTGCAATGGAAAAAAAATCAGGGTCCAGAAAAACCATCCTCCCAAAAATAATTAATTCCTTGGACTCATCATCATAACTAGAAATGACATTATCTATATCTTCATTGTTGAAATTGAACTAACCGAAAAGAAAACGATGCACTCCTGCTTTGACCAGGACATTTAGCATACCTTCTGGCTAGTTGGTTCTGTCAGTCCATGCCTCAGCGCTCTCTCCCAATTTTCTGACAGTGAACCTCTCAACAACTTCAGAACCCCCTATTTCAGTTGATGGCATGGAACATGAGGCTGCTATTTCCATTTTACCAGATGATGGCATGCTCAGAAAGGAAGAAGGGGATGCACACAAATGCGCGCATAGGATACCAGCACACTAACTTTTCCAAACTAAAATAAAAATTACAAATGTGTTCTGATGTTTCCAAACTATAATAAAAGTTACAAATTTCATGTTCCGACTTTTGCAAACTATAATAAAAATTACAAATGTGTTGCAAGTCAACTATACACAACTTAGATTTTCAATTTCAATATAGTTAACTTTCTAGCATGTTAAGTATACTTATTTTTCCATCATGTTAAGTATACTTATTGAAAATAATAAAGTAAGAGTAAATAATAGAGTAAAAATTTGGCATTCTAACTATTCTGGAAAAAATAGAGTAATAGAGTGAACAATATAATAATAGATTAATATTCTTCTCTACGTGTTTTGATGTACTCTCAAACCAAACCCTCCTATTAAATGTTTATAGTAAATGGTTTTGGAAATTGGATGGCTATATATAATGAGAATACTATCCTTGTGTTAATTTTATATAACCTAACCTTATATGCTCATAGTCGACCTATGAATGGTGCAATTTTAACCTTTTTTTACTTTTATGGACACTTGGTTTAAAATACAAGCCATAAGCATAAAAATGCAAGCTAGAAATGCATAGAAGTCTAATTGAATATGAATGACTAAAATTCCAAGTATCTTGGACATATTAAAAAAAATGACCAAAATTCTAAGTTTCGTAAAAAACAGTGTGTAAATATTCAAAATTGGGCTTAGAAAAATGCACACCACAGTCTGTACAATTGTCATAAGTTGAAACTAACACCATGGGGTTGAAGATAGATATATCTGTGACAAAAGCCTCTTTTAGTTTTTTAAAATTATGTTTAATTTGTCCAGAGTTAAATTGACAAAATAACAACTTTTGTGTTTTCAACCCAATTTTACCTAGATCAAAGAAATGCCCGCCCAACCCTAAGTATTGGGTATTTTTGAGTGAGTTTAGTTGGAAATGGTATGTTTTACTATTTTACACATTATTATACATTTTTTTTTTCAATTTGGGTTCAAAAAGTGCCTGTTGTGCAAAAACACTACATGGATGTCTTGTATTTATGAAGTGTCAACCTACATTAATAAAAATGCAAGCCAAACCCTCCTATTAAATGCTTATAGTAAATGGTTTTTGAAATTGGATGGCTATATAACCTAACCTCGTATGCTCATAGTCGACCTATGAAAGCTGCAATATTAACCTTTTTTTAACTGTTATGGACACTTGGTAAAAAATGGAAGCCATAAGCATAAAAATGCAAGCTAGGAATGCATAGCATTTAAATTGAACATGAATGACTAAAATTGGAAGTATCTTGGACAAATTCAAAATTAGTGACTGAAATTCTAAGTTACGTAAAAAATAGTGTGTAAATATTTAAAAAAGGGCTTAGGAAAATGCACGCCATAGTCCATACAATTATCATCAGTTGAAACTAACACAATGGGGTTGAAGAAAGATATAGTTTTGACAAAAACCTCTTTCAGTTTTTTTAAATTATGTTTCATTTGTCCAGAGTTAAATTGACAAAATGACAACTTTTGTGTTTTCAACACAGATTTACCCATATCAGAGAAATGCCCTCCCAGCCCTAAGTATTGGATGTTTTTGAGTGATTTTAGTTGGAAATGGTATGTTTTACTATTTTCCACATTATTATACATTTATTTTTTCAATTTGGGTTCAGAAAGTGCATATTGTGCATAAACACTACATGGTTGTCTTGTATTTATGAAATATCCACCTTGATTAATAAAAATGCAAGCCAAACCGTCCTATTAGATGTTTATAGTAAATGGTCTTGGAAATTGGATGTCTAGATATATTGAGCAGACTATCCTTGTGTTAATTTTATATAACCTAACATCATATGCTCACAGACGACCTATGGAAGGTGCAATTTTAACTTTTTTTTACTTTAATGGACAATTGATGTAAAATGCAAGACATAAGCATACAAATGCAAGATAGGAATGCATAGCAGTCAAATTGAACATGAATGACTAAAATTCCAAGTATCTTGGACAAATTAAAAAAATTTATTGAAATTCTAGGTTTTGTAAAAAACAGTGTGTAAATATTCAAAACTAGGCTTAGGAAAATGCATGCCATAGTCCGTACAATTGTCATAAGTTGTAACTAACACCATGGGGTTGAATATAGATACATTTTTGACAAAATACTCTTTCAGTTGTTTATAATTAGGTTTCATTTGTCCAGAGTTAAATTGACAAAATGACAACTTTTGTGTTTTCAACCCAGTTTTACACAGATTAGAGAAATGCCCACCCAGCCCTAAGTATTGGGTATTTTTGAGTGTGTTTAGTTGGAAATGGTATGTTTTACTATTTTCCACATTATTATAAATTTATTTTTTCAATTTGGGTTTAGAAAGTGCATGTTGTGGAAAAACACTACATGGATGTCTTATATTTATGAAATATTCACCTACATTAATACAAATGCAAGCCAAACCCTCCTAATAAATGTTTATAGTAAATGGTTTTGCAAATTGGATGTCTAGATATATTTAGAATAATATCCTTGTGTTAATTTTATATAACCTAACCTCGTATGCTCACACTCGACCTATGAAAGGTGCAATTTTAACATTTTTTTATTGTTATGGACACTTGGTGTAAAATGCAAGCCATAAGCATAAAAATAAAAACTATGAATGCACAACAGTTAAATTGGACATGAATGACTAAAATTGCAAGTATATTGGACAAATTCAAAATTAATGACTCAAATTCTAAGTGGTTACGTAAAAAACATTGTGTAAATATTCAAAAATGGGCTTAGGAAAATGCATGCCACAGTCCGTACAATTGTCATCAGTTGAAACTAACACCATGGGGTTGAAGATAGATATATTTTTGACAAAAAACTCTTTCCGTTTTTTTAAATTATGTTTCATTTGTCCAGAGTTAAATTAACAAAATGACAACTTTTGTGTTTTCAACCCAGTTTTACCCAGATTAGAGAAATGTCCGCCCAACCCTAAGTATTGGGTATTTTTGAGTGATTTTAGTTGGAAATGGTATGCTTTACTATTTTTCACATTATTATACATTTAATTTTTCAATTTGGGTTCAAAAAGTGCATGCTTTGCATAAATACTACATGGTTGTCTTGTATTTATGAATTATCCACCTAGATTAATAAAAATGCAAGCCTATCCCTGCTATTAAATGTTTATAGTAAATGGTTTCAGAAATTGGATGGATAGATATATTGAAAACACTATCCTTGTGTTAATTTTATATAACGTAACCTCATATGCTCACAGTCGACTTATGAAAGGTGAAATTTTAACTTTTTTTTTACTTTTATGGACACTTGGTGTAAAATGAAAGGCATACGCATAAAAATGAAAGTTAGGAATGCATAGCATTCAAATTGAACATGAATGACTAAAATTCCAAGTATCTTGGACAAATTAAAAAAAATGACTAAAGTTCTAAGTTTCGTAAAAAACAGTGTGTAAATATTCAAAACTGGGCTTAGGAAAATGCACGCCACAATCCGTACAATTGTCATAAGTTGAAAATAACACCATGGGGTTCAAGATAGATATATTTTAGACATAATTCTCTTCAATTTTTTAAAATCATTTTTCATTTGTCCAGAGTTAAATTGACGAAATGACAACTTTTGTGTTTTCAACCTAGTTTTACCTAGATCAGAGAAATGACCCCCCAACCCTAAGTATTGGGTATTTTTGAGTGATTTTAGTTTGAAATGGTATGTTTTAATATCTTACACATTATTGCACATTTATTTTTTCAATTTGGGTTTAGAAAGTTCCTTTTGTGCAAAAACACTACATGGTTGTCTTGTATTTATGAAATATCCACCTGCATTAATAAAAATGCAAGCCAAACCCTCATATTAAATATTTATAGTAAATGGTTTTGGAAATTGGATGGATAGATATATTGAGAAGACTATTCTTGTGTTAATTTTATATAACCTAACCTCGTATGCTCACAGTCAACCTATGAAAGGTGCAATTTTAACCTTTTTTTACTGTCATGGACACTTGGGGTAAAATGGAAGCCATAAGCATAAAAATGCAAGATAGGAATGCATAGCAGTTAAATTGAAAATGAATGAATAAAATTGCAAGTATCTTGGTCAAATTCAAAATTAATGACTGAAATTCTAAGTTGTTATGTAAAAAATAGTGTGTAAATATTCAAAAACGGGCTTAGGAAAATGCACACCACAGTCCGTACAATTGTCATCGGTTGAAACTAACACCATGGGGTTGAAGATAGATATATTTTTGACAAAACCTCTTTCAATGTTCTTAAATTATGTTTCATTTGTCCATAGTTAAATTGACAAAATGACAACTTTTGTGTTTTCAACCTAGTTTTACCCAGATCAGAGAAATGCCCACCCAACCCTAAGTATTGGGTATTTTTGAGTGATTTTAGTTGTAAATGGTATGTTTTACTATTTTCCACATTATTATACATTTATTTTTTCAATTTGGGTTCATAAAGTTCATGTTGTTCATAAATACTACATGGTTGTCTTGTATTTATGAAATATCCACCTAGATTAATAAAAATGAAAGTCAAACCCTCCTATTAAATATTTATAGTAAATGATTTTGGAAATTGGATGGTTAGATATATTGAGAAGACTATCATTGTGTTAAATTTATACAACCTAACCTCATATGCTCACAGTCGACCTATGAAAGGTGCAATTTTAAACTTTTTTTACTATTATGGACACTTGGTGTAAAATGAAATCCATAAGCATAAAAATGCAAGCTAGGAATGCATAATCATTTTTGACAAAAACCTCTTTCAGTAGCCCACTCTACAACTAAAAGGATGATTATGTATACTTTGGTCAGTGATCCTTGTTGACATATATAGGATTGGAAGCCAAAATGGTAAATAGGCTAAATGTTATTTATTAGTTACTGAAAAAAGATAATCTTTACTGAGGCAGTAAAGGAGAGGATGATATAGAATGTATTCTATTTCTGCTCTTAAATGTAAAGTACGATTTTTATCCTAGAAAAAAAAAACTTATTTCACCATACATGGTACACCACATATTTGTCATACATAATTCGTCAAATATTTTTTTGATTATGGAAGACTAGGATAAATAGCTATTAGGATAGTTTGAAGATAGAACATAAGTATCTTTTCAACATCCCATAGGATAAAAAATGTATATTCTGATTTCAAACTTTGAAATTTCAAAGATAAATATTTTTTCCTTGGAAAAGAAAACCATTGATAACACAACATCAATATCACTAGTACAAAATGAGGAATTAGCTACTAGGTGACTAAAATTTCTAGTTACCACAGGTGTTCCAAGTGATTTACTACTAAATATGAGCAATTTTGATTGACCCAACTATAAACGACTAAAATTAATGACTAATTTAGTCACCAATTAACAAATATGACTAGATAATAAGTGATAGAGTTAAAAATGACTAAAATAAATGACTAATTTAGTCACGTCATAAAAAATGACTAGCTAGAAGAATATGAATTAGTCATTTATGTTAGTCATTTTTAATTGTGTCATGGAAAATTGCAAATTTGGCAATGAAGTGTAATATTTGTAAGTTGTCTACCTTCTATTAGTAATATTAGTGCCATGCACCTTGATCTTCAGAGATCCAACAAAGGAATTGCATGAATTTTCTCTTGACCATCTTTATCCCTGCTGCATCATTGAAGCAAACTCAGTTAAGCACGTTCCAAAGGAAAATTATGTTCTTATGCCAATTATGAATTAGGTACTAGAACTAGTACCGTATCATTACCTAGATAGAAGCATCAAAGCCGTACATCCCCTTGATAACAGGCCATTCGAATGCACCTCCTCCATGTAGACTTACCAAATGCATCCAATGCATGGCCAAAAAAACACGTCAACTTCGTATTTCTAGGCTGAAGGTATCGTTCGACCCCCGCTCCCCTGTTTTTGCACTTGATACCCTATTTTTGTAGACAATAAGTCAGTTCAGGATCTTGTAGTGACCAGCCGGAGCGCTTCAAAGTGAACACAATTTAAAACAACCTATTTTGACAAATATATAATATATATTTTTATGTATAAATTTGTTCCATTTTTCTTGTTTAACCCGTGCTTTAGGTTGTTTCCTTTTTAAGCTTCAGATTGAATTGCTTTATGTTGTTTCCTTTTAATACTTTTGTACACTTTGGATTGAATAGGGAATGGAGAGAACCAACAATGGTAGGAGGGAAATCACAATCACAATCTTTTCATTTCAGCATTTATGGCATTTCTGCTTCTGCAATTTCCTCTCCTCTTTCCATGGCCATGTAATTTCCGCTTGCTGGTCCATCTTCTCGCCTTTCAAGATGGATCATATCTTCTCCTTTGGTGTGTTGTGTCTTTCTTGAATCTGGATGTCAGTGTTTGAGTCTCGAGAGTAGGCATCTCTTCCTGCGTCTATTTGTGATAGAGAATGGTGGTTGCCTCAAGGGAAAATGGATTAGGTGGTTGGATATGATTCTTTATATGATATTTATTTATGGTTGTACGTCTGTTTTCTCCCCATTTGTATTTTTTTCATTTTTGATGCTATTTATGGAGGGAACAACGTACAAGATCATGCTATGATCTATAATGGCTACAATTTAGAGAGGCTCGTTCCCATCATTATAGAACCAGTGGGTTTCTCTTGCAAATATCACTATTACGTCTCCCCTCCTCACTCACCTCACCTTTTCACTTGAGTCCTCTTCTTCTTCTTCTTCTTCCTTCTCCGGGATCTCTGATTTACGCCCTGAGTGCCCTCATAACAAAGAATTATCACTGAAAGTTTCTAGAAACCTAGGGAAAACAATACCAAGTTTTCCCTCACCTGCACAGATATATCTATGTTATGTAGAAGCAATTATAAAATTATTTTTATTGTAATCATGTGAAATACATAAACATGCATCCACCTACCTCGGGCAAGGTAAACCAACGCAAGAGTGTCGGGATATTGTGGAATTGACATGGCATTGCTTCCAATCATCTTTCTGTAGAAGGAAACAGTTGCACACTCTAATTCCTCATTGTCTTCTACGGTAGGAAACTCGAAGGTTCCATGTTTTTCATAGGTAAGAGCAAGAGAAGCAAAGGTAAAACGTTGGGTAGGATGGATTGAGCTTCCCTGAACTTAAAGAGATTGGTGAAATCTCGTGAAAAAAAAACACTATTTTGGGTTTACGAGTATAGGACAGTCAGAGGTCAGGACTCAGACTCTCAACTCTCCAATTCTATGCTTCAGTGTCTTCGTAAGTCCTATTTCCTCTAAAAGATTATGCAGAGCTAAGCTGTCGACTTGGTTGTTGTGAATTTACAGGTATGTATAGCATTTTATACATCCCCAATAACACACCCAGTCACCCCATCACTCCCACCAGACGAGATTAGGACCAATGGCATCCCTTTCCCTCTTTCTATCAAGCGAGCGAGTTCATACCCTCACCCCCACCATTGGCCAAGAATATATATGTCCCCTCATGTCTCCAACAGATGACAAGAGATGTTCACCAGATGAGAAAGTAGTCCCCATTAACTAAATACCCCATTCACCATGAGTCACCATCGCGCTGGACCCCGTTAAATCTAAATACCCTTGGAACCTTCAACACAGACCCCAAAAAGCTTAGCAAGAGAGACAAGGAAAAGGAAATGGATTGCTTTCTTTTATTTTACTTGCCCAACTTAGGGCGGCCAGGGTTAACCCAATGATGAGCCCCTGAACGGTTAGCGGTGTAAAATTATTAAACCTATCGAAACACCATATGCAAGAGAGATATAATATATGTTTCTGAGTTGCCATGATAATTATATTATATTGAGTGAGTTCAAGTTCCCACCAGACAATCTATTTATTGATTACAGAAAGCCTAGTTGGAACAAATAGGGCGGGGTGGGGAGAATGATG
>LPNX010232808.1:367342-502544 GCA_001517045.1 Pseudotsuga menziesii
AAAATGATTGTCCAAGATTGGGGAGTTCACATGTTTTCTCTAACATCCAAGGAAAAAACTGCCACATTTGGTGTTTCTTCTCCTATTTCTTGGATTCTCTCTTTTTCATGTTTTAATCAAGCTTAACTTTGATGGCACCTTTAAAGGAAACTTAGGACCTTCGAGCATCATTGGATCCTTTAGAGACAACTTCACCAATTAGGAGTGGTGAGTCATTGGATTTGATTAGATGGAAAAACAATGTTGGGCGTGGGTGGTACAACAGGCAACAAAACAATATTTGGGGTGGAGGAAGGGCCTATAACCAAGGGTTATATCAGCATGAAAACTTGCAGTACTTTCAGGGTATTCCCCCTACGTCTATTGTGGAGCCTCATTTTGCACATCTATGCTGACTATCATGGGAAAGACACCAACAATTCAGCTGAACTTCAAGCCCTTGAAGTGGGCCTTCTCATCGCCAAGGCTAATATCTAGGAAAAGATTGTTGTTGATGGAGACTATCAAATGGTCAATGCTCTATCCAAAATCATCCATGGCACCAACTTTGAAGAATCAACCCAAAATTGGAGGCTTAATATAACTATAAAAGAGGTTGCATGTATTAGGAAAGATATCCCTGTTATTGTTCCTTCTCATGTCTGCAAAACCACTAACAAACTGGTTGATCGCCTAGCTAATGAAGGTGTTAATTGGCATGGGAAGGACCTCAGTAGCGCAAACCATCATGCATAAAGTTCCCTAAGCCTTATCATTGCTGCAATCAGGGCAGAGTCGCAGACCTGTAAATTCCCCACTCCTTAGTCTAGGCACCATCTAGGCCAAGTTGTTCTTTTGTCTTCCATCTTGATACCCACAACCCTCTATCTTCCATGTCATATACAATGTACATCTGGTAAGAAATATATATTTTAGAATGCAAATGATGAATTCAACCTTGGGATAATCTAGGAGCATTTTGTGCTTTTTTTCCAGGGCTCTGTACCCAGCCTTAACCTTTGTCCACTTCCTATAAGCCATGCCAATTTAGTTCCAATGCTGTGAAAGTCATCTATCATAGATCTCCTGCATATCCATTCCCTGCTAACCTTTGTGTTTGGCATTTTGATCCATTCTTCCAGGTTTAGAGGAGACATGTACTTTGTTGTTCTCA
Source organism: Pseudotsuga menziesii (assembly GCA_001517045.1). Classification (NCBI taxonomy): domain Eukaryota; kingdom Viridiplantae; phylum Streptophyta; class Pinopsida; order Pinales; family Pinaceae; genus Pseudotsuga; species Pseudotsuga menziesii. The sequence continues at coordinate 368,496 of LPNX010232808.1, forward strand.
AATTTTGCCAGAGGCCTTATGTTGCAACTTGCAATCATTCTCCATACTGCCGTGTCTGCTAGTCTTCTTGAAAATGATTCAAGGATTTTAAACCCTAGACTCTTGCACATTTTGCCTTTTTTGATCTGCCATTTTACCAGAGGGCTATTGGTTTTGTCCTTCTTGTTTGACCATAGGTACCTGTTAGATTGTACATTGGATAGTCTTCTGCAGTCATGGCCGCACTTGTGAACAGATCTGGGCATGTCAGTTACATCATAGAAACAGTTTGAAGGACAATCCTGAGAATACCAAACCTAGATAAGTATATAATGCCACCTCTTTCACCACCTGTTCTTTATAAATATCAAATTCCTGAATACTAAACCTAGATAAGTTTATAAGGCCACCTCTTTCACCACCTGTTCTTTATAAATATCAAATGCCTTTGTTTTAGATATATTAAAGGCCACTACTAAGGTTTACCTTGTAAGCCATGGACATTGCACAATGAGCTCAAAGTATCCAATTGTTTTTCTATAATGTACTTACTAGTCACCATCTATAAAAAAAAGTTTTAAAAACTGACAAGTATTCATTATAACCTCACCTCTTCACCAATATAATGAATCTATATATTATACAATGATACATTGTATTTATCGTCTAGCATTTATGAAGTATCATATATTTGCAATATACCTATTTGTGTATATATAGTTAGTCCCTGACAAGTGGTACCAGAGCACTGCATCTTGGTCCCTGTGTAAAGAAAGTAGCTGCACCATAACAATGCTCCCAAAATCATCCACCATCAGCACCTCCACCACTATACACTGTATAAATAACACTTCAATCAACTTTTATATTCCTTTAAGTGTTGTTGCCATTAAACATTGCGGATTTTCTATAGGTTTCCTTAATATTTGTTATTTGTGGATTTGGAATAAATTTGATACTAAAACAGGGCATAAATGTCTAAGCATACAGAAAATATAAAATAACATTAGACAGACGTCTAAAGAAGGAAACATCAATGGAAAAGAACAGAGTCACATTCTGGGCTTGTGTGCCAGTTGTGGGTAAGTTCTTCTGTGTGTTTTTGTCCCAAAATCATTTGCAAATACACATCTAATTGAAAAAAGTTCATCAAACATATGTGAGAGTTGCACATTTCGTAGAAGGGTGTGGGCATGCCAGTGATGCTATAGACAAAAAAAACATTTCAATGGCCAAGAAAATACTGATGCATCTGTGGTAGAGCTGCATTAAGTCTATATCAGAGGCAGAGGTCACATTAAGTCTAACTGCTGCACTAGATGAGTAGTTGGTGTTGTTGGCTTCTTTTTTTCACCCAAGGTAGAAAAGGACAATTCTTCCCCCTCATCTAATCCTTTTGTCATTAGTTAGAATTGCCATTAATTAAATGTTTATTCACTGCCATTGAGACCAAAAAATTATGGCTGCCCAACAGACCTTTCCTTGCTTTGTCTTGCTGTTTGGATTTGCTATTCTCCAAGTAAAATTGATGCCAGGTAATTCTCATGCAAGTTAGAGAATAAACATGGAAAAGGAAGCTTTATTTTCCCACTGAAAATATTCCTATTCTACTCACAACTATAGCCAATCATTTAGAGTGAACAATGATCCACTGAACAAAGGTCAAACCTGGATATGAAGCCGACTTACACTTTCTCCTTCCACACATTTGGGAAACAACAATTATCCTTTCTTCAAATAAGCTTTAAAAACCAAGATTTTCCTTAGCTATTTTAACTGTAAATGGGGAGAAGCACAACCAAAGTTTGGACCCAACTTTGCCCAAGAATAGCAAAGGGAACCCATAGTTAGGGTCTCTAAAAACCACAGCTTCTTCCTAGAGAGTTTTCCATAGTCATTTTATTGATTTCTGGAATAATTTTGCTGTTTACTTGTCTCATTTACGCAGGCCTGTCAAATACATCTTCTACCAGCACTCTAACCCTCAGCAGTCATTTGTTATCTATCCATTTCTACACATGGTATCCTACAGATTTGTCCCTATGACATGTTTACACCAGTTGTATGGGGGTGCTTTACCTGGTAAAATAAATGAACTCAAGCAAGGAGGTTAACTTATCTATTAAAGAGCATCTACTTACAAGTGCAACTGATATGGTGGAATGACTGAGAACAGATCCTAGTAAAGTCTTTTTGCTTAAGTTTTATTTGGGGAACACCGAGGACTCATTGATGTTGAACCAATCCAACAAGTTCCGGGAATTTCTTGGAGGCAATGGTAACTTTTTGCCTTTAATTGATGCTTTGGATGGATGCCATAATGAGTTAGTGAATACGAAGGTGCTACAGCTGTTTGTTAATATTTTAATAGGTGATCTGAGTTATATTAACTTGAAACACACCTTGCAAGAAAATTTCTTATTGATGGATTCATATTCTTTCGCTTCATGGCTGGAAAAAATGCTGCTAGGATATACTGCTCAATCAGCTGTAGGTAATTTTCCAACAGGAGTCTCTAATTCAGTAAGAGATTCAGGGTGTGATCACAGGGTGTGATCTATGTGCTAAGGTTGTCTAGGAAACCTTGGTCACTCATCTTGTCACATAGGCAATAACTAAAATATAGTCACATGTCGCAAAGTTTCTAGGGTTGTAGTGCATGATTGTGTAACTTCATCCAAAATGGTTGGCACCTCACAAACATACATCTTAACTTCTCTGAGTATGTCCTGGTCGAGATGTGGGCAGGGAATTGTACTTCATCTATACATGTTTCTATGAAAGCTCTTTGAGTATAGTGCATTGCTAAAGGTTGACCCAAAACTCTTTTAGACTAGCAACCAGGGGGTTATTCTAGATTTCTTGTAAATGGTAGTTGGATACAAAACAAAACTTCACATATTCAAAGTTGTAGCATCCATTATTCTATTTTGACAAATCTCTTTTTCCTCTTCAACTCCTTACTGTCAACCATAATTGTGTCCTTAAAAAAATAGATAGTTTTCTTGGATTGCCAACTGAAAATAGCTAGATTCCAGGCAATTATTTTTATACAAGATTGAATTTTGAGTTATGCTAATGATAGGATTTATTTTTATAGACTGAGCATATTCTGTTGTAACACAGGGAGCAAAAGTATTGGTTGGGGGTAAACCACATAGCCTTGGGTATACATTTTATGAGCCAACTGTTCTTGGAGATGCAACTTCTAGCATGTTGATTTCCAGGTAATGTTTAATGCAGAAATATTATACACTGTTTGCATTAATTTTCTTATGATAAACAATTGATTTGTAACTGAATTCTGATGTACATCAATGATTGCACATTAGGGAGGAGGTATTTGGCCCTGTTGCACCACTTTTCTGTTTCAAGAGTGAGGAGGAAGCTATCAGACTTGCAAATGATACACATTTCGGTAATTTTTTGTCTGTAGATTCTGAGCAACTTCTAGTACATGATGATATTATATGGTCATTTTGATTATTAATTATGAAAGATAAACTTTCATAAAGGATTTTCATCTTATCATGTCAGTCAAGGATTTTAATGTCAATCAAGGATATCACTCTATACATAGAATCCTGTTCATGTTTACCTGTCATATCCATGCAGAAATTCTAAGTTTCATAATTCCCGGTATATGTATTGTACTCATTTGCAGAACATGTGTTAGTAGGTATTTTTCTTTATTGAGATGAACTTCTTAAGGTAGTGGAAATATTCTTGTGAATTCTTCCTGACAGTGACTTGCTACTTCATAATAACACCCTAAATAAAGTAGAATTCTGATCCCAAATTGTAGATCGAAATGAAATTGAGATGCAAATCTATGTGTTTAAAAATCACGAGTTAAGATGGATCTACATTGGCGTGTGTGTATTAATTAATTCTTGGTGTTATTTTGTTAAATTTTCATTTTTACATTACATTTTTTTAATATTTTGATTTAGAAACATGGATGTCAACACATCTCATCCATATTAGGCTGTTATCTAAATATCATACTCTATTGGGACAACTTATGCCATGTGTCACATCAGCATTAAGTAGACACATCTTACTCACACTGGGCTGTGGAACGCCTCTTTCTTCTTTTAATTAAAATATTATATTGGGCCAACTTATGCCACATGACATATCAGCATTAAGCACAGATGTTACATATCTCCCTCACATTGGGTTGTTTTTTACGGTTGTATGGATTTGTAAAAACAATGATTGTACGAAAACTGTAGATGTGTGGATGAGAAGGTACATAACAGTGACGGCTGGACAAACAATGTAGTTAGGATTGTACAGCTGAATAAATACTACAAATTAATTATACAGACCAACCATTATTCAATTGAGTCAACAACGTACGGGATAATGTGTTGACTTGTGGATTATAGCAGATGACTGTGCTAAGTGTATGGACTGCAAATGGTGGAAGTAACCCACAAACTGGCCTAGAATTTGGCTTTGATACCAATGAAGTGGACTATTCACTATTAAATTGATAAAAGATTTCTGCAATGTAGATAAGAATATATATAAAATAATGAATAATTGATAGAATGATGATTACAGTGAGCCTCATGACAGTGTGCTTATATGCATTGACTGGTCGCGGGGCAATAGAATTAGAGAGGAAGTGTTAGATGGAAAACAACACATTGCTGCTATGCCTTGGCTATAAAAACTTGTGTGCCTCTGCACCTGCACAATTCTTACTCCAACTGGTGTATATTTTGTTGTTTCAAAGTTTCAGAAAGGCAAATGTAGAATGGTGCATCTTTTGTTGGTTCTTCAGTTCAACTCACAGATAATACTTGACATGTGACTCCAGAAAATCATGGTAAACTCCTTTAGTATCTGTTTTGGAAACTCCTTTTCTTTATGAACATATTAAGTGTGTTTTAACATTTGTCCAAGTTAATGGAAAGAAAATTATTTATGTTAATGTTCCATTCTATAATAGAATTTTGTCTTCGTATTGTTAACACTGTATAACAAAAACATGGTGTGTAGTACCTTTGCTATGTTGACCCTAAAATATGCTTTCTACTTCCACACAGTATATCCAGGTCTTTCCTCTCATTTTGATAAATTCAATTATTCAAATTTGCTCTTGTCTACAATTAATTTTGCATTTTGTCTGGCCAGATATATGTCTTGTGTTGGCACCATCTTATGGAAGTTGCTTAGAAGGATAATACGGAAGGGCGTTGTCCTGCATGTAGAACACCATATGACAAGGAAAAAATAGTTTGAACAGCTCTCAATTCTGAAAGGTAGTACCATCATAAATGTAACATTTGCTGATATGTAGTTCCATCTGAACCTCTCAAATATGTAATCAGAAGTATTCAGTTTAGTTGACCAAATTTGCAATTGAACTGTATTAAAGGTAGTTCATAGTTGCAGCAGATTTTAGATTATCTTATTTCACTTATGGTAAAATCCTGATATCCTCATTTGCTTAATTTCTTTCACTTTTTGATTGGACAAGATGAAAGATAATAATTCTGAGAAGAGGAAAAAGTCCCAAAATTCAAAAGCAAGGACATCTAAGATGCGCAAACATCTCAGTAATGTGCGAGTCATTCAGCGGAACCTCGTGTACATAGTTGGAATACGTGCAAGTTTAGCAGACGAAGAGGTATACAAGTAATTCTGCATTAACAAAGAAAAGGATTTAGGATCATTTACATTAAAAAATGGTAAAACGAGTAGTTCCTTTTCCAAGTTTTGTGGCATACACAACGCATGTGAGATATGGGAAACTTGAGACTATTATTTATGCCATTGAATATCTTGTGATATGACCATACTCACACTCAGTTTTCTGTTCAACCATGTAAGTGCTTTATATATTTCCTAATATCTTCTGAGATGGGTGAAAACTTGACTGAATGCATTGCCTCTTTCTAGGTCCTTGAACGGCGGGACTTTCTTCAACTTCCCATTTTAAGGTAGCTTCCCTATTCCTTGTGCTTTTGACATTTTAAATAATAAATATCCTACAATAAAAAACAAAAATACAAATATTAAATCTTGTAGACATAATTATGTCAATAGGTGAGTTATGAACATAAATCAAGTCTACCTCAAGTTTCGAGCTAAATCAAATGGACTTTGAGAAACAAGATAGCAGGTGAACACACTTGGCTTCTCTAGCAAGTTTACAAAGGATAATGGTGAATATTAATTGTGAAATACCTCTTTGAGCTGGTTAAGATTATTAATGACAACTATATATATGCACGGGTGGCAAAGTTTGGTGATAAGTCCTGTATTTTGTTTTTGCAATGATTTATGGAGTTTGAGGATATGCCCTTATCTGAATCCTTATGGGATGCTTAGGTGGCAAGGTGGGGTGCATAAATTTTGAAGAGAAATGTTTTGACCATGTCGTTTGCACCAAGGGATTCACAAGAAGCCCAAGTGCAGTTTTCTTTGGAGCGAGGCGTGCCTGCTGTGATTGGTGTAATGGGGACACAGCAACTTCCTTACCCTTCCCATAGTAGGGATCGAAACGTCGAGATTTGCAAAATCATCCAATGCAGCTCCTTCTTATTTACAATTCTCCACTGTGTAAATGACTACTTTCATAAATACTAGTTACTGGTAAGTTGTAATAGTAATAATTATGTAGTTTGTAGATTGATATCTATCATAAATTTGTTTGAATATCATCATTGTCAAGCAATAACAACTTCTTAAAGGGTGCTAGCTCAATGGTAGAGCGTCTGCCTAATTATGGGCAGGAGATTGGTGGTTTGATTCCTCCGTGCCCTATCATAAATTTGTGACTACAAAAATGACTAAATTCACATATATATGACTATTAGTAGCTAATTTCTCGTATCTTAGTCATATTTAGCTTAGTCATTAATATGTTAACTTCTAGTAGTTTATTTAGTCGTATATTTGGTTATTAATGGTTGCAATCAGTGACTAAATCAGCAACTAAATCAATGATTAACTTAGTGACTAAATGAATGACTAAATCCGTGACTAAATCAATGACTAAATCATTAACTATCAATGACTAAAACAATGACTAAATCATTGACTATCAATGACTAAATCATTGTCTATCAATGACCAAATCAATGACTAAATCAGTGACTACTAAGTCAAGCTATTAATGACTAGTGAAATACGACTAGCTATAACATAGTGGTAATTTGCTACTATTAGTCACCGATTCAAAAATAGTCGTTTATAGCCTGATTTTAGTCATTTTTTTAGTCATTAATTTCTCATTTTCTACTAGTGTATGTCATGTGATGCAACCCTACAGGATACATAAATAATACTACAAGGCTACAAAATCAGAGTGCACAGTCAGGACTGAATCACTAACAATCTCAACAAGCACACAAAGAATACTATTTGAATAGATTCAAATTTATATTTACTTATAAAAAGTTCAAATTACAAAGTTCAAACATTTCACCACATATATTACACCATAGATCTCTCATACAGAATTCGACATATTTATGATAGGTATAGTGTTTACATATCCAAATGGGTTGCACCAGTCCTCATCCCCAATCCATAACAATGATGGATAGGATCCCATTGGTGTGAATCCCATGAAAAGTGCACCTGCACACGAGGCTGTAGGTTAATATACAAATACCAAAATATAAATGTTGGTCCCACTCTCCATTTTCCAACAGGTTGACTATCATTTCTTGAGCCTGAATATAGCTGATATCTATCAGGAAAGGTTGACCATGTATAGAAAACAACCTCCTTAAGATTCTCATAGCCTTCTATGGTGAACTATAGTGAATTTTTTTTCTTCACAATCCTAGGAGCTATGACATGCATTGCAATAAGCTCAAAAGTACGCATGAAACTTTCATTTGAACAAGGAATTTCCACAAAAGATTCACCATGTATCATATTACGAGACCTTATGTGGTTGAAAAATTTGTAGGAAATAATATGCATATTGTGACGATGGATTCGATGTGGATGCAATACTCCAATACATGATGGTAAAGCATTGTGAGTTCCATATTCTGTAGAGGCAGCTAATCTGGCAGTCAAAACTTCATCATCACCCTTTGTTGCAAGAAGTTGGAAAGTGGTGTGCTTATCATCTTTCATAGCAATAAAACGTCAAAAAAAATATTATCCCTTTCAAGTGCTCTTGCCCCACCTTTTGATAGATCCCACAGTAAAGAAAAAATCAACAATGCCTGTAATCAAAATAAAAACAACATTAGTTACTATAAAGATAACATTAGTTGCACAACTGGGTGAATGTGTGGGAGGTATTTATATTAGATTCCTAGGCAATCAAATTTTTTCGTGTTTGGTTAGGTTGTGGCAGAGGATAAAACACTAGATTTGAACTGATATCTAGTTGGGCTTTATTATTATTTGCTAACTTTAAAAGGATTGCATTACTTCAGGTTTGTGGAGATTCAAAATGCATCTTCAACTAGTTGGCAGGGAAATCAATGTTACAAGTTACAAATATGGATCAGTGGAAACAAAGATTAACAAATGTTGGGAGTAATTTTTATTATTTATCTTTTTTCATATTCACAAGGAACTCAACACACATGCATATTTTCTATCAAAGAAAACTATTGGTCTGGAAGAGGGTACACTTTATTTTGAGCAATTTATGGATTCCACATTAGTGGATAAAGGTTCTTTCCATTGTAATTAGTATATAGTCATTTGTACATTAGATACTATCTAAAGAATTATACATATGTGCACTCTACCCAGTTTAGTACATTTCCAGCTTTTAATATTTTTTGTCTCAGTTAATAAGGCATAGTGATCAATAGGTACTGATGATTTGATGTGGAATCTATTCTATCCACTATAACATACAACTAATGACTATTACAAAGAGTCTCTACAGAGTCTAGATGGTAGTTTTATTTGGAAATTATGCACCTTATGTTTTCTGTAATTTTTCTTTGATTCATAAACACGAATAGCAAGAAACTGGGTTTATTTTTTGGTGAAAAAAAATTGTGATATAAACTAAAAAAATATGAATTAAAAGATACATGTATACTCACCATTAATGATTTCAGTTGATATCAATAAACCTTGATTTGTATAGAACACCTCATGTGGACGTAAATTCACACCTTGGGGAATATGGTGTCCTCTACCAATAACATCCAACTCACATAAAAAAATTCTTACCCAATAGAATGTTCCACCAGTAGAAACATCTACTAAACAATTCAACACTTCCATAGGATATGGAATTTTCAATGAGTCTTCTTCAGAAATACCAAGCAAATTTTAATAATAAATATGGACATACATGCCTTCCTTTATGGTAAAATCAAATGGATTTGTGTTGTGCACCAGAATCCCATCCATTTGAATGAATTTATTTCTTCCAATATTGATAAAATGATCATCTCCCAATAAGGGAGTCACATCTGACCTAGATCCCATGTAAAACCCATCGCTTGATGACTGCAGTGGAATGATATTCATATGACCTTGAAGATAACTGTGATTTTATTTCAGATAATGAAGGACGGTGCAACATAAGTTTGCCACTATCATCTACATACACCATTAGAACGAACAAAACATCATCTATACTATGGGTCCTTGTGCCACTAGTACCAATAGTGTAAAGAATTGGATCATTCTCACAAGGATCCAAGTTTGAAACTCTACATTTCTTGTATGGGAATCATCAATAACTTTGTAGAAAATGATCTCTTCTAAACCACTTTCTTCTTTAAGAAGGAAAACAGTACCGAAGTTTGGATCTATTCCACTAACACACTGCATAGATGAGAGACAATGGAATTGATAGGGTATTTGCATATTGTTAAGATGGACTTGAGAATCATTACCGCAAGAATCTATTTCATCATCACTCCAACAATCATTTTTAACAATTTTACATAATTTTCGTGACTTCCTTCGTTGTTTAGATTATTGTTGCTTCATTTGTCGTTGTTTTTATTGTATAGCATCCTCTTCTGGAAGTATTCAAAATGATTCTTCCATAACTTCTGGAGGCAACGACTTTCATTCTTTATGTGGCAATGGATTAGGGTCTGTACTGAACATGATTAAATTTACAAAAATTTATAATCTGCAATGATGACAAGATGCCCAAAGGGGCCACACGGGTTACACAGGGGATCTGTGAATTGCAAATAAACATTGAAAAAAACAATCTAGCTCTATTGGCACAATATAAATGCTACACTAACTTTTGGTAAGAAACTTTAATTTATTTTCTAGTTATAACTAGAGTTATGGCGTTGCATACACAACAAAATAAAATCTTTCGAGTCCTATAAGATTTCTGCATAAAAAAATAGGGGTAAAATTGATTACTGTGCATATACAATATCTGGTAAATAATTGTTATAGCCAGACTGGTTAGAAAAAAAATGTACAATGGAAAATAGAAAAGGAATGTTACAAACATTATACAAATATAAAAATGAAGAATCTCAAATAGAAATACAAATGATAGTGGCAAACTTATCCTGCACCATCATACATTGTCTTTGGTTAGAAAATTTCGATGCAATATGATCTGGTTTGATCTGGAATCGCATCCCATCAGGGATAATTTTATGGGAGAATTTTAGCCCAGTGGGATATTTTTCCATGTTTTTCTCCCAAAAAAATTCACCATTTTGCATTTTTTGAAGCCCTGTTTCGCCCAATTTTGATGGGGTAAAATTTTTTCACCCTAAAAATCGCCAAATAATTATATAAATGATATAAAATCCTTGGAAATTAAAATATTTTTTGATAAATATCGCCAATCATTTATAGTTGGCATTTTAAGAATTGGTAATATTCGCCAGCATTTATACACTTTTAAATAAGTATGGTTCCTTAAAATCATCCATGCATCCCATGTGATATGAAATTGTACAAAAGAAATTAAAAAATAAATGATACAAGCCTTATAAAAATATATAAATGAAAAAATGGATTTTTACCAATTACATTCATTAAATGAATCCCAAACATAAATATAACCATATCTAAAAAAAACATTATACCCTTTGTTCAGAATATTTACATGCAATCCGAATTGGTTTGGTCTGGAATCGCGCCCGATCTGATTTGATTAGTGATTCTTTTTTATGTAGGGGATCCACCAACCTATGGTTCACAGGGTTATCTTTCTAGTTTTTCTCAAGAAGGGACCCAATTTGTTCATAGGGTTATCTTACAGGGCTTGTGAGTGAGGTCAAGCATGGCAGATGGCCTAGTTTGATTAGAGGTTCTGGGTAAAATCTAAATGGGTCAAAAAATCCGCTGATGGAGGTTTTGGGTAAAATCGAAATGGGTCAAAAAATACGCCGATGGAGGTTCTGGGTAAAATCGAAATGGGTCAAAAAAATCGCTGCTGGAGGTTTTGGGTAAAATCGAAATGGGTCAAAATATCCGCTGATGGAGGTTCTGGGTAAAATCGAAATGGGTCGAAAAATCCGCTGATGGTTACTACCACATGAAAAATTCAAAATTTTTACCTAACCGCACATCGTTATCCATGCAAAATCGTTGACCATGCCAGTTTACCTCACATGGGTTCACATGCAGTCAAAAAATATTTCTGATGGAATTCCCTTAAGTGATTAACTACGCTAATTACATTTTAGTTAACTTCTAATCCATTCCTTATTTAGGATACATTTCGGGGGTGGTAGTTTGTTATGAATTTTAGTGTTCCCAAGAAAGTAAATACTTGATGTATTTTTTAATTTTAGAGAGTCTAAAAATAGGAAGAAGACTCCAATGTGGTCTCTTTTTTCATATGTAGTCTCCTAATCCTGAAAAAGGATAAAAGTATACAAAAGAGAGCTCTCCCAACCTTTGGGGGAAGGGATATTTCTTTACCATTGGTAGTCTAATCAGGCAGGAAAAGGTTAAACCTATACTGACTGGACATTCGTTCAAATACTTTTATGAGCATGAACAAAACCAAGTTTGCTTGGCAATCTTTTCTTTATGATAGGGCTGAAAAAGAGCTTAAAGACAACTAATAATGAGAGATTTTGTAAATTAGGGTCTCTATTTTCGAGAAAGCATAAAAGGATACAAAGGGAAACAATCCTAGCTAGAAGGTGCTAGGGTGATCCTTTTCTTTTGATAGTCTACATGTTTCGAAAAAGGAGATAAACAAGGCCACATAGATTCCCTTTCAAATAATTTAACGAGCGTGAAAGGATGAAAGCATGGCTGAAAATCTTTTCATTCTTTTAGGAGTCAAAAAAGAGATTAACAGAAACTCCATAATGGTCAATCAAACAAAAAGGAAGTGTTCAAATGGAAAGAGGTTATATTGTGAACATGGCTGATAAGAATAAATGAGGAACATTGATGGGGACTCCTTGCCGGACGATGGATGGTAGTAGAATAAGGCCAATATTGTAGTATGGATGGAGCGGATGGCTCATGAACATGTCAGTATGTGCATGGGTTGATTCATGTCATTAGAGGAAATTTGGGGTCTAAAATGGGCCTTATAAGAAAACGTGCCAAAATAAGTTTTTGTGAGTTGGAATTCAAGAACCAATAGAATTTCAATAAAATAAGTCAACCATAATGGTTGAATTGACATATTTGTCATTAAAAAAAACTACTTTTTTTGTTCGTATTTTTAACATATCTCATTGTGTTTTTACTCAAATTTCGATTGGGAGAGCTTGTTGGATGTGGAATTTGATTCCGCGTCCAACGAGTATCCACACTGCATACATTTGACGGACCCTGCTACCCCAAAAACAAGAAATACCTGAAAAATGTGATGATGATGTCATCATCACATTTTTTCAGGTATTTCTCATTTTTGGGGTAGCGAGGTCCGTCAAAAGTATGCAGTGTGGGTACTCGTTGGATGCAAAATCAAATTCTACATCCAACGAGCTCTCTCGATCGAAATTTGAGTAAAAACACAAGGAGATATGTCGAAAATACGAACACAAAAAGTAGTTTTTTTCTTTCTTCCTCCAAAATTAATCAATATTATTTTATTATTTTAACTATTATTTTATTATTTTCCTTAGGAGGTCCATTTTAGACCCCAAAATTCCTCTAATGGGTGGCACACAAATCTAGGTGACTCCAGGAAAAGGCAGGAATAAAGTAGCGATGGAGGCAGTCTAGTAGGTTGTTTCTTCAACTGGGAGGTTTTTGCATAGTGGCAGTAGTTTCTTATCCTCATAGAGGAAAATCCATACATGGTAATGGAATACCAGGGAGATATAGAGAGACCTTAACCTCTAGTACAGTTATGGGTACTTGACGATATCCTATCATAGTGGTAGCTAGATCAAATGTGTGGCATACTGTGTGCATGTGCAGACGTTGGACTGCACCCTCCAATGGGGTACTAGCGGCGCAAGCGCAGGGTGGATGGGTTAGATACAACTACTCATGTGAAAAGGATGTGATAGAGCACTACAATGAATTCATTGTGCATGGGTGTGGACCAACTACTAGAGGATGTCACTGACTTGTGGTAAAATGATGTAAAACAAGAACGAAGAACTATGACACAAGTGTACTCATGGTGGGTGACTTTAGGCATCGAACCTCTTGAGGTAGAGCCCATTGCAGGGATTCTTCAAGAGGTGACCATCAGAGTTAGAAAGGATGTATTCCCCCTTCTCGAGACATCGATGGATGACATATGGGCCATACAACATGGAATCAAACTCCCCTTTTCCTAAGTTATCATTGGATTGATCTTAAATGAGGACAAGATCTCATTCACTGAAGGTATGAGGGTGGACATGGGAGTCAAAATTGGACTTCAACTGACTCTTGGCTGCTTTGATCATCTAGAGAGCGGCATGACGGTCCTCATTGGTCTATTCAAGCATAAGTAGGAGTTTCTCTAATGGTGTTGTATTAGGTAGAAGTTCAACGACAAGGCAAAGTGACAGAATGTCGAATTCAATTGGAGGAACTGATTCCACACCATGGAATAAGTGAAATGGGGTAAAACCGGTGGTGGTTTTAAATATCTCTTCATCTCCATGAAAGAGGTGCCGAGATATATTAGGTGGATCTTCTATCATTGATGATGAGGAAGGAATATTGGAAGTACATATTGTATAAATGGTGTCAATGGTGTCCGAGGAAGAAGCTGTAGGGTGGATCTCCTCAAGGACGGTAATGTCAGACTCACAGGAGTGTTTCCAAAGGTCACTGAGGAGTGATCGATACTCAGGAAAGTCTGGTAAATGGTGAGAACAATGACCATATAGGTTGTAAACTGCACAAGGATGGTTAATTCACAATGACTTGTTCTTAACCACTTGTGGATATGGGATAGTGACTACTTCGGCTCCGTCGGTCTTATGTATAGTGTCCATGTGGGTGTGAAGGAGAGGAAACTTGGGACAGTTTTATGTCACATGGCCTTGGAAATCACACAAAGCACAAGTAGGAGCTGAACGTGGTTCGGTTGTTTCTTTGGTTGCCTTTCCCCTGTCCTTCTTTGGAGGAGTAGGGGAAAGCACAGAGACATGAGTAGTCTTTTGTAGACTGGGAGGTGGGTGTGACATCATCTCAATAGGTTGGACGGGAGTGAACACAACCTTGGGAGTCGGGGGTGGGGTGGGTGGATCGAGGTACTGTTGGAAAAAATATTGTCTTGAATAATTTAACTAATATTTAATTATCAACCGGGGTTAGTAGGCTTAGGGTTGCTACAAAATATATGAGAAGGTAGAGAGTGTCGTGGTAATACTTTAATAATCCAAAGACTGAAATGTCTTAAGTTGAACTCCTAAGGATGTAGTTAAGTTAATGAAAACAAAGTTAACATTAAACTATTTATAAATGTCCGGATAAAAATAGTGTTATGGTAATAAACTATTCCATCTAGAGAGATTGATTTTTACTTGAGAGAATGACTACATTAAAAAGGATTTACAATGATCAAATAGAAACTCTACATGCACTAGATAAATCATTTCAATTCCACTATCCTTGATTATTTTGAGGGTAGGCATTTACCATAGTAGGAACTAGGGCAGGAGGGGTATCAAAATGGCTCTCAAAAGAAGTAGAAAAGCTAAAGGGAACTAAGTCTAGTTTGATTTCTACAAAAAATTGCAAACTGAGAATGTCCACTTATAGAAAATAGTAAACATGATTGTTTATACACAAGTGACTCCTATTTACAAAGTACTATATAAGGATAGACATAATTTATGAACAAACAAAAAAATCACAAGGATGATTTGAGTTCTATCTTATATATCCTTTTCACAATTGTATAATTTAAAAGAACAAATTGTATTATAAACACCTAATCTATCAATGCATTTAATTTAAAACTTATGTACAAAGAAACAACTTAAATCAAAGGCTCAATTACAGATCAATACAATGAGTTACATTACATAACATAATTCCTATGCATAAGGTAAAAATAAAGAGGAAGGAGAAATGAGTTTTAACAAGAAGTTTTAAACAATCTTATCTAAAGGCCTTTAAAATAAAATATAAACATTATCTAACCATTACTATTCAGATAGAATAAAAAAACTAGAAAGATAAACTTTAAAATAAATTAAAAACATACAGGACTGAATGAGTGACTATATAATAGGTGGAAATGAAGGTCTGTATAAAAGGTGGAATAGACTGTTTGTATGACAATCTATTTGAAGGAAATGTTAGAACTTTAAAGAAACAATAAATTTAAATTCTTTATTGAGGAGCAGCTACCCCATGCGTGTACTACTGTAATGTAAAACAAGAAGTAAACCTACTTTAATGACTGAATTCCATAGTAATACAACCTAAAAGAATTTCATAATTAAAAACAAACTAACATATTCTTAAGCAGATTCATGATAAAAACTAGAACAAGAAGAACTAGATTATAATTAATCAAAGAAATTTAATCTATAAATCGAAATACTTTGCAGAAAAACTTGAAAGCTATCTTAAACGCAACCGGTTGCTATTTAATAAAAAGAATCTACATGCTCAACATAATTTTAAATTGAAATGTATACTACAGGAAACATGAACGATTATAGAAACAATACTAAAAAACTGATAAACATAATTATACTAATTGCAGAGGAAAGAAATAACAAAAACTACACAAAGATTTAAAGACTCTATTTGTCGGGGAGACTCCCAGTGAAAAAAGTTATGTTTCTTCTAATCGAACACAATCATATACAACACAAGAATAATTTGATTAGAATAAAAGGTGGCGTTACAGAGTTTTTCAGATTGAACTGATAAAAGGCAGAAACACAGACTCTAGACTCTCAAACTCTAAGAATCTCTCTCAAAGTCGCATGACAACGTCTATATATACATCGTTCAATGGAGGTGAGAAATTTGACCCTTCAGTGGTCGACTGTTCTTCATGATAAGGCAGTCATAATGGTGAATAAGTACATTAACAACTAACAACTAACAACTCCTCTTCTCTCACAGATTGGGCTCCTTCAGGAGTGCAATGTGGTTCATAACTTTAGTCTGAATCAAAGCCCACGTTGAGGTGTCACGCAGAAGTACTAGATGGGAAATTCTTTCAGAAGAAAACTAATGTTGAGATTCCAGCACATGGTGATGACAGTTTCTGGCTGTTTTCATGCTCTTAATACACAGAAATATGCTACTGAAAAATGCGCGGTCTATTTGATGATCTGGACAGAAAGCTGGGTATGCTCACCATATACTCAGCTGAATGCATTTTTGTTTGCTAGGTCACCAAAAATACCATATAACCTGCAGCTGGTCATCTTCTAGGGTATTCTTCTATACCAAATTTGACATTTTATCTAAAATATGATGGAAAAATAAAGGGAAATTCAAGAATATATTATCAACAAAGTGGGCTAATAACCGAAGGTGACAAGACTTAAAAACGCTAAATTTACCTTCATAGGTAACTAGGTGAATGATGACTGTCAATGGCTTGATATATTCCACCTTTATCCAGCTGTGATGGTATCCTTTCACACCTGTTACATACTGGAACTCGAGCTTCAGATCAAAATTATGTGATGCTTATGGAAAGAACCAATGTTTATGCCACCGTTCATCCTCTCGAGGAAGATTAGTGGCACTGGAAATTGATTCTTTAGTGACTCGAAAAGAAAGGTGACCTACTCTATCCGTCCTCCCATCGAATCCCATTGCGAACAACAATGAAATCTCTTCATCGTAACCTTGCAGCGAATGTAGGACTGGGTTCCAATGGGATCGAAAAAACACTTCCCTACACTTCCTAAACTTTGTCATTTGAAACAGATCTTGATAACTTTCAGGCTTGAATCTGTTCGGCATGATGGAAATAGAGGAAGGAATACAGGGTTTTCAGGAAAGGTGTCTAAAATGATCCACAGTAATAACGGTTAGTGATGGTGATGGAATTGAAGAAGGTTCACATAGTTCTAGTTTTAAAGTGTGCTGCATTCAACCTGCCAAACAATCATGCAACCGATTCGGCATGCCTAAATGATCGTTCCATTATAGCGAATTTTCAGAGCGTATGCTGTCTAAAGCGCGTGATTGAACGAGTTTCTAATTTTTAGTTGGTTCAACCATGTCCAAAGAAAGCTTTGGATAGGTTGAACGTGTAACTTAATGTAAGTGTATAACCAAACTTATAACCATAACCTTAGTTCAACGAGGAGGGGGGGGGGTTACCTGATAGCTTATACGTGCGAGAATAATGAAGATGGCAGGGTCATGATAACTAAAAGGTACTCAACGGTTATTAGAAGGTATTATCATATCCATATAGGAATGAAATAAGATCATATTAGATTTAATTGGTACAATCATTAATCGCCATTAGTCATAATAACATATAGATGTGACCCTAACGGTATGACTTGGCCTTTTACCCAATAAAATTAAGTCAACACTTAATCAAAAGTATGAAAATATCATAAATTTTTTTATCCAGCTCATCATTCGGCCTTTTATTCACACCAACATTTCACCCTTCATATGATCTTTCATACAGCTTTTCATATGAAATAATTCTTTTAGCGTTCTTGCTTATTCATCCACAACTTAAATGCCAACTTCGCTATCTGCATTATCCTGCAAACACTTTATCATTTGGCAATGAGTCTTTTATAAGTAAAAATGAAGACAGACAATCAACTAATTCTCCCCTAAACCAAAGAGATGGCATGTCCTCAAGCCAAACAAAAAAAATTATGTAATTTGCAAAAGAATTAAGAAAGTTCAGTCATGCTGTTGTAAGTTTGTAAAAGAGAAAAAGACTAACTAATAAAGGGAAAGCATTGAGATAGATATATTAAAAAACAATGCTCAAATGTATAGATATATAAATGGATCATTTATGATGTGATGAATAGTACCATAGGGAAAACTAGTCACGCTTGCCTTGTTGTAAAGATATCTTGTCATCTCAAAAATTCTTTGAGCTCACCTTCGAATTTGTGGAAATTTTCAGCTATGGGTACCATTTCTAGGATAAACATATCCTAGATATTGATTGAAATCAGATTGTCGGATCCAAGGGTATCTTAGAGTTATTATTTTATGACATTATAAACAATAGGCCAAAACATATTTTAGTGTTAAACTATGTGCCTAGTGGTGCATGAACTGGATCTCTTTTTACCTGATATCGCCCCGCTTCCAGTAGACCTGTTCAATACCCCGATGGGGTTATCTTGGTACCATGCAAGCATAGCCCCGATGCCAATGAGCCTGTTCAGTACCCCGATGGGTTTACTTGCATTTATCAAACTTCTTTGTAAATTGTTACTTAGAATTGACCCACTACCAGCAAGCCTGTTCATATTTTCCTTGTATAAAGATTCTGAGTATAGGAAGTCGATTGGTACTAGAGCGTTCTATGCCCTGCGAAACACATGAGTTAAATTTTTTTCACAAAATGGCCTTAACTATAAATTATGTCAAAAGATAATAACTTAAAGGTGTCCCTGGGCCTTTCAGTTTATTTTCTTTATAGAAGGTAATGTTCCCCACAAGCAACAATTCCACTTACCCTCTAGTGTCCTCAGAGATAGTTAAGAGTCAAGTTTTGATAACAAGTGTAGATGAACTAGTAACCTCTAGGTATGAAAAATGTTGAAGAACATGATAATTAAAATAAATCTTTTGAGCGACTATTCAAATAATTAGAATCTGAATCAAAACACTTAGCATAACAAAATCATAGAATAATGGGTTTGAAAGTGATATACAAGAAAAGCTTCAAGGTCTTATTAGAGCACTTTTTGTTTTGGATAGTATAAGATATTCAAAGAAATAAATGCTTCTTCAAATCCATGTATTAGATGATTTATTTTATTGTTGACAACATAGAAATGAGTCCTCTGGAAGGAACTAATTAGAAATGACTCTTTATTTATTCAAAGAGATATTTACATATATACAAGTAATGGTAACCCACAATATTTTTTAAGATTAGGAGGATGAGATTTTTGGAGGGAGAAGTCCAATATTTACCTCTATCTTGATAGGATCCATCTTGATCATCTGGGGAAAAACATGATGCCCCATGCAAATATAACATAGAGGAATTTTTATTAATGGACATTCCTGTTGGGGATGTTTAGTTTTACATTCTGGGCAGGCATTGCTTTTTGCTGCTCATTCTTCTTCCTGGTTTTTTATGTAGGTTTGGTTTCTAGAGTGAGTGTACCTAGAATGTTTCTTTCGAGGTGAGAATGGAGCATCCCATAGTTCTTTTTCAGAAGAGAACTTCCTCTGATCACTCATTCTTTTATTGGTTCTTATAGGAGTAGGGAATGCTACTATGGATATGTCAATTTGAGGGGTTACTATTACCAAAGAGAAATCCCACCTAGGTAAGTTAAACTTCCTTACTTCAAGAGTTATATTATCGTACTTTGTTACTTAGTGGAAGGTTAAGAGGTTCCCTAGTTACTTCTTTTTAAATTTGGTAAAAAATAGGGCCCTCAGGTCCTTTTGCTAGAATCTCTTTTCTTTCTATAATCCCCCCCCCCCCTTGTAAGAATCTCTTCATGGGTCTAGCAAAACTACTTCCTATAAGTGTGTTTTTTTTAGTGCCTATTCAGTGAGTTGGGGTTTTTATGTTTCCTATATTTTTTTTTATAAAAAATAACAAAATTTAGCTATCCTGTGCTACTATTATTACTAGATTTGGGGGCACCTGTTATAACAGATACACAGGTTCTTACCTCTCGTCTTACTGCTCCCCCATTACCAGCCTATTCTACCTTACGAAACAACTCCCCGGAAACGATGCCAAAAATGTTGGGCAACGTATTGTCTTGAATAATTTACCTAATATTTAATTATCAACTGGGGTTAGTAGACTTAGAGTTGCTACAAAATATATGCAAAGGTAGAGAGTGTCATGGTAATACTTTAATAAGCCAAATATTGAAAGGACTTAAGTTGAACTCCTAAGGATCTAGTTAAGTTAATGAAAACAAAGGTAACATCAAACTATTTATAAATGTCGGGATAAAAACAATGTTATGATAATAAACTATTCTATCTAGAGAGATTTATTTTTACTTGAGAGAATGACTACATTAAAAAAGATTTACAATGACCAAATAGAAACTCTACATGCACTAGCTAAATCATTTCAATTCCACTCTCCTTGATTATTCTGAGGGTAGGCATTTACTGTAATAGGAACTGGGGCAAGAGGGGTATCAAAATGGCTCTCAAAAGAAGTATAAAAGCTAAAGGGAATTAAGTCTAGTTTGATTTCTACAAAAATGTGCAAACTGAGAAATGTCCAGTTACTAGAAATAGTAAATATGATTGTTTATACACAAGTGACTCCTATTTACAGAGTACTATATAAGGATAGGCATAATTTATGAACAAATAGAAAACTCACTAGGATGATTTGAGTTCTATCTTATAGATCCTTTTCACAACTGTATAATTTAAAAGAACAAATTGTATATAAACACCTAATCTATCAATGCATGTAATTTAAAACTTATGTACAAAGAAACAACTTAAATCAAAGGCTCAATTATAGATCAATACAATGAGTTACATTACATAACATAATTCCTATGCATAAGGTAAAAAGAAAGGAAGGAGAAATGAGTTTTAACAAGAAGTCTTAAACAGTCTTATCCAAAGGTCTTTAAAAGAAAATATAAACATTATCTAACCATTACTATTCAGATAGAATAAAAAAACTAGAAAGATAAAATTTAAAATAAATTAAAAGCATACAGGATTGAATGACCGACTGTATAACAGGTGGAAATGAAGGTCTATATAAAAGATGGAACAGACTGTCTGTATGATAGTAAGTTTGAAGGAAATCTTAGAACTTTAAAGAAACAATCAATTTAAATTCTTTTTTGAGGAGTAGCTACCCCATGCATGTACTACTGTAATGTAAAACAGGTAGTAAACCTACTTTAATGACTGAATTCCATAGTAATACGACCTAAAATAATTTCATAATTAAAAAACAACTAACATATTATTTAGCAGATTCATGATAAAAAATGGAATAAGCAGAACTAGATTACAATTAATCAAAGAAATTTAATCTAGAAATCGAAAGACTTTGCAGAAAAACTTGAAAGATATCTTAAACGCAACCGATTTCTATTTAATAAAGAGAACCTACATGCTCAAAATAATTTTAAATTGAAATATATACTACAGGAAACATGAACGATTATAGAAACAAAACTAAACAACTCATAAACAGAATTATACTAATTGCAGAGGAAAGAAATAACAAAACCTACACAAAGATTTAAAGACTCTATTTGTCGGGGGGCCCTCCCAGCGAACAGAGTTATGCTTCTTCTAATTGAACACAATCATATATAGCACAAGAAGACTTCCATTAGAATTAAAGGTGGCGTTACAGAGTTTTTTAGATTGAACTGATAAAAGGTAGAAACTCAGACTCTAGACTCTCAAACTCTTAAGATGCTCCCTCTAAGTTGCATGACAACGTCATGATATATACATCGTTCAATGGAGGTGAGCAAGTCGACCATTTAGTGGTCGACTGCTCTTCATGATAAGGCAGTCATAATGGTAAATAAGTACATTAACAACTAATAACTAACAACTCCTCTTCTCTCGTAGATCGGGTTCCTTTAGGAGCGCAATGTGGTTCATAACTTCAGTCCAAATCAAATCCTGTGTCGAGGTGTCACATAGAAGTACTAGATGGGCACTTCTTCCAGAAGAAAAATAACTCTAAGATGCTAGAATGTGGTGATGACAATTTCTGTCTGTTTTCATGCTCTTAATACACATAAACATGCTACAAAAAAAATGCCTGGTTTATTTGATGATTTGGACAACAAGCTAGGCACGCTCTCCATATACTCAGCTGAACGCATGTTTGTTTGTTAGGTCACCAAAAAGACCATATAACCTGTAGAGAGTAATAAAAATGAATTAATATAGCAAATGCACTCTGTATTATGCCAATTTTAACCATTGAAACCATAAAATGATGATAATAAATAGAATTGACATACATCCTAATTTAGTCATACCTGAAGTTTGTAGAGGGAGCTGCATGGTGCGAAAGACACTAAAAAGTAGCAAAAAATGTGTTAATATGTGAAGTATTGAACCCAAAAATAGTGACCAAATGGGGACCAACATGTACCACACAAGAATCCCTAAAGTAACATTAGGCAAGTTGAGAGTAGCCATGATAGGCTTTCTCACGATGCCACATGGTGGAAAAAGGAAGGGAATCATGTGGACCAAGAATGAACCCCAATAATTCCCCAATTATTGTGGTTGGGGTTTCTATTGAGGTTGTAATTTGGTTTGGATGTTACCGGATGTGATAGTGCACAAATACAATACGTCTGTTGGAGAAGGTGGAGGGGGTAAGGACAAAAAGGTGTTTTCCATAGGAGTGTTGGAAAACAAGCACATGCCAACAACAAATAAGGATGGAATGGACACGATGTCAATGGCAATGTCAATAGTGGGAAGGATGTGTTCTGGTGTGGCTGGTCCCTTCGGATCATAGTACATCAATTGGTCAATGCTGACGATATTTCCATAATGAGAGAACATCATGATTTGAAAAACCATAGAGGCCATGACTCACATGGAATACATGTATCTACATCCTAAGAGGAGGTTGTAATCAAGTTAGTAATTGACAACCTCAATGCCAATCAACACCATTTTTACATCTAACTTAACAGGCACATTCGTGACAACACATTGGGGCTAAGCAGAGTGGCCATCATAGGTGTGAAGAGCGGTGGTGGAAGGTTGAAGGGTGGGAGATCTAAGTTTCTTCCAAACAAAGGTTGACATAATGCAGGTGGATGCCCCCTCATCAATGATGCATCGATGAATAACCAAATTCTGAATTGTGATCGAAACTTGGAAGGCGACAGATGATAGAGCCCTAGGTTCTCCTTTCTCCAGGTCAATGGTGATTAACCTAGAATGAGAGGGATAAATGAAACCTAGCACAAAAAACAATGCTTTACATTGTGAAGGAAAATTTTTAAGCACTTCCAGGGTAGACATAGCAGTGGGGGACTGAGCCAAGTCATTATACTATAGTTGAGCATAGCTCTAGCAGTGGCGTTGTTTGCGATGCGATGCATAGGGAACCGTGGGATACTATGGAAGTCCAATCAATATGGGGTCTCGGTAAGTGTAGAGACATGCCAAGAGTAGTAGAGGTAGGTGCCACTAATGATTTAGCAATTTTTATGGTGGAGACATACTGGTTTCATGAAGTCTAGAGGTTGACTTTGGATGATAGCGTCATAAGGCGATGGACACCCACCTTAGCAGGTTGGGCCAAAATAGTGGTTGAAAGAGATTATGAGGCTAAGGGATAGGTTTCAACCATTCCTTGGCCTGGTAGGGGGTTTTGGAGAACCATAGGAGGAGTAACTGGTGGTGCTGGGTTTGGTCGAGTCGGAGCAGCTGCATTGGGATCATGTTGACTATTGTTTTGGAGTAGTTGTTGGACACGATTCAAGTGAGAAAACTAATGAGTGTAATGGCCATAAGTGTTATAGATATCACACAGATGGTTAGTCCGCAATTGTGGGTTTTTCCCAGGTTGATTGGGATGCCAGGGATTCTATGTAGGAGGCTCGATGTCATTATTATTTGGAGGGTTTTCCTGCTGGCCACCTCCTTGAGACTAGTTGTTTCCTTGATTTATACCTCTCTTGTTCCTTCCCTTACCTTATTGGTTATTGGGGGTAGGTTGGTTAGAGAGGTTATGTTGTGCATAGACTTGTCCCGTTGAAACAGGAATAGTCAGGGCTGGTGCCGGAGTGGGTTGCGTAGGTGGTACATAGTAGACCATAGGAGGTGGTGGGGCTGCAAAACCGTCTATTTGGACAATACATGAGTGTGTCTAACAAGTTGATCCATGAATGTGAGGACTTGTTGTGGAAGGTGCATAAAAAGGGGTGGCTATGGACTGAGTCGTTATGCATGAATAATCATGGGAGTAACTGTGAGGAGCATAGGAGGAAATAACTTCGGACTGAGTCATCACATGTGAGTAATTGGGGTTGTAACCTGGTTGGGAAATACTATGGGTATTACCCGGATGGGGTTGACTCATGAGAGAGGATGAGTAAAATTGAGGGTGTTGGGTAATAGATTTGATAAATCCATCAGCGTCATGAGATTCCCCTGACGTATCTGGATGTGAGGTTGCATCACAGGGAGCATCAGGTATAATGGTATACAAATAATGATATTGGGCGTATATCAGATCAAACTGCTGATCCTTAAGGATAGATTCCTTTTTTATTTACGGGCGCTTAGATGTGATTTCCTTGGATACGGGGGGGAGTATGGTTTTGAGGAACTAATCTAGGAATATCTTATCAAATAACTGGATCTTACAAAATCTATGGCAACGATGCCATTCATGGATATGATCCATGATGTGGGTAGTTGTGTTTCGTCGACAGGATAATAAGATATATATTCCCTCATCATAACGGATGGGTAAATGGAAGTATTGAAGGAACATTGAAGCTAACGAGGATAAGTCAGGGTAGGTAGCATGAGGTAGTTCAATATACCACTTGACTGCACAACCAGTGAGTGTGTGCTAGAACAACCTCAACCGGATGGAATCATCCACTACACAATTAGATGAACACCATAGGTGGAATGATGTAATGTGATTTTGAGGATCCTCTCCCTCCTTACCCTTAAACTTAGGGATGTATGAGGGAATTTTTATAGGTATAGGAGGCCATTGTGGGTGATGACTAATGGGGTCATTGGTCAACTGTGCCAAATCAAGTAGGTTTAGACTAGTCATAAATGGGATACTAGAACAGGGAGAGGCTCGGGAAGGATCGATAATGGTGCCGGTGGTAGAGGGAACATAGTTCCCATGCATAACTGGGGGTGGATAAGGTTGGATTTTGACAACAAGAAAATTCAGTGGTATGGGAGGAATAGTTGGAACCGACGTGGAAGGGCCAATTCCCCAAGGTATAAATGGTTGAATGGTAGTGACCACGGTGGCTGGAATGGGACCACCACTAGTGGGTAGTGAACCAATAATAGTGTCTGCAGTGACAAGGGGCCCACTAGGAATAGGGCTTGTAGGCTTAGTTGAAGGGATACTAGTGATGATAGGTGGAATGGGTATGAGCCCACTACTAACAATCCCCCATTGAAAGGGATCAGGATGTGCACCATCCATGGGGCTAGATGGAGTAGTGAACAAGGTGGGTTCATATTGATATGAATCTAAATCAAAATCAGAGGCGATGTGTGGCTTCAAAGGTGGTGAGCGATATCGAATAGGCATCCGACAGTGACGATTCAAGGAATCGAATTGGGGGGTTTCCCCCCTAACCCTATGTGAGTAGCATGGTGGAGTTTCGTGTACCATCCATGGGGATAGATGGAGAAGTGAACAAGGTGGGTTTAGAATGATATGAATCCGAATCAAACTCAGATGTCATGTGTGGATTTGAAGGTGGTGAACGATGTCGAATATGGATCCGATGGTGATGGTTGAAGGAATCAAGCTGGGTGATTCCCCCCCTAAGCCTATGCAAGTATCATGGTGGATATATGATGGCATGGTGAAGTGTTGTGTAATGAATGAAAACTCAAGAGTATCAATCATAGGCTCAAAAACCCAACTACAATTGAGTGTGTAAAAGGAGAGCATATGAAATGGTGACTCACAGGCCAACAAAAATATCTAAAACCAAACTGCAATATGAGTCACAACAAGGAGTGCCTACAACAAAGTGGTCAGAAATCCAACAAGCAAAACTACCTATAACATAAAAATGACTCACTAATCTATGGGGTATGAGTGCAAGCAAACTCCTAACTACAAGCTGAAAGCCCATCACAAATCATATCCTTAACAGGGTGATCCTAACTAGTCATACAATACCAAATGAAGGAACAATATAGGTTAAGATAATCCCACTACCGAGAAATAGCTCTGGGTAAAAGATCCCTAGAAGAATGGAAACTAGGGTACCTATTTTATGACAAGTCTATTCAATTTATTGATCCTTCAGTGCTTTGGCCCTCGACACCTAGTATACACTGGCATGCATTAGGAGGAATACAAAGGTTTAGCTTTCAGTACAAGATGGAGTGCGGTATTCCACCCTGATTTTTGGAACCCCTTCATTACGTCTTACTCCTGGTGAGCAAGGGGGCTCTCGACAAACCGGTTGTGACCGTGTCAACAAATGTCCCTTAATAGACAAAAACTATGTCTCAAGGTGAAAGTGACATAGGGGTGTTGTTTGGATGCCTATCCCCAAAGTCCTAACATAGATACAATATTGTTTTTTCCTCAAGTGAGGTTACAATGTTGGTTGTATTAAGTTATTTTTAAGGTTTGCTTGGGGTCATGGAACAATATTTTCACTTATATGTTGTTAAATGTGTGCAATAAATGTGTATACAAAACCCAGCAATCCACGACGAAGATGTCCCAATCTCACTGCTGGGATGCAAATACAATATTGTAAAGAATAGTAAATATGCTAAAAAATTAATTTTTCTTCTAGAAATAACATGTACTTGAAACAAATGAGCAGTAAAAGGAACTAATCAACCATAGGAAACATGCATGGGGTCTCAACCACAAATATCAACTAGAACATCTCACAAACCAAGTAAGTGGGATCTCAAAACATACCAAGGGGCTACAAAACGATCCAATCTAGACAGAAAATAGGTTGGAACAAGTCTTGGGATAGACAGCCTACAGGGGGTCTGAAACAAGGATATGAAGCACGAAACAGACTAAAAAAATCTATATATCACGTGTTGGCGGAACATGTGTGATTGGGGTTGTACAGAAAAGAGAAACCATCATGATCTTAGCATAAAAATAGTCAACACTCTGGTCGCGCAAAACAGAGGGTTAAGCATGACAAGGTCACTCGAAACTGAGTCACGATAATGACTGGGTTCGCTCCCGAAGCCGAGACAGGAGCGATCTGGATTTTTAAGCCAAGTTTCTCTTATCGGGGATAAAGGCATGACCTAGGTGGTGCTTATTGGGTAGAAAGATATGAGTGGGTCATGGCTTTCGGTTAGATAGATGTGACTCAACTCAAACAGAAAGATTTAAAAGAAACAAGGAGTCAAATAGGTTTGGGGGGCAGGAATAGATGTAGTACTAGTTCGGATCTGTCACGGGGGGGTCATATATGTGATAGCTAAGGGCAGGAGAGAGGAAAATACCAATGGAAACCTACAAAAATAAAGATCCATATGGATCGACCGAGTGGAGTCGCCAAAATCGTAGTAGGGATTTGTCCCCTACTATGTGCAGATGCACGAACCTTACCTCGTTAAGAGGATAACAAAAAGTTCAATAATAACAATAACAAAAAAATAACAAGAAATAAATTTTAAAGGTTTTAACACATATATCAACTAACTAATGTAGAAAATAAAATAGGCACACGATTCTGGAAAATGGGCCACCGTAGCCGTCCTTGGAAGTGGATCTGCAGCTCCATGGTTTGGTTCTTGAATCCAATCTAGAACTGGTTATCAATTGAGGGGAATGGATCCAAATGGGTATGGAGTGAACTCAACGTACACCACAGGAAATGGTGTGGAAAAATATGGAAGGAAATGCATGTGATGTGACTGATTGAAAAATGGAAAAAAGTGACCTAAAAGTGTTTTGGGAGAGTCCTTCACAATGTATTTATAGTATGGTCCAAGGGTTTTTTGACCCATGGTATTTTATCGTCCATGGTATTTATCCCTCTTCTTTTACCCATTCTCTTTTTTAGGGTTTTTGACCATTTTTAGGAGAGAGTGGGGATAAATCATAATAAAAGATCATCATCCCTTCATTTATGGGAAGTAATAATGATGTTTTGGACCATTTTTATGGAAATGCAATTGTGAAGGTAAAAAATGAGGGAAATATGGTGGGAATATGATGTATGCATATGGTTTAGACCATGGAGATCTAGGTGAACACTTTTTAGTGTTAATAGAATCCAGCAACAATTTTAAATGAATATTGTCAAAATATCGACATAAAGGTAAGGAGTACAATCTAAATTTGTTTACCATATTTTGCATTGATGAATGTATTAGAAGAAGACATTGCAAAGAAAATATGAGAAAAGTTTGGGAACTTGTACCAATCAAAATATCTGGTTAACAAGTTGTTTCTTTGGAAGAATTTGGAGGATAGGAGAAGGAGACTTGGTCACAAAGCACATGAATGCATTTAACACTATGATCAATCAAATTTTTTATGTGGATATTAAAATCATCGAGGAGTAAAAATGCATCAATCTATTGTTTTCTTTGCTAGTTTCCTAGGATAAATTAGTCGTGCTATTGGAAGAAATAATACCACATTTAAGGTAGATGATGTGGTTGCATCTCTATTTTCAAAAGAGATGAGATGTAATAACATGGAAGGAGTGAACCATGAATCCTTTATAGTAAGAGGTCGATTGGTAGAGAAGGGAAAAGGAAAAACCTCTAGTAGAAGATCGAAGTAAATGGGTAGATCTAAGACCACATCCCGTGGTCCAATGATGAAAAATGTGCTAGTGATGGGAGGAGTCGAGAATTATAGATGAAATTGTAAGTCAAGAGATTTCAAGAAATACAAATTGTCCTATGAAGGTCAATTGAATGATGTTGATTCTTCACCAGAAGAGAAAGGAGATGTGTATTTGGCCTCCACAAGTACAAAATTGAATCATGGCTCTTAGTTGATCAACTTAAGTGCGACATATGATATGATAACTCAGAGAGAGTGGTTCTATAAGTAAAATAATATTGATGGTGGTGATGTTCTACTCATAGATGATTCACCAAATAGGGTAGTTGAACGAGGTAAAGTTCAACTGAAACTAA
Source organism: Pseudotsuga menziesii (assembly GCA_001517045.1). Taxonomy (NCBI): domain Eukaryota; kingdom Viridiplantae; phylum Streptophyta; class Pinopsida; order Pinales; family Pinaceae; genus Pseudotsuga; species Pseudotsuga menziesii. The sequence goes on from LPNX010232808.1 coordinate 397,833, forward strand.
AAGATGGAAGAATAGGAACACTTGTAGGAGTGTTGCATATCCCAGGCTTGGCTCAAAACCTGATCTCAATTTGTAAGATGAGAAATGTTGGTTTTCATTCTGTATTTTAGAAATTGACGTGCACAATGGTGTGAGGAGCGATGGTACTAATGAGGTGATTTCATACTAGAACCTTGTATAGTTTATTGGGAAGAACAAACATCAACAAAAGTGATAATTTTTTATGTCTCGAGTTTGAAAACACATATTATTATCCATTATTCTCGACCATGTTATGGAATTAATGTATGGGACATAGGTGAGAAAGGTCTGTGTGTTATGCACAATAAACGTATGGTCGAAGGTCTCCCTAATTGTTCTAAATAAGTTGACTTCTATGAACATTTCATTTATGGTAAACTCATTCATGTAAGGTTCTCATCTAATGCTACTAGCATTAAAGAAATACAGGAATTAATACATAGTGATATGTTTGGACCTATGTTGGTCCCTTCACTTGTTATTTTTTCTCATCTAATTATCTTTATTAATATTTTTATAAGAAAAAATAATAAGTACAACAAGATACACAAGATAGAGCAGATACACAAGACACAAATATTTTCACTGGGGAAACCATAAAGGAGAAAAGCCCACAAATTGCCTTTGAATAGTTTTGTCACAAAGACTGTATCAAAATATTATCAAACCCAATAAGAAGAAGTCTTCTACAATTATCTGTCTCTCCTCCTTCTCTCTCTCTCTCACTCTCCCTCCCTCCCTCCCTCCCTCCCTCTCTCTCCTCATGCGAACTTGAGTGAGTGAGTGTGTGTATAAATGAGGGAGGGTGCCTCCCTATTTATACCTTTAAAGTGACTGAACTATTACATGATTTAGGCTGATCTCTTACCCTAACAGGGCCAACTTATCCTAGAGAGACTCCAAAATACATTGCATGATGTTACACTAGTGACTATTTCCATGACTTGCAATGGAGGTTGTACCTCAAGGTCAATACACAATAATGACATCTCAAAAAGAAGAAAAGAAATATTTGATGGGGTTACAACAACATACAATAATAATATACCTCAAAATATCTTCCGAAGCTACAAATACATCAACACTCCCTGTTAACTAGGAAGGTATTCTCTCTCTCCATAGTCATCAACACATATGGTCAAGTCATCATCACAAAGTCATCATCATAGTTGCTGTCATAGTCATATTCTAGTCAATCATTGAATTGTACTATCTCTCATCAAATGTTTCTACAGAGACATTCCTTTTTAATCCTGGGTGTAGGCCTAGTCGTCATCCATGTATTCATCATATCTACAATTAAGAAATCACGTAGGTAAATCTTAAGACCATTATTTGCATTACCACGATAATAATGTGCATCTCCTATTGTCATATCGTCATATCCAAATCATCTCTATGTCCTGCACACAAAAAAAACAACAAACTCACATTGCAGACATAGCACAGTCTAAACGCAGATGACCTGCTTTCTACCAGCATAAGAACATGTTAGGATCTAACCTGCATCTACCACTATGTGAGAATTTCCTAGGAGCACATGAAGTGCATTACATATCTCTATGGTCAACCTGCATTATATCAACATAGGAGAAATTCCCAGGTGCACACCAAGTTCCTTGTAACCTCATCATCTCCAACATGGGAACACACATACATAAGGACTGATTACGAACAAACAACCTATATACCATGCCAATATTTTTTCCATTCAGCTAATCCTCAAGGACTTGTTACATCCAAATAACCTAAATTTAGTATGATTTCCATTTGGACAACCTTCCAAGACTGATTACACCTGAGCAACCTGCATTCGATGCTAGGACTCTCTATTTACACTCAGATAAACTAAAATACTTATTATATCCTAGAAACATGTTTACTACACCATGACTCACTATTTACACTCAGATAACATGTCTCAGAACTGATTACACACAGGGATAACCTACGTGGATTTTCCAAGACTAGTTACATCCAAGGAAAACCTACAGGACTCATTACATCCAAGCAACCTGTGTACTATGCCAAGACCCTCTATTTATGCTCGGCCAACTTGTCTCATTTACCATGTCAGATCTCATGCATCTGCATCTTTTGGTCTCTATTCATCTTCTATTACAAAAACACATCATGGATGATTACGCCCAAGGATAACCTGTGATATTTGCTAGGAATGATTACATCTTAGGAGAACCTACAAGACTGATTACCTAACTAAGAAAACTTCTATATATGACTATGCTAAAACTCATTACTCCCTCTTCTGAGGGGTCTCATTCTAGATCACACCAAGTATTTATCTGAATTACTCGAACTTCACTCTGGCTAGAGGTTGGTCAATACATTGGATATTTTCTCATCCGTTTCCATGTATTGGCGCTTTACTTCTCCTCTCTGCACCATATTCCTGATATAGTGGAACTTGATATCTATGTGCTTCAATTTTTCATGGAATATCATGTTCTCCAATAGCTTCACGTAACTTTGATTGTTATAGAAGCTACAAGTCACTTTGAACTACAAATCAAAAAATGAGACAATAGTTTTCACATCCATATTGCCTCACAACTAGCCGAGCAAGCAACAACATACTCTACCTCACCTCTACTCAGTTCCATGCAAGATTGCTTCCTGCTAAACTAATATATCCATTAGGGGATTTTTGAGGTTTAAAATGGACCTCATAAGGGAAAAAATAAAATAAGAGTTATAATAAAAAATAAAAGTTCTACATTTTGGAGGAGAAAAAGAAAAACTACTTTTTCTTATCGTATTTTTGACATATCTTCTTATCGGTTTGACCCAAATTTTTATTTTTGGGATTTGTTGGATGTGTAATTTAACTATGGGTCCAACCCATACCACACTATATACTTCTGAGGTACCCACGACACCTAAAAATGAAAATTTCAATAAAAGAACATATTTTAATATTAAAATATGTTATTTATTGAAATTTTAATTTTTGGGTGCTATGGGTACCTCATAAGTATGCAACATGGGTATGGGTTGGATGTGGAATTAAATTTCACATCCAACAAATCCCAAAACTTGAAATTTGGGTGAACCATTACTGAGATATGTCAAAAATACGATAAGAAAAAGTAATTTTTTATTTTTGTCTCCATGTTTTTATACAAATCTTACCCCCATGGTTGACACCATCATCTTGTAACCTATTGGTTCATATAAAGTGAATTTCAATGGTACAATTTTACTTAGGAGGCCCATTTTAGACCTCAAATTTTTTTGAATGCGAGATCCCAAACTAACGAAGCAACCTGAGGTGCTCTTCCTATCAGTGGCACTACCTGCCCAATTGCAATCAACATAACCGTGTAGGTTAATATTTTGATTCACAACATATTTGAGCCCATAATCCACTATACTCTTTAGGCACCTCAATACATGCTTTGCAACAATTAGGTCAACATGTCTTGGATCCATTAGGAATTGGCTTAAGGTGTTCACACCAAAGAATATATTTGGTCTCGTATTCGTCAGGTACATCAATGAGCCAACCATATGATGATACATCGTGGCATCAACCGAATCTGATGAAGAATCACAAATAAGCTTCATGTTCAATGCAATAGGTGTGGCTATCACCTTGTAGTCTAACATTTTGAATCTCTACAAAATATCAGATGTATACTTTCCTTGACCAAGGAAAATCCCATTTGCAGTCGACCATACATCCATGCCTAAAAATTAATATATCATCCCTAGGTCTTTCATCTTGAAATCAGTAGCAAGTATCATATTTTCATATTCAATGACTTCATCCTCTCTTGTTAGGAACAGATCATCAACATATAGTAGGATCATCACTGGTATTCCACCTTCAACCTTGAAGTAAAGGTTGGAATCCTCTTTACTCTTAGCAAATCCTAGGCTCATTAGGAAGATATCCATCGTTCTATGCCATGTCCTCGATGCCTATTTCAATCCATACAAGTCCTTCTTCAATTTTAACACATGATTATTCTTTTTATGTGCCTTGAGTCCCAATTGTTGTTCTACATACACTTCCTCCTCGACTACACCATTCAAGAATGTGGTATCGACATCCATATGGTGTATCTTCCATCTCATAACTATAGCCAATGCAAGTATAGATATAATGGAAGTGTACCTCGCTACTAGTGAAAATGTCTCCTAGTAGTCTATTCCTTATTTATGTGAGAAGTCTCGTGCTACAAATATTTCCTTGTATTTATTCATAATACCATCTGCATCATGCTTGACCTTGTATATCCACTTTGAAGTCACAACATACATCCTTTCTATTATCATAACTATCTCCCATACATCATTCTTCATATTCAACTAATACTCCTTGATTATGGCATCCTTCCATTATTTATTTTTTGCAACCTCTTCATAGATGGAAGGTTTCTTTGTCAGTGATGTCACACAGCAGGGCCACATAATTGTTGTAAGGCTTTGGTCTTTTCCTTTCTCTATGCATCCCTTCTAGAGAGCCATACCTTTCTTTTTCTTGTGTGACCTCTTGTTTCCATGTTGATTTCCTCTTGTGGGAGTCCTTCTCGTGAGGTGTCTCTACAGGATCTTGTGGTTTTTCCATGTCATGATATTCATGGTCTTCTCGAATTGATTCTACAATTTCCGTACCTCGGACTCTGTTTCCTTCAGGTTATTCTACCTATTCAATAGGTATCCTCCTGGATCTAGAGTATGTTGAGTCCTCATTAAAGGTTACATCTCTACTGACCTCGATCTTATTGAACCCTGAGAAGTATATTCGGTAGGACTTTGATGTATCACTATATCCTATAAATGTACCCTTCCTCCCATAAGGACCAAATATTGTAAGATATTTGGATTTTGGTTTCTCTCCTGAGACAACCTCTTCAGGATTCTTGTTGTAAAGTACTTGATGAGGAGTACGATTATGTACATACACAATTGTCATTTCTGCTTCCACCCAAAGGTGAATTGGAATATCTTCGTCATGTATCATTTCCTTCACTTCTTCCATTATGATTTGGTTCTTTTGTTTCGCAATGAATTTATGTTGAGGATTGTATGCAGTGCTTAACTCACTCTCAATCCTAGACTCTCTACAGAGTTCCTTGAATTCTTTTGACACAAACTGTCAACCATTATTTGATCATAGAATCTTGATCTTCTTTTAAGTTGGGTTCTCGACCTAGGGTTTGTATTCATTGGACTTACTGAATACTTCATTCTTCCCTTTCAAGAAATATATCCAATTCTTGTGTGAAAAATCATCTATAAAGGAAACATAGTACACATAACCACTTAGTGAGATGGAAGACACGGACGAACATACATTTGAGTGTACTATCTCCAGTATTCATTTAGATTTTCTTTCACTGCTTGGAAATTTCTTCTTTTTATTATTTTCTTGTGTACATCCTTTGCAAATCCCTTCATGCTTCGCTTGGATTTTTGTAAGTCCTTAGACATATTTTCTTGCAATCGGTAGTGCTCTGTAATGAACGTGTGAGTATTTGGTTTTATAGTTCTCTTGGTTCTATTTACTCATGAACCAATTCTTGTTGAGGTTGTCCTTTTATTTTGTACAAGCCTTCGTCTTGTTATCCAATTATTGTTGCATCATCTATTGTCTTTCGTTTAGGCCACATCAGAACTTTTCCTTCAAAAAATGAAACTCTCAATCCCTTTGCATCTAATGTAGATATGGGGAGAATATTATTCTTCAATCCTGGAACATATAGCACATCCTTCATCAAGTTTAAATATTTTCTAGACTCTAGCTTGTATGAAGCTTCTCCACTTCCTTTTATGGGGTATTGATAATCATCCCCAAGTTTCACCTTATGAGGTGAATCATGCTATGAAATGTTGATGAATGATTATTTGTATATTGTCATGTGTTTAGATTCCCCACTATCCATAATCCAATCATTGCTTCCATGTGAGATAGTGCCCATGAGTGTTGAGATCAGCACATACTCTTCATTTGAATCATCCTTATCTCTTCTGAATCCTTTTTTTGTTGGTTCATAGTCTTCGGTGGTATGAGCATGATGTCTCTTGTTTCTGTTGAAGGATTCCTTGTTCTTGGTACAGTCTCTTGCAAAGTGGCCCTTTTCATCACAAGTGTAGAATCGTATGTTGGAAGGATATTTTATGAACTTATTTTTTTTCTTGTCCTTCTTCTTGTTTTGATGATGGTTCTCCTTGTTCTTATATTTCTTCCTGGTGTGAACAATGAGAGCTTGATAATTAACTGCTCCTGTCTTATATTCTTTTGTTATGATTCAAGCTTCTTCTTGTGTGCATTCTTCTCGAAGTCAGATGAAAGAGACCATATTTCTTCTTGCACATATTCCTTGAATGAATGAGTCACATGATCTTGGGAGACCATTTAAGGTAGTCGTCATAATATCTCCTTATTCTACATTTTTTTCAACTACTTCAAGTTGTTCCTTGATTTGAGAAACCCTTGTGAAGTATGACTATATAGTCTCTAAGCTCTGTATCTTCACATTTTTCAATTGGTTCCTCGATGTCATATTTTGGTTGATGTTTTTTCCTTCAAACATCTTTGTCAAAGATCATATACTTCCTTTGGTGTCTTGGAGGATGACACATGGAGGATGAGGTGATCCTTAATAGAATCTACAATGATTCTCTTGGCCCTAACCAAGTTCTTATTATAAGTATCCTTAGACTCATTTACCTCTAGCTCTAGAACTTCTCCATTGATGTATTGATACAAATCATTCTCTTCAAGGATCGGGGAGATTGTGTACTTCCATGCTCAAAAGTTATCAACTCCTCCAAGCTTGTCCTTGAGCTGAGTATGGTGAGTCATATTTTCAAATGAGAACCTCAAATGGAAATAACAAAAAATTATATCTTACTGATTTGAGGTTTTCGACCTAGTTCTAGAGATGGCTAGCCTAGGGTTTGTCAAAGAAACCCTAATTTTCCAAAATTGGAGTTTTGGAATTCTTTTTGGACTGAAAGATGCACCCCCTTGAGGCGAGTTTCTCAACAAGGTATATTTTTGAAGACTTAGGTGGGAAGCATCCGAAACTTGATGCAATAGTTTCTCCTAGCACTAGTGATAGGGTGAAAAATGAAACTTATTCAAATTTAATTTTTCTTCCTCCAAGAGATGCTCCCTATTGAGGCAAGTTATCCTATCCCTCTTTTCTTTATGATTTGTGGAGAGAATACCTTGAACTAGGAATCCCTAGTTTCACTGTTGAAAAATTCCTTTTTTCAGAGAGGCTCTGATACCATGTTAGTTTTTCTAATATAATTAGCTTGATTAGGATATTTATCTGAAAGAATAAAAAGTACAAAAAGATACACAATCTAGAGCAGATACATAAGAAACAAAGATTTTCACCAAGGAAACCATAAAGGAGAAAATCCCACAAACTTCCTCAAAATAGTTCCATCACAAATATTGTATCACAAGATTATCAAACCCAATAAGAATAATTATTATTCACCTATCTATCTCTCCTCCTTGTCTCTCTCTCTCCTCATGCGAACTTGACTGAGTGAGTGTGTGTATAAATGAGGGAGGATGCCTCCCTATTTATACCTTTTAAGTGTCTGACTTATTACATGATTGGGGATGACCTCTTACGTAACATGGTTGAATTCTCCTAGAGAGACTGCAAAAATACATTACATGGTGTTACATTGGGGACTATTTCCTCGACTTACAACAAAGGTTGTGCCTCAAGGTCTGTACACAATAATGACATCCTTAAAGGAGGAAAACACATCCCCGATGTTGGTACAACATACAATGATAATATACATCATAATATATTCTGAAGCTACTAATACAACAACATCACTAGGAGGATATTAGTATTACATTTCCCTATAGATGATTTCTCCACAATGACATGGTTTTAGTTTTTGAGATTTTTTAAGAGTTTAAATATCTTGTGGAGAATAATATTGGTAAAAAGCTCAAACTATTGAGAACTAATAATAGAGGAGAATTATGCTGAAAACCATTCGACTAGTTCTGTCGACAACACATTATATATTTGAAAAACACAGCTCCATACATGCATCAACAAAATGGATGTCTTGAAAGAGTGAACAAAACATTGATGGAGAAAGCGAGGATCATTCTCAGTGGTGCAAGAGTCGCACTATAATTCTGGGTAGAGGTAGTCGAATGAATGTGCTACCAACTGAATAGGTATTCATTAATGGATCTAGTTGAAAATATTCCACATGAGGCATGGGATAGTAAAAATCCATATCTTACATATATTAAAGTGTTTAAGTGTGATTCCTTTGTCCATATCCCAAAGTAGAAATCAACTAAACTCGACTACAAGTATGAGACATGCATCTTCATCAGGTACCAGGTTGGAGTGAAAAGCTATAATATGTGACACTTGGTGATTGTAATGTCCCTAAAATCCATAAATATATAAAACAAATTGTAGGCTAATAAAATTCTAGATCTCAAGGACATCTTCATTTTACTGTGGAATAAGAATTTGTTTGAAGAACTAGACCTAAGCTCTATCTCATGCTTTCCTTATGTGTTTTTTTTGTGTGATGATGATGTCTACATATTACTATTCTACACTTTGATGTTCTTATCAAACTACTTTTCCTGTCTATCTTATTTATTTACATTGTCGAACTTACTATGTTTTATGTCTTACTTTTTTTCTACGTGTATTTAATTGTTTATTGTTTATTATGAAGAGGCTGACTTACCTCTGTATGTCAAGGGGTGGAGTAGCGGGGTTCTGTGTCTTAAAGGTCCACTCAGGAAAGGAAAGGTTCCTATTTTATGTGGTTTACTTAGTTCATCTTGAACTAATACATGCATTTATACTCTTCTACAGGTGAATTCACCTATGAACCTAGGCTTGAGGACGTAACGTAACTGAGTCCTAGCATCTACATCTATTGACACCTAAACAATGCTATTCCTATGTTCAAAATCTAAACAAGGAAGAAGGTTCCTAAGCCTAGCTTATACCTTATACCTATGGAAAAATGGATTATATTATATGCATGCATGTTTGTAATAACTATGTGGGTGAAATTTTAAAAACATTGGTTGTAAAATTTTTATAATTGATATTTAATGTGGAGGGGTTTATGTTATGGCATAATGTATACCATCAAAACTATGATAAAGACCTAGTAAAACTGCAATATAAATTTTTTTTTAAAAACTATGGAGAAGGGGTTAATATGATGGTGAGAAGTGTGAAGCCACACTATGCAATTGTGGGTTTTGATCTGCATGAAGGTGCCAACTAGGTTGGCACCTTAAATGCACCTCAAAATTCATAGCTTGTCTGCCGTATTCTCTCATTTTAGGTTTTGAGGTAATTTCTTTGGTTTTTGTTTTCGTTTGGGAGGAGGTCTCTTACTCCAAGTGGTAGCTACACATTCATGCAGAGAAACCATGTTTCCTTGAGCATGTTGGGATGGTATGCAACTGTTTGTAATATTGCACCTTTAATTTTTGGCTTTTGTTTACCATCATTTTGCATACTTGTGAACCACATTTTGTTTTCGTTGTTGCAAGTGAAGATAGCGCGGGGACTCTGCATTTCGGAAAGGAATATTTGTTGGGTTTCCTGCACACCCATCCCTGGTATGTCCCATGAAAAGCAATGGGCATGCAACCAAATGTTGAGCTTGATGTTTTTAGCAAAGGGTTTCAAAATTGGGTCTGGGAGATGTTTGTTGTAATGCATACGCTAATCGTTGTTTGGTTGGTTTTGGGGGTTTAATTGAATCATTGGGAATTGTTTAAATGCAACTATGTAAAATGCCTTTGGATGGCTCTGTAAAGTAGATGTAATCTTGTGACTGGTTAATAGAGACTCGACTCTCTGTGTTTGGTTTACCATTTAATACAAAATGGATTTTGTTTTAAATAAATCTTGATGGGATTTTCGTTGTGTTTTATAAATAACTCTATAAATTTGTAATGTGTTTCTTTAAATGTTAATGGTTCCATTTCTCTGCAATGGAACATGCATTTCCATGGCTTGATAAAGGATGCGAATGGTAAAAAATAAGGTTTTAATGGATGCGTTTGGTTGATGAGAATGTAGCTCTTTTTCATTATGATTTGGTTGTCTTTCTACATGCATTTTTGTGGCACTTGGCCCAGGCCTTGCGTTTGTACGAAGCCTGTGTAAATGCAGTTTAACTTTTATGGAAAAAAATCATGTTTTCTGTATTATTTTGTAGAGAAAGAGTGTAGCTCTATTCTGTATGTTATATGTAGCATTTTTAAATGAATTACAGGAAGCCTAAGGCTAAACCATACATCAACAACACGACCAGTAATGTGTCGAGTATTTTAGCTTGTATTTATTGGATTCGATCATGGGTTTGTAGATACTTTTTACTATATTAAAGGTTGTAATCCCTTTTTTCGTTAATGTGTTTGCATGTGGTGATTATCGTGTTTTAATTCTTGGAAATCCACCAACACGATGCATTTGGGGATGAAATCTATTTAGAAAATAAATGGCCGACAACCAATCCTTACAGGATTCAATTGCTGGGTAGTTTAAATAATGTTTATAAGGATTGGTATTTAATGGTATGAATTGAAAGAAAACGTGGATAGGCTCTCGGACTTCACACCTTTGGTATTTTTGACATTTTTTTATAAATTTTTTTACAACGTATTTATAATGTCCTGTTTGGTTTATATGTAATAGTTTTATGAGTAATTATGTATTAAGATGATGTGTTTGCTGGAAATATGCAATCTTCCTGCAACATTATTTATATTTAGGGTTTTGAGTTGGTAATTTAAGGGATTCAATCTCTTGTTTGAATGTTTATAATTTTATTTATTTAATAATTACATTAGATTTGGAACATAGTTTAAAACGTGTTTTTTTTATCATAGGATTTTTTTTTTTTAATCTTTGTTTTCATTTATAATAAGGTCATAGACTTGTACATGTTCTTATGAAAAAAATATTAGTGTTTTATCTTTAATAAAAGTGTTGACAGATATTTGGTGATTAGTTTATCTAGAGACTAGGGTTTAAATCTAATCGAAACTATTGACATCAATCTTTCTAAAATTGTTTTAAATATAATGCTAAAAGAATTTCAACCTTTAAAACCTACCTAAGAATTTAACAATTGAGTTTAATTTAAACAAATAAAATAACCTGTAATGTCCCCGACCCTTCGATCGGCGAAGAGGACCCTACTAAACACCAAACATCCAGGAAACTAGCCCCATGAACATGTACATACATATAAAATATGAAGTAAATGATTAAACATCCAAACTACTAAGATGCATAATCATACATATTTTCAATGGAAGCAAAACAACATTCATTCATATACATGTTCATCATAATTCATTAATAGTAAACTTAACTGCAGAAGTATAATAGACAAGGATACTTATCTCATAAAGAACTTGTCTCGCAACCAGCTACGTTGCTGCAACGTTCCACCCAACCATAGGCCAGTGTGTTCATCAATCTCTCAGCAATGCTGCCACCCCAGAGCTGGGCATGATTCCCCAAGGAATAAGGGACTAAGCAGGCTTACACATAGCCAAGGTACACAAATCAGCTAAGCCCACATAGTAGGGTTTATCAGGCTATTGAGGAGCTTGGAGAAGCTAAATTCTAATCTTGTGAGCTCATGGAAGAGCTAAGGACACCTACACCAGATCTATCCTGACCTCTAAGACACCCACACACACCCAACACCAGGAAATCAGTCCCTTCTCTGCTACACCGTCCCTCAGGCCCTGACCCCCCTTTCCAGTGCTCTTCAGGGGTTGTGGAGAAGAAATCCATCCATCCAAATTTGTCCGTGTCACTCCCCAACCCCAGGTTTCTCAAGCAAACCAAGCCTTCATCCCACTCTAGCACAGTCCGAAGAGCAACCATTGCATGCATGCAGCAAAACCAACAATTACAACTTTGACAGGGGAAAACAATCCCCGTGTTGTTCTTGGCCCTATCGTGGCCAAAACAACACAATGGTAACCTACAGTAGCTCCCAAGTGTGAGGGAAAATGCCACCAACACAACGTAGGTACTCATAGCTACCACCGTTCAAGGGAAGAACAACAACCCCCTCTCACAATGAAAACCACGGGAACATTACATAGTTCCACAATGGAAAAAGGGAAATCCATTCTCTGCACATGCTAGAGGAAGAACATACCCAGAACCCCAATCGATGTGTGAGGCAAAGCATCCGGTGTCTCTGCGTTAAATAGACAGTGAAGAGAAAATCCCTTGAGTAAGGAATGAACAACCAAAATGATCAGAGAGTTTTTCCTAGATGGTGCATGAAGGTGAGCAAAAATACCGAGAGTGGGAGAGTGGAAGCATTCCCTGTTGTTTTTCCTTTCCCCCACATGAATGGAACGATCCATCTGGAGGAGGGTACGTGTGGACAGGCTTTCCAACCACCACTACCCAGCAAATAACTTCCCTCAACTAACATCAAGCTTCTTGAATGGGTGGCTGACAAATGGAAATCTCCCAATGGCTCCCACGGGTTAGACAACCCCCCCCCTTAACCTTAGGAAATCATGCCCTTTTCATTTAACGTTGCACCATCGTAGCTAGTTGTAGTTTTTTTATTAATTTTACATGTTTACATGATGCTAGAACTATAATGTGTTGGATGGCACGATATACCATCGGCAATGATCCCAATTGCCGAAACATAACACAACCAAATTAATGGTGGGGCTTTTGCCTTTAGCTCCTCACCATGATTAATTACAATATATACATCATGTACCTTTAATGCAAATGGGGTCAAAACCAGGGTGTTACAATCCCCTCCCCCTTGGAATAACACCATCCTCGGTGTTCCAATACATAGGAATACATATCCAAAATTTCAAAATTTTGCAGATCTGTCCCACGTACAATTATTTACTTGAAATTTCAGGACCAAGCCCCTCAGCTTCCATGAGATTCTCTTGCTAGTTCTCAGCTTTCAGCTCATCCCCAAGTCTAGGAACTTTTATGTATCTTGAGCATCTCTCAAAGATTTCTTGGGTCTTGGAAATTGTTTGAAGAAGACTTCCAGCCAAGTCCAGCAGCTTTTGGTCTGCTTCCATGATCAATATGCACTACTGGATTTCACTTGTGAAATGCATCATTGAAATTCAATTATACCAAGCATAATATAGGCATTAAAATCAGCCAATTGATTTCCCAATTTGCATGACAGTCCAAGTCTCATCAAGGAGACTTTCATATTTTTCATGCCTTCCCAACAGGCACATGAGCTCATTCATGTCCATTCTTGGGCAGGGAATTAACGATTCCAGCATTCACAATTTACTTCAAGAAAATACACACATTCTATTTTCAGTCATACACTCATTCAACAATATTTTGTTTTCACAATGCATAAGTATATACATATATATCATAAAAAAGGAAAGAGAGAGAAGCAAGAGTTTTTCTCCTCTTTGTCTTGTTCCATCCTGGAACCCACACCACCATTGTGGTTTTCATGCTCTCATCCTCTTTCACTTCACCGTGAATGCTGGACCAATCCCTCTTTGTCATGACACTTAGTGTTTCCGGTCTATTTCAAACCTCTCAACCATGGAGCCTCCCCACATGGTTTGTCTTGGCTGCTAGGAACTTCACAGTCTCACTAGCGCCTTTTTCATTACTACTCATTCTAAGCTCTTCAGGGCAGTCACATGTCCACATGCACCCCTAGGATGCTCTCATAGTCCTCGCTCCCAGCGATACCTATATTCAAACATTGAGTAGATTCACATGTTTAGTTTATTCTCAATGGTTTGTATCTCTTAAACAAGAGCTTAAAACATCATAATCAAATCATATACACATGTATATTCATAAGGAAAAATTGCAAAATAATCCAATACTTATCTGTATTGTGCGTTTCCTCTTTGGTCCACAGGATCCCGCTTCGCCTTGCAAGCCTTAGGATTGCCTATGGACTTGGATGTTAGGTCATCATGCAGGATTCTTCACAACATCCTTTCATATATATATCCATCACAGTCAAGCCAACCTACAGTTGGGTTTATCAGACCGTCCAGCCAAGCCAATATACAATTGGGTTTATCAGGCTGCAGCAAATCAAGTCAATACACTACCGGGTTTATTAGGCTATTTAGCTCACAGTTGGGTTTATCAAACCACAGGTAGTCAAGCCAACACTGTAACATTTCAACAATTTCCACAACATCAAATAATTACACAGTCAAGTCAACGTTCAGTTGGGTTTATCAGACTGTCAACAGATAACCTGCACTTATATCAACAATACACTTATATCCACAATGCACTTATATCAACAACCAATCATCCAAGCCAACACAGTTGGGTTTATCAAGCCATTAACAATAAACGACCCTTTCCAGGTCTAGGATCTACTATGGATCCCCAGGCATATAATAGCCCAACATCTCCTTCCAGTACATCTTCATGCCGATTGGGAAGGAAACTTTATCATTACCATTTCTAGGTTTCATTTCCAGCAATGAGCTTTAATTCCACTACCCCATACAACATAAAAAACCACCCCCTTCTCTTCTGTTCAGTCCTTGGGGAATGTCTCCTTCTATGTGCTCTTCAGTAGGAGGTAGGATGAGCCCAAGCCATTGTCCATTTAGTGTGCAACACCAGACTGCATCTGTTTAGCTTGACAATACAAGCAATATAAGCAACTCATCAGCATTATTGCTCTAAAACTATAATCACATTTCATATCATTCACTATCAAGTATTGAGACACCAGGAGTGCGTCTAGTTCCTAGAGTGTAATCAATATGGAAAACCCTTCCATGATCTGACATCGGAAAAGTGTGCACCCTTTTCTAGTGTGTGCCATGTACTCAAGCAATCAGTCATAATGGAAATAAAATCAAAACATGCTCTGCATTTTGAATTTAACAATTTGACATGCATATTCTTAGCTAGGGTCACAGAACACTTATCCATTTGTCGATGCAGTATTCCTTCGTTAAGGAGGAATGGGGGCTCCCTTCTATGAGTTGAAAGTCCCTCGGTTTTCCATCCCAACTCCTTTTTACATTTCACATTCACACATGTCTTACCGACATAATCCATACCATCTCACTCATGTTGCTTACCAAACATGTAGTTCAAATGAGACATTCCCAAAATGTCCAATGGAGTTTCACCCGAAACCCATTTCCAAGATAGGGGAAATCCTCCCCATAAAGTTTGGCTCCTTCAGGACACCACACATGGTCTTTCTATAATGTGTACCCCTGGCACATTCATCAAGTAGCCAAACAGTCAATCATTACCTGATAATACAATCCAAATTGATTGTTCCATAACCAAGCAATGACATTAGTAATTAAATTCAATAAGAATTTGCAACTCTATCTACTACAAAAATTGATTTGCTTGGCAATGAGGTGATCCTCATTTTTGGGTCTCTTGTAAGCAGCACCACTATGCCCATTATAATTTTATGCTTACTAGCATAACATGAATACCTACTTACAATGCGTCCTCATGACACAATTCTATGCAAGCCAATAGTGATTAGTAGTTGTCAGCAATTTCTCAAATCCGAAATTCACAAATTCAAAATTGACAACTCATTACGCATACAAATTAGTTTCACAGCCATGAGACTCTTCTCATGAAGTTTGGCTCTTTCACATGGTAGATTCCGGCCTTTGTCATGGTCTTACTCACATTTCCATGCCCCAAACAATCTACCTGAAACCTAAACTTCAATCAGCCAAACACTTGGTAAGTCTTGATGCATATAACCTTTTTCCATTGCTGCAACAATCACTGAAGCATTTTTAGAATTATAGAATTCAAATACTTCCAGTTGTTAGCACATCAATATTACCAAACTCATTTACTTCACGCAATCATTATCATACTGAAATTTCAAGGTATAGTCACATCATTTATGCAATTTAAATGAATGGTTTAGATACTTCTTACTTCACAAGTGTACCATTGTACTACCTTGACCTTCCATAGAGAATTTTCGGTAGTCAATCGATCATGACTACCCTCTTCATGCACTTACTATCCTGCATTCATAACAACTCTTGAAATGGTTCCATAATTGTCATCAATTCATCATTTCAGCCATTAGTTATTTATAATAACACATACACTATCTCTATGCATTCATGCATTGCATCACAACATTTATGAAATATTTTAATGTGTATCCACTTAATGCTACCTTGCATTGATTCCAGACTACGATGCATTCAATCATACCATGCATGGCCTAACCATGACTACTTCATATAGAATGCATTACTATAATCAAGACCATCAATACTCACTTCTTTGGGCTACTAAGCTCATAACAACATATACAGTATGGCACA
The DNA here is from genome assembly GCA_001517045.1 of Pseudotsuga menziesii. Classification (NCBI taxonomy): domain Eukaryota; kingdom Viridiplantae; phylum Streptophyta; class Pinopsida; order Pinales; family Pinaceae; genus Pseudotsuga; species Pseudotsuga menziesii. The sequence goes on from LPNX010232808.1 coordinate 414,223, forward strand.
TCTCTATATGAATGTAGTATAAATTTCAAATACCCACATGGTATGAGATGTTTTGCTTTTACCACTCCATGCAATTGTCATAATTACACCATTACCTTCATGGGTCCCACTCACACCCTTGACATTACCAGTTTGGTTGGTCCTTTGTAGGAGATTGCAGAATTTGCTCACCAAATTTTGATTCTGGACTTGTTTCCTTATCCCTTTCTCCATAGGGTTTCTAGTCACATTCATCAGCATCAGCAACATATTCAGCCATGTCCATGTTGACGTTGGTTTTTCCACTAATGCCAACACCCTTGACATTACCAGTTCCACTCACACCCTTGACATTACCAGTTTGGTTGGTCCTTTGTAGGAGATTGCAGAATTTGCTCACCAAATTTTGATTCTGGACTTGTTTCCTTATCCCTTTCTCCATAGGGTTTCTAGTCACATTCATCAGCATCAGCAACATATTCATCCATGTCCATGTTGACGTTGGTTTTTCCACTAATGCCAACACCAATGCAATAATTATCTTTAGTGGCTCATTATAAATGTATAATTCTCACTATTCTTACCAACATGTAATATCTTATGCATGAAAGGCATATCCTCATACATTTCATGTATAAAAATTGTAATCATAATTAACAAGACAGGGTTTAAGGAAATTTCCCTTTTCAAGTCCCTCATTCTTGCATGGAACTCCTCTTCCATAGAACAGCTGGTTTGTCTTCATGGTCTTGCTACCTCTAGGCATGCAATTCCTGGATTTGTCCATATTGATAGCAGCACATTTCTTTTTCAATCAATCACTAGAAATTTTCTGCTCCACACTCAAATTCTAGTGACTCTCCCCTGTTCTGTGCTGGATAAGCTTTCCAATGCCTATCCACATGCTTCATTCTGACCTTGGGTGTGAAAACCACATCATTTCAAAAATGATGGCAAAAAACGCCACTTAATTTTGGTCTGAAATGCAAACTTCAGCCACCTAGGGTTTTCTTCCTTTTCAGTCCTGAAACTGCTGAAAAATCCAATGAGAAATTCACTGCAAAGCCCACTGGAACACTAGCTGGAACTACTAAAATTCCACTAGAAAAATCTAAACTTTCTTTCTCCCTGTCGAGTCTCTTTCCAACTAAGTTTTCGACGTTTCGGCGGCCAAAAGCTCTAGTTTTCTCGGTGCTCATCGATGGCCTGTTCATCTATTTCCTTCCAATTTTTCGGTGGCCAGAACCACTAATTTTCTCCACGGCTCGTCGGCGATCGGTTGGTCTATTTTCCTCTATTGTATCGGGCCTAAAGCGGTCTAATACTCTGATTTTTATCAACGATGAGGACCATCAAGCCTTACTGCATTGACGAGTAAGGCACACTATGCATTGGGCGGCTAGTCATCTTGGCTTCCACAATGGTAGATAACAAACTTCCATCGATAACAAACTTCTAGGGTTTTCGAGGTTCACAATCTATCGACAGTCGGATGCACTAACTGCTGTGGCGTCAGGCGGTTAGTCTTCTAGGAAGACGCAACGATAGACTCCCAATCGAAGAAACTTTCAACTTCCATCGATGCTCAAGATCACTAATTTCTATCGACTCATCGGCAAACTCATCCACTAACATGCACTGATCATCGATATCCTCAACACTTAGAAAAATCTCAGTGAAAATTTTCTTTTTCTCCTTCCTATGACACTCCGTCGGCTATTTCATCAACTCTTTCCCATTGACACTGCAGCTACTCCCTCAGCTAGTCATTGGTGATCTATTCAACTAATCATCACCAATTGTTGATGGTCTTATCGAAGCTTCGTCAAACTAAGTTAGGTCGGCGTTTCGGCGGCCTTCAGTTGATCTCCGCCGAAACTGCGGCTCCCACATCCACTAAGTTTCACTGACGTCTGACGATTCTCATACTTAGAAAATTTTTCTGAAATTTCTTCCTTAACCATCTTTCCACCACTTCATTGGCTCAACCATCCTGTATTCTTTGTCCTCGTTTCGGCGCCTTCACTATATATTTTTCGACATTGCAGCTACACCATCAACTAAGTATCGATGATCCAATCCTTTAATCATCTCCAATCATCGATGGTCCTATCACTTCAGTTTTCTGCCGCTCCACATCGGATGTCGGAACAATTATCTGCTGTGGCATCTGCAGTCAAGGAATCTAGTCATCGAAAGATTAGTCCACTAGAATTCCACAATGGTGGGCACACAAACCACTAATTCCTTTCAATGTTCATCGGTGACCAATACAACTAACTTTCGCCGATCGCCGATGGATTCAACACTTAGAAATTTTTTTGAATTTTCTTCTTTGCATTGGCTCTTCCTTCCACTAATGATCCCCGATCTGCTTCACTAGCCTCGATAGCTTCATCTTATATTCATCACTGATCCCCTCCTCTAGTCGTTGGTGATTCCAACAACTGATCTTTTCCGATCGCCGATATTCTTGTGCCTTAGAAAAATTTCAGAAATTTTTCTCCTCTGTCTTCCGCCGCATCGGCTATCGGAGCAACTAACTGCTATGGCATTGGAGGTCGAGGAATCTATCCATTGGAAGGATATTCCACTAGCCAGCTGCAATGACAGATGCATAATTAGCTAATTGCTTCCGATGTATTCGCCTATCTTTTCTCTTCCCTCCGCCGCATCGGCAACTTAATCATTTAAGCATCGACAATGCGATCAACTAATCATTGCCGATTGCCGAGGATTTCACTACTTCAAATTTTTTTTCCAAAAATTTCCTCTCCACCGTCACTGTTGGCGATTCAACCCACTATCATCTTGTTTCTTTCATCGATGTTTTGGCATGCACATCCTTCCGCCGTCGGGTGAGCTTCAGCCTATATGTTCCGTTGTATCGGAGAATCTTCTCACTTAGTCCTTCGATGAGCCAACGGCTGACAAACACAAAAACTTTCCACAAATTTCTACCGATTGTCATCCGTCAGGTGACCTTCAGACTAGCTCTTCCATTGCATTGGAAGAACTTGTCACTAAGTTTTTCGATGAGTCAACAATTCTGGCACTTAGAAAACTTTTGTGAATTTTCCTATCATTCACCCATTTTCTCCTGGTTTCTTCTGGGCAGTAGGAAAAATGCCTCTTCTAACTGTTCCTCATGGCCCTCTAAGGCCCAAATGCTACAACATAAGTTCTTTCATTGCATATTCACGCCCCATTTAGGCCCATGCTGCAACCATAGCTCTGATACCATTCTGTAACGTCCCCGACCCTTCGACCGATGAAGAGGACGCTACTAAACACCAAACATTCGGGCAACTAGCCCCATGAAAATGTACATACATATAAAATATGAAGTAAATTCTTAAACATCCAAAGTACTAAGATGCATAATCATACATATTTTCAGTGGAAGAAAAACAACATTCATTCATATACATGTTCATCAGAATTCATTAACAGTAAACATAACTACAGAAGTAGAATAGACAAGGATACTTATCTCATAAAGAACTTGTCTCGAAACCAGCTACATCGCTGCAATTTTCCACCCAAACATAGGGCAGCGTGCTCATCAATATCTCAGCAACGCTTCCACCCCCGAGCTAGGCATGATTCCCCAAGGAATAAGGGACTAAGCAGGCTTACACGTAGCCAAGGTACACAAATCATCCAAGCCCACATAGTAGGATTTATCAGGCTATCAAGGAGCTGGGAGAAGCCAAATGTTAAGTTGGTGAGCTCATGGAAGAACTAAGGACGCCTACACCAGAGCTAGCCTGACCTCTAAGACACCCACACACACCCAACACCAGGAAATCAGTCCCTTCTCTGCTACACAGTCCCTCAGCCCCTGACCCCCCTTTCTAGTGCTCTTCAGGGGTTGTGGAGAAGAAATCCAACCATATAACTCTATCTATGTGGCTCCCCAACCCCAGGTTCCTCAAGCAAACCAAGCCTTCATCCCACTCCAGCACAGTTTGAAGACCAACCGCAGCATGCATGCAACAAAGCCAACAATTATAGCTTTGACAGGGGAAAACAATCCCTGTGTTGTTCTTGGCCCTATCGTGGCCAAAACAACACAATGGTAACCTACAACATCTCCCAAGCGTGAGGTAAAACGCTGCCAACACAACGTAGGTACTCACAGCTACCACTATTTAGGGGAAGAACAACAAACCCCTCTCATAATGAAAACCACGGGAACATTACACAGTTCCACAATGGAAAAAGGGAAATCGATTCTCTGCACACGCCAGAGGAAGAACATACCCAGACCCCCAATCAGTGCGTGAGGAAAAGAAGTTGGTGTCTCTGCATGAGATGGACAATGAAGATACAATCCCTTGCATGAGGAATGAACAGCCAAAATGATCGGAGAGTTTTTCCTAGACGGTGCGTGAAGGTGAGAAAAACTGCCGAGAGTGGGAGAGTGGAAGCGTTCCCTGTTGTTTTTCCTTTCCCCCACGTGAATGGAATGATCCAGCTGGAGGAGGGTGCGTGTGGATAGTCCTACCACCCACCACTACCCAACAAATAACTTCCCTCAACTAACATCAGGGTTCTTGAATGGGTGGCTGAAACATGGCAATCTCCCAATGGCTCCCACGGGTTAGACAATCCCCCCCCTTAACCTTAGGAAATCATGCCCTTTTCATTTAACATTGCACCATCGTAGCTGGTTGTAGTTTTTTGATTAATTTTGCATGTTTACATGATGCCAAAACTATAATGTGCCGGATGGAACGATATACCATCGGCACCGATCCCAATTGCCGAAACATAACACAACCAAATCGATGGTGGGGATTTTTCCTTTAGCTCCTCACCATGATTAATTACAATATATACATCATGTACCTTTAATGCAAACGGGGTCAAAAACGGGGTGTTACATAACCTCCAATATAAAATTTAACCCTAGAAATTATCTAAAACATTACAAGTTGTGTTTCATAATTTAACCCAATGAAATCAAATTGAAGCATGTGTCCAAATTGCAGATCTCCAATCCAGAGCATAAATACTATAAGTAAAAAATATGTAAACATGATTAACAAATCTAGAGAAGGTAAAAACCTCATACCTGCAACTTTTAGCTTATTAATGGCTAAGAACCCTGTACACTTAAACACATAATGAATAAAAACTTAGATATCTATGACCCTAGATCTGTGAACCAGATAACTTAGGAACTACCACGTTCCTCCCAACCATGACCTGGGACCGTTCCTAGTTTTATTTCATATCCCTCCGAGATGGTTCCAACATGCAAGTAGTCTAGATCTCCTAAAGGCGAGGCTTCTCTTATCTGGATTATCAGGTTCTGTATAAGATTGATTTTCTTTTGGAAATGCTTTCTAAAATTATTAGGAATAATGACCAGATTCCCAATCCTTCCGTTAGCTTGGGTCTTTATAGAAAATATTTTAGGAAAGGGAAGTTAAAATTCAGTAAGATCAAGAATTCATTATATTCTTGAAAATAATCTTTAATTGTTTTCATGTGAATTTAATATTTCTTTTTTAGCCGTGGAACTTTTTAGTAGTTCCTAAATTGAACCGTTTAGAATAAAATATTTATTTAATTACTTTAGTAAATAATAAAACATAGACTCATTTATTTATTATTTTAGTTATCCTTATTTATTATATATATACAATTATTCTTTTATTCATAATTTATATTAACTTGGACATTATCTTTTAAAAGTTTATTGGTGCATCATATAATATCATTTCCTTTATTTGATGTTTTCCTTATCTTATACTATTTCTTTTATTCAAAGACTTAGGTAGGGTGGTTCAACTAAGTTAGGAAGCTCTTAACCTCCATGCATTTTGTATTGCCTCGTGTATTGTGGTAGTTCTTCAGTACTTGATGAGAAGTAGAAATTTGAAATTTCATTTAATCAACTTAAAAATAAGTAAGATAAGGTTGGTGCTTTTCATAGTTGTTCTCACTCAACACAATTAATTTCAGTAACTACTAGCACTATTTAGAGCCCAAGGTCAACAGTAATAACTAGGAGTTACACTTAGTGCAATTCCATATCCTCTCGCTCAACACTAATGCTAGGATGTACTTGTATAATACACCTAGGGATATAATGGCCAGGGATCCGATGCTCCAGATCTTATGCTCAACATCAATTTGGAATGTTCCAAGGCTTATGTCCAACACTTCCAATTACTATATTCATGTGCTCCAAAGCTTATTCTCAACACAAAATATCATAACTCATGTGATCCAGAGATTATTCTCAATGCAAGATCTCATAAATCATGTGTTACAGAGCTTATGCTCAACACAAAATCTCATCACTTATGTGCTTGAGGGTCCACTCCCAACACATTATAGAACTCAATCATGTATTTAGTATTCTTCACAATTGATCAAAACAATCATTTTAATATATGTATATGCATAATCACATAATAATAAATGCAATACATTGTACCACGACAATAGTATTTGTCCATCATGGTCCACTCCCAACATATTCCAGATAGTAAAACATATGTATTGGCTTATGCCCAACGTATCTAACAAATCAACATCACTCATGTGTATTGGGGCCTTTTCCCAATATACAAACATAAAAAATCAAAGTAAATCATGTACGATATGACTCATGCCCATCATAGTTAAGGTCAAAATTCGGGATATTACATCCCTCCCCTCTTAGAAAAACACTGTCCTGGTGTTCCAGGTACTAGAAATGAAGTCATGAAACAAGGCGGGTTAGGCCTCTCTCATGGTGGCTTCATTCTCCCAAGTAGCCTCATCAGCTTCAAAGTGATTCCATTTCACTTTCAATTAGACTATGGTGCACTTCCTAAGCTATACTTCTCTTTTGTCTAGAATATGAAGGGATTTATGTATAAATTACCCTTCAGGTTCCACCTATAAAAAGGACCAATCAATAACATGTTTAGTATAATATACATATTTCTTTAGTAAATATGCATGAAAAACATTATGAACCTTTATCTGAGCAGGTAAAGCTAATTCATATGCCACTGGCCCTCTTTTGTCCAGTATCTCAAAGGGTTCGCAAAATCTTGGTGCCAACTTTCTGCACCTTCCCAAGATTAATGAGCTTCTCCTCGCTTTTACTTTTAAGTAAACATGTTTGCCAATATGATAATATTTATACTTTATTTTCTTATTTGCATAACTATTCTTACAGTCTTGGGCTTCTTTAAGGTTCTGTTGTACTTTGGTGACTAGATATTCCAAGTATTTTAGTAAGTCTAGTGCTAACATGATTCGGGCCATCGGGTTATCCCAAGTAATTGGTGTTCTACACTTTCGACCATAGAGCACCTCGAAGGGAATCATCTTGGATGAGGTCTAGTATCCGTTGTTACACGCAAAATCTGTGAGGTGCATATAGTCCTCCCAATTGGTGGTATTGTTCATAACATACATTCTAAGCATGTCTTCCAAAATCTAGTTTACCCGTTTGTCTGCGGGTGGTAAGCAATACTAAAGTTTAACTGCATCTCTAAATTGGAGAATAAATATCTCCAAAAGTTACTGCAGAACTTCTTGTCTTGATCCAAAATTATTTCCTTGGGTATCCCATGCAATAAGAATATCTCCTTTAAGAAGACGTCAGGAATGTGAACTTCCTTGTAGGTTGACTTAACTGGGATAAAGTTTGCTGATTTAGATAACTTTTCAACCACTACAAAGATGGAATCATTTTTCTTTTTTCGCTTTGGTAGACCCATAATAAAATCCATACTAATGACCTCCCACTTTTGTTGGACTATAATAAACCCACTCATAAAATAATTAATCATTATTTGATTAATTTCCTATCCACTAGCTTAGATATTTGGCATCCACTTGCACCTTAGAGTCAACACTTGCCATCTATATCCTAGGAATGATTTATTTCTGATTGTGGGTTGATCTTGACCACTTTATGGCCATCCAGAAGTGGTAACTGTGCTTTACAACAGATTATGCTTTATCTGCTTTATCCTTCTTTTCTTTGGATAAGGTAAAGCTAGTCAACTAGGAAACTCGAAGCTTTTGCTGCCAACCCATCCTCCATTATTTTCTCTCCATATTCTAGGATTAGCAAGTATTTTATTCACTCATCATCACTCACACATGCTATTTCTAATTCGTGAGGTGCTTGATAGATTGGGAAAGTGCTTTAGACAACTATGGGGTTTATCATAATTAGTAAGCCTACTTTATGAGCTAGCTTGAGTTGTCTTCTAGCAACTCTTTTTTCCTTTATAAGGATGTATTACCTATGTAATAATATCAATTATCATTTATTGATCATTCATTAATGTGTGTTCATTAATTCTTCTTCTTCTCTCCTTATGCTAATTCTCTACAATTCTATGTGAGGTTAATTGTGTGCCTAGATCCTTAGCCTGTTTATGAAATTCCTTATGCCATCAAGGATTTAGAATTTCTACATGGTATCTAAGCTAAGGTTCTCAAAGTTCTACATGGTATCAGAGCTGAGGATATCAAAGCTCTACATGATATCAGATCTTTGAGAGTTCATTAATTAATCCTCCTTTTCATATTTGCAGGTTTATTTTGCAAGTTCAACTTCGAATAGATTCAAGAGTATCAGTTCCTATTCTTTCTCCATTCACAAGCTATTCAAAGTGGAAATTGAAAATGATTTCATATCTAAAGAGACAAGGTCTCTATGAGATATCTATTGGAGTTGGTAAAGAGTCTTATGAAGAGCCAAGTGACTGGTTGAATGACTGTGATAGATCAATTGGAGCTATTTTTCTAGCTATCTCTCCAAGCATGCGCTACCTTATTGATTCTGCTGAATATTGAAAAGATCTCTGGACAACATTGGATAGAGTTTTGGGAAAGGACAATGAGGATCCTTCTAGCTATGTAGAGAGTGCCTCTAGCTCCTCAATGATTTATCTCTCTCAAGATGTCTCGGCCTCTACAGTCTCTGATGAAGTTAATCATGAAGAAGAAGTTTCTCATACAATTCTTGTTTCTAATCCTCTCTTTGATTCTAATGCTTCCTCTTTCAATCAAGAAGCAAATATTGAAGAGCCATCTTTTTCTGTGTCTATTGAAGTAGAAGATCTTGATCCATCTTGTTATGATGTTGTTGATGAAAAATAAGTGACTAATGGAGATTCTATTGCTATTGAAGATTCACTCACACATTCAGTGTTCTCTATGTCTTCTATCATGGATTCTGAGATCCATATGCCAGACCTCTCACACTTTGTGCATGCCTCTCTTCTTGATGGTGTGCAACCTAGTGACTTCCAGGATGTTTTATTAGCCAAATCAAGTCCTTTTAGTGTCTTAACAATTACCATACTTGATCCCATGTGCTTCTGTAGCTCCTCCTTTGTTCTTGTCACTCATTCTCAGAGCCTCCTTGAATATTTTGAACATCACTATCTTTCCTCCTCTGATACTTCTACCATAGAGGATTCTTTACCAGTATATTCCCATGAGTCTATTGTTGTGCTTATTTGTGATCTCTTGGATTCTTTGGAATCTAGATAAACCCATCAAGCCTGTGCATTCACACTCTTTGATCCTATGCCTTCTCTATGTTCCTACAAGATCACTTGCACACATCCTCTCTGTGTAAATGAATATGGATACATTATACATTAGCTTGGATAGTTATTTCACCTATCTGGAGCTCATTTCATCTCTACTGGTTCGAAGTTCAAGTCATCTCATCATCTTGGAACTGATTACAAGTCTCAAGATCCTTCAGTATTGCCTTCACATAATTGGATCTCAGTTGTTCTAAATGGTCCTAGTTTCCATCCTACAGCTGTCCTTGATCCAGGTAAGCAGATTTATCTTCTTCCCAAGAAGAAGATTCCTCTAGACATTAGCATTTAGTTTGGAGCAGTAGCAACACCAGTAGTTCAACTTTTTTGGTATTGCTTTTCATGTCCTTTCTTAAGGGAGGATTTTCCCCTTGAGGTTTTTCCTCTTTCCTCATTTATTTGAACAAAATAAATTGTAAAAGGGTGACCATAGCTTTATTGCTGGGCCCTATATGAATATATATTTCTGAATAGTTCAGGGATATCATCGTAAAGTCAGGCTTAAAAGGGGGTCACTACAACAAAACCTGTATTTAGCATCGGATTTAGCGCCAGATTTTAGTGTAATTGTTTCTCAATTTTGGTGAACAATCCAATGCTAAACCTGGTGCTATTGTACAATTTTGTAAAACTCCATCTATTGCATATTTTTTTAGTCCTTTCTAGCATCAATTTTTGCGTCTATTTTTGTGCCCAATTTTTTGCATCTTTTGTTACGACCTTATTTGCGCCCAATTTTTCATCTTGTATTGCATATTTTTTTGCGTCCTTTGTTACATCCTTGTTTGCACCCAGTTTGACACTTAGTTTTGCATCCAATGTTGCATCTTATTTTGCTCCTAGTTTTTCATCGAGTTTTGCACCCAATTTTGCACCATGTTTTGCATCAAATTATGTGTCCAATTCTGCATCTATGTTTGCATCCAATTTTGGGCCCAATATTGCGTCTAGTTTTGCATCCAATTTTACTTATAATGTTGCATCCCCTTTTGCATCTAATTTTTCATCTTGTTTTACGTCTTTTTTTGTATCCATGTTTGTGCCTAATGTTTCGTCTTGTTTTATGAGGTATTTTGCATCTAGGCTTGCACCTAGTGTTTCATCCTGGTTGATATCTTTTTTTGCATCTATGTTTGAAACCAATGTTGCACCTAGTGTTGTGCCTAGTTTTGCGCCCATTTTTGTATCTAATATTGCATCCAGTTTTGTGTCCAATGTTGCATCCCATCTTGCATTCAATATTACGTCTAGTTTTGCATCCAATGTTTCATCTCATCTTGCATCCAATATTGTGTCTCGTTTTAAGTTTTTGTTTGCACCAAGTGTTGCTTCTAGTTTTGCACCTGGTGTTACGATTGGTTTTATGTCCATCAATACACATTATTTGGTGCTTAATTTAATGTCCAATTTTACGTCTAGTTAGGAGTCCACTTTTTCATCTACTGTTGTGTCTAGTTTTGGGCCTAGTATTGCATCTAGTTTTGAGTCATTAATTGTGTCTAGTATTGAGTCTCTTTTTGCATCCAATTTTGCATTTAGTGTGACATGCATTTTTGTGCCCACATTTGCGTTTGACATAACGTCTACTTTTGCATCCACTTTTGTGTTTGGTGTGACGTCCACTTTTACATGCTATTTTTCATTTAATGTTGCATCTAATATTGCATCCATCTTGCACCACTACATTTTTTACCTTTAGAAATACATTGCAATATCATTAGGGCATGGAGGAATCGAACCACCAACCTCCTGCTTGTAAAGCAGGTGCTCTTCCGTTGATCTATCACCCTTTAAGGATCGAAAAGAGAAATATTAACATGTAGATTTGATCATTTGTAACTATAATAAAAGACAATCAGATCCAAAGACAGTCATGCTTAAAATCCAATTTATTTTTCCAAACACACTCATAAGCATAAAAATTTATCGTGATCAAGCAACAAAATATCCTAAACAATTATGCAATCTATTAAAGTGGTCCACAAAAGGGTCTTAGAGAACAAGTTAATGTATTGTTGCATACCTAATAACCTAAACTTTAGAAGGGCAAATAAGGGATGTGTTTAAGAAATAGTTGTAGAATCCAATTGAGGATATGTGTGTTGCTACATAAACGTTACTCATTGATGATGTGATTTTGTTCATCAATGGGATGGTAATAGAAGCACTCATGAATGGTTACTAAAAGAAGATTCGTACTATGTGCATCATATATGATCTAATGAAGATTATAACAATGAACACCAACAAAGAGGATTTATATTATGTGCATTATTTATAATCTAAAAATTAGTAAGATGTCAACACAAACAAAGAGGATTTATATTATGTGCATTATTTATAATCTAAAAATTAGTAAGATGTCAACAGGGAAAAGCATCATATCGGCTTCCACAATTGATAAGGCCACAAGGAGGTAGATGAAGTTGAGGGGTTTCCCATCTTAGTAACGATTGTTCCATCAAGGTATTCTGAAGGGGCATTCCATCACTTCATCAAGTTGTTAATTATTGTCTAGTTATTTTGTATTAGAAACCACATGAAACAAGAAAAGTGCACTTAGCATGCCATATTATCAACATTTAAAACTATTAACTCTACCTGTAAAAGTTATACTTGCATTGTTATACTGTATTTAGTTTTCACTAACCTGTGACCCATTTTCCTCGTGACTCTATCTTTATCATTAGTTACTTTGTATATATAGCATTTTAATAATGATCTAAATTTTTGGAAGGATGCACTAGCCTACTCATGAAACTCAAACTCATTGCTACCCTTCCATTTCAACATCTCCTATATATTGGCTACTTCAAGTTGTCTTTGGAAGGGGAGTTGTGATGTCTTAATGGACTGTAATGTTTGGGGACAATTCCTTCAAAGAAAGTGGTTGATTCTGAGAAACCCCAAAGAACTACCATTCAGATGGTGGCTCTATTAGTGTTATACTGTAAGATCTAATCATTTTTTAATCGACATTTGAGGAAGGAATAGTAGTCCTTTGGGGTTTTCATGGCACATTTAGACAGAAACAGCATGCATAAGGAGGATCATGGTTAATCTGCAACAAATTACATAGTACTTAGTTGTTTCAAATTAGAATTCAACAAATGCATGCCTTAGAAGACTTCTAATGACGGTTTTTCAATGCAAATCTAGCCTACATGGGCATGAAGGAAGATATGTTGGGAACTTTGGGAAATTTTGTGCATCACAATAGCAAGAAACCTCCAGATCTAGGTAAATCCATGGATAAAAACAATACTAAGAGTCATTATTTCTAATCTGACTGTGTTTTGAGCATAGTAGGGTGTGTTTCCTTGAAACAGCAGCAACAAAACTGCCCCAATCACACATTTTGGGCATATTTCCACCAGCAGCATCCCTAAAATTATCCAACCTGTGTATTAAAGGTACCAAACAATGTTGATCCTGTAGCAGCATAGGTTTGGTAGTCCATTCATCACATCACAACATATTTTTTGAGGTCGTTTTGACTAGTCTCAGATGGCTTAAATCCCAATGTTCAGGATCATGGATGGTATGCAACAAATTACATAGTGATTGGATGTTTCAAATTAGAATTCGACAAAAGCACACCATAGAAGACTTCTAATAATGGCTATTTTTTGGTCAGCTGTGCAATTTCCATCCTAATGCAACCTTAACAACCATGAATCTTCAAACTTGGGTGGATTCCTGGGCATGATTAGGCTTCCTAACAACAATGATTCTTCAATATAAGAAGTTTGAGCAGCCTAGTATCTTGTATCATCAAATGTGGGCATGTTTTCGGTAGCATCAACCCTATTAATCTATGCATTTAAGGTTCTATGTTCTTTTAAGGAGTTTCAAACAACATCACTTTTAATTCGGGTTATGAAAGAAGCAATTTTGGGCACTTTTGGGAAATTATGTTCGTCATAACAGCAAGAAACCTCCAAATATAGGTAAATCCGTGGATGAAAACAACAGTAAGAGTCCTTATTTCTAATATTGGCATGTTATAAGCATAGTAGGGTGTGTTTCCTTGTAACAACAACAACAAAACCACCTCAATCTCAAATTTTGGGAGTATTTTCATCAGCAAAAACCCTAAAATTTGATAACTTGTGTATTAAAGGCACCAAACAATGTTGATCCTTTAACAACATGGGTTTGGTAGTCCATTCATCACATTATAACAGAATTTTTGAGGTCAATTTGACTAGTCTTAGATGGTTTTGATGCCCAATGGTCTTTGGGGTTTTCATGGCACAGTTAGACATAGATCAACAACATGCATGAGGAGAATCATCGTTGATCTACAACAAATTACAAATCACTTGGTTCTTTCAAATTAGAATTCTACAAATGCATGCCATAGAACACTTCTAATCATGGTTTTTCAATGCCAATTTGACATGAGAAAAATATAGCTGAAGACCACAACATATCTTATATCCATGTCAGATGGTTTTACATTACTTCTTTGATCTTGCAAATTTAGTCATCCATTTGTGGAATCCCCAATCTTTGGAGACATTGTGAGATATCTACTTTGGAAGAGCATGAAAAGAATCTAGTGAAACCCTTACAATAGAATACATCAATTCCATTGCAATGTGTTCCAAGGTAGAGATGGCAATGACGATAGCTTCATCATAAAATATCGTTCCTGCTACTCACCATTGATCTAAGCTTCCTTCCATATAAGTTAAAGGAAAGAAAGTCAGAAATGCAATCTTTATGTTTTAACCAGAAGGAAAATTTGGCAACTAGATTGACCTTATATACTCAAAACCTGTTATACACGGATATGGCCCATGGGTACTTAACCAAAATATAAAACTGGAGTCTTCAACATGGCACCCTTTATTAGTTTTGCTATAATTCTGATAGCTTACATAATAGATTTGCTACAAAATTAGAACACCAAGATTAGGAATGGAACTTCAAACCTCTTATACATGAACTAAAAGACAACATCGATGTCTTATTCTTCTTCAAAGTACCTGCCATCATAGGGCTTGTTGTCATTCCAATAGCTTGCACAGTAGACTTTATACAATGTAGAAAAACTAACAAGGGGAATCGAACTCAAACTTCTTACACATGTATATTGATCCTTATCCAAAAGATTTAATTGAGGCCTTTAGCAAGGTACCCACTATCACTATTTTTTCTCTTTATTCAAAAATAGGTTCCAAGCATTCTGGTCAATACATGGATCTTCAACTTTGAAGCATCTAAAAATAAGATAAGATAATTTAAGTGTATTAATATCCACAAAAGACAAAGGAATAGGCCATTGGAACAAAAAAGTACAACCGGTGGCCACAAAAATATGAGAGACTCTATAACACCACTATATGCTAAAATGGTGTCCAAGAAAGAAAGATACAAAAGACACCAAAAGAAGAAAACGAGCTTGAGCCTAGCACAGATGAAGCAAAAAAGAACTATAAGAGTTGGAGACCCAAGATCAAAATAAAAAAGATTTGTTAACAACCTAGTGTGTTCATTTTAGTAGCAGGTTGTTTATAGTGGACACCTAAGTTTCAAGAAATACCAAAATAAGGGCCACACCATGTGTGTTTTGGGATGGAAATGTGAAAACGTGTGTGGTGCAACCTGGAAATGTGTTTCCATCCCCACAAACACATCCTAGATATGGGAAACATATTTTGAATAACCAAAAACACATTACCAATCCATACCAACATCTGTATGATGCACTTTCTTGTATAAATGCACCTATTTTGAGTTGGTTTTACTAGAGTTTTCACTAGGTTTGACATTACTTAAATTTTTAAGATTACCATTAATTGTTTCAAGATATTTGAGCGTGGATCCAACCTCACTAGAGTTTTCTTATTCCAATTAATACAAATTTTTCCCCATCCTGACCCAACTATATAAATTTGTATAGTAAGGCCACAAACACTTAATTATACAAATCATAGCTCTACTAGATATCATTAAAAACTCTAAACACAACAAAAGGTTGCGCTTTGAAATATGAGAAGAATTTAACACTAATCCAAACTACAATAATAGGGTCGACTTTGGACATCCAGGTTAAGGAGAATTTAACAACAGGCTGAACCGTGGCACTACCATCTTTCTCAGGGGAGGTTGCATCAAAACCCAAGTACCTAAAATTTCACTCTGAAGAATAGCTTCACAAAGTTGTTGGAGGAGTAACACACATCTCAATGTCCCTTCAAGGAAGCATGATGTGAGATATAGGGGACGAAAGCAGAGGGAAAAACTTTAACTATCTCTCTCTAGATATCATTAAAAACTCTAAAACACAACAAAATCTTGTGTTTTGAGAGATGAGAAGAATTTAACACTAAGCCAAACTACAAGAATATGATCAACTTTGGAGATGTAGGTTAAGGAGAATTTAACAACAGGCCGAACCGTGGCACTACCATCTTTCTCAGGGGAGGTTGCATCAAAACCCAAGTATCTAAAATTTCAGTCTGAAGAACAACTTCACAAAGTTGTTGGAGGAGTAACACACATATTAATGTCCCTTCAAGGAAGCATGATGTGAGATATAGGGGGCGAAAGAAGAGGGAAAAAATTTAACTATCTCTCTCTAGTATCTATAGAATTTTATATAAAAGAAGGGCCTACTGCCATAAGATTCTGTCTCGAATCTGCTACAGGGAATGCTGGGAATAAGGTTGGAGAAGTGCAAACATATCTCCACTGAGTGCTAAAAATTTCTTGTATTACTTCTGACATGAATTCGTTATCATCCACCATGCTTCCAAGTATCTATCTTGAACAACAACCTTACAACCCACAAGTCTCTATCTTGAACAACATCAAACCAATGTCAAACCATTTTCCAGCTGTAGATGCTTGCAAAACACTTTTGTTCCATAGGATTACCGCAACTATGTAATTGGACAGTGGTCTAGAGAAACCCTCCAATTTATTATACGTTCAAATGTATATTGAGAAAAAATATGCCATATTTATGATACATAGATTGAAAATAGAAGACAAAAGAGACATCATACAAACTTTTGAAACTTTGATACATTTTGCACATGAGTACAATTGGATATTGAAGTAATCTTCATAAAAACTAAATATTTAACCTAAAAATGTTCATACCTCAATGTCCCCTTTCTTGTTGACTTTCTTTCATTGAATTTCTAATGGATCTGCATAAATCCAACAGAGTTCGTAGATGTCAATTAACAAAGTAAACCTTGAAACTTGTACTTAAAAAATATTCTTACAATTTTATAAATATGACCTTGGTTGACATTAATAACTTCTTTGTTTCCTAGAATCTCTATAGTTTGTGGATTTTCAAAGATTAGATTACATCCAATAAGCAAGGGTTCCTGGAGGATATAAGATTTTATTATCATCCAGCATGAGACAAAGAAAGTACAAAATATTAGAAATAGATTGTTAGTAAAACACATTTATATAAAAAAAAAGAAATGAATACATTGAATATCCATCAATTCTGCTATGTATGCTTTTTTTTCTATGTTCTACTATGTTCTTTTTCCAATTATGTTTATTTGGTATTATCCCTATTTTCCTTTCAACTGTTATCACATATATGTATAATAATGTATTGTTAATTTCTGACTTATTTATTTAGTTTCTAATAGAGATTGTGACATATTACAGTTTATCCCTTTTTTAACCTTCATGAAATCCCATATGCTGAAGTGTGATCGGTATTTCTCTATGCTCAATTTTCCATTTCCAACACCCAACATGTCAGGATTTGGTTCAGGAAATGACCAAATATATAGAGAAAATTGGAATTAGAGATTGAAATTCCTCATAGAAATATTAGCAACAACATTTTGAGTCTGGTAGATATATGAGAAAACACATAGCAACATTTTCATCCTTGATCTTTATACCACAATAAGCCCAATTCTCTATGATGCATTTATAATAGTTTCTGTATGATAGCACCCTCAAAAACACATAAAGGCACCTTTATAGCAGGCTAAACGAAGGTCACAATAGCCCAAAAAGGATCACAGTTCATACTTAACAGTCCATAGGGTTCACATCCCAGTTTAACATCCCAAGTAGGGTCATGGCTCAATCCAAACAAACCATAGATGTCACAGACCAGTTCAATGTAATCTACAAAGGTCACCCATATCAAGGAGCACCAACAAGGTCACAACCCAGCTAAGGGAGCAACCACATAGTCACGACCCAGCTCAATAAACATAAAAAGGTCATGGTCCATCCCAATGAACACAAACAAGGTCACAACACAAAATTGGAATCTGGAAAATTGATGTACAACATGATAGGTATGGGTGGTGATATGACATAATTTAATATTCCTCAATAACTAATATAGGTAAAAATCAACAAGGTGTACAATGTAAACAACAAATTATAGCTTGACATTAGACATACTAGGATCACTACACAATAAATCATGGTGGCTGAAAACGAATATAGTAGGACATGAAGGAGTACATTGCATAACTCCTCAATAACTAATCAATGTTCATTGTTTTTTCCTTTCCTTTTTTCTATGCACTAAACCATTGAACTGCTTCTATTCACTCTGGGACTTTTGAGCTTGAATGAAACAAGATATCAATATGCCATAGCAAGAGACAAAATATTTTAGTCATTGACCTGATACTACATACTTAATTCCAACATTACTACAATCATGAAATTTAAATAGTTCTATAATCTATTCAATTTCTCGTATTTCTCCATATTTAATTTTAACTTTATTTCTTCTTGCTTGCATCCATGGCTTAAAAACCCTATAATTTACAAACAGCAGGAATATAAATTTGGAACACTTAACAGTTAACACCGATATGTCACGCACAACAATAACAATTATAAAAGTTGAAGCATCCAACACAATTAATGCCGAGTGAAACCCCTGTAGCGGATCACTGTCAAATGACAAAATAGTGAAAAAAATTTGAAGGACCCTAATAACAGTTGAAGTTTTACGATTGTCTAGATTTGTTGTAATCTCAAGAGGTGGAATATTATTCCTACTAATGTTGAACAAGGTATCATTCAAGTTAATAGCACCAAGATTTGGAGGCCCATCTAATTAGGAGGGGATAAATTCCCAAGTCAACATGTGGGTATGATGTTAAGGATCTACTTCACAAAATACATGACCAAATACAAATGACGGACCAAAGGAATTATATAGAAATAAATCTATCTAATAATAATATCCAGAGAGCAATTGGAGATTTTTTGAATATACATTTTTCATGAAATCTGAGAGTTCTTGGGCTGCTCAAAGATAAACTTCTGATGAGATCTGGGAGTTCTGTGGTTTGTCAACACTCTAGGACCTCATAACCAGACTGATAAATTTATAAGTATCTGGATCTGTTTGTATCTTTTCTTCTTTAGAAAATATATTCATTTTACTTGTTAAAAAACATCAAAGCTTATAGACAAAAACACAATTAGCTTAATAGTACAATCTATAGCACCTGGCTCTCATTTGGATACGTCATTGAGTCATGTTATAACAACATATGGCGAACATGCTAAGGAAATTTGAAAAGAACCCTGTTGGATAAAAAATCCTTACCCTAGGTAGCACAAGTAGGCATTCGGGCCCATAACAAATGTCAAACCTTGAGCATCATGTACTAATTGAAAGCAACAACATATGGTGAACATGCTAAGGAAATTTGAAAAGAACCCTGTTGGATAAAAAATTCATACCCTAGGAAGCACAAGCAAGCATCCAAGCCCATAACAAATGTCAAACCTTGAGCATCATGTACTAATCTAAAGCAACAAGTAACAGAGGTCAAAAAGGTGTAACAAACTTATAAATGATGATGATTAAGATTCAAAATTTATACATGTTGCAGCTTGTTTCTTTGTTACATGATCCCTCACTATGATTTCATGGCCAACGATCTTGTAGATGAACTTATGTAATAACCCAAGTCAATTTGGTCTAAGTTTCCCTTGAGTCTATTGGTTAACTAGGAGTTTCTCAAACACTGGCTAATGTCCTTAGCATACTGTTGTGGAGTAAAGACTAGGCCAGTACTACATCTTAAGTTTTGATTGAAGGTCTTGGTTGAGAAATTTAAGCAAACACTTTGTTTATTAACTGCTGTAGCTGATTGTGGCATAGATTTGACCCAATAAGTGTTGTTTTGGTTCATATATTTCATCAAACATTTGAGATGATGCTGGTTGTAGCTTACTGTCAATTATTTCAGTCCCTTGAAAAAAGTGTCTACAACTTGGACTAATTATTTCAAGGATGCATTTTCAAGTGGAAGAGTGTAACATTATCAAACATACATTTGTTGTATAATAGTAGTAAAAGAATTCCTTAAATCAAATTTGAATAAGCATTCAGATCTGTAATTTCATTTAATAAATAATAAACAAAGATAACATGCCTGGAAATGATGGAAAAGTCCCTTGAATTAGCTGTTTAACACTGGTATTGATTATCTCTTCACAAGGCAGATTTATGGCAGCAAAAGGCTCCCATTCAATGCCTCAACATTGTGGATAATCTTCAGACAATTGTTGGCCACTCACAGGATGATACGATCTTCCTTTTATTCTTTGGCCAATGAATAATGTAAATCTCTAACTGGTACAAGATCCGTGGGCTGAGTTAAAGTGATGCTACATGGAATGTAAACCCATAAACGAAAGGATGCTACAGGACAACACTTGTGCAACAATAAAAGAGTGGTAACCCTGTTAGCTTGAATAGAATGGAATATACTCATTTTTCCTTAGTATGCAATGCACAACACACATCTGAAGCTTATACATTGGCCACGTTTTTGCTTCAAGTCCTGCTCATTTACAATGCTATAAATATGTATTATGTAACACCTCAGGATCCAACTCGTTCTCTTCCAAGAGTGTATTATTCTTTCTAACTGACCTTATAACCAACAGCAGATAGATCATACTAGTGGAATCAATTTTTCCCAGGGATGGACTGCAGTTAACTCTAATGACTTGTGTCCTCCAAATGAGAAAATCCAGCTCTATTTGGTAAGGTAAAATAGAACCTTTTCTCACAAATGATCCCAGACCGTGAAAGATATAGGAATATCTTGCAAGTCCCTTCAAAACTCAGCTTGTAAATGAAATGAAAATACCCATTCCTCAGCATTGAAGATATTTGAGAAAACCTGAAGTGATTTCTCCACCATCAAGAGCTTGGGCCGATGATTGCACTGCCGAAACTCTTCACCTCCTCCTAGGGTTTTGTCCAAGAGAAGATTTGCTCAAGAGCTCATTTTTTACAAATTCAAAATAGACAAGAATGAGAGAATGAGCTCTCATTTTACATTTATAGTCAACTCTGAACAAAATATTCATCTTAAATGTGCTATATATCTACTAAAGACTTTTAAACCACCATTATTAGTTCTATTTTATAGGCATACAAGTATCCTTATGAGGATGTATGCTTGCATGCCTTATATAATCTCTAGGAGAGTCACACTGTAATTAGCTCATCTATCCATGCAAGGAAGGAACATTAGGGTTGGGTTTTGATACCTTTAGTTGAGGTTCTTTTTACCACATTCTCACATGGGTAGCTTAAGGTATATTTCTGAAATTTTTGAAGAAATATCAATTGTCTACATCAACCTTTAGCCTTTTATTTTCAGTTAGACCATAATTACACTTCATTGCATAACATTGATCTTGTCATCCATTCAATAGTCTGCCATCATATTATCACAGAATGATAAAATATTACTGCCACTTTGACTACACTATTTTCAGATGCCATGCCAATAGCTACCATAGTATTTCTCAATAGTCCTATTCATTGATTGGGCTGGTTACCCACTGGATTGGGATGATTTTATTAAAAATATAGCCCTTCAAGCTCGCTAAGAAATGGTCATAGTGAAAGACGACCTGGTGGAATTTTTAAGAAACAGATAGTGTTTTTATAAGATGCATGAGTCTGGAGACTTTCCTCCTAAGAAGGAATTCCCTATTGTTGAATTGGAAGAATTGTGGTGCCAATGCATTATGGAACTAGTTGGATTGTCCCAAGGGCATCAGTAAGTGGACAGACAGTTTCAAGTTCACCATACATAATAAAATAAGAACTTGTTGACCTGTCTCTCGATTCCTGAATGTAGTAGGTTACTATTCTTGTGCTAAGGTATGTCATAAGGAATGTCACCATTCATAACATTTACTTCTGACATAATTTGCCTGAACCATTGAATAGATTGTTCAAGTTGACAGGGACTTGATCATAATTGTAGAAATTTTTTGGAGTTAAACTGTGTTCATGTTTAAAACTTCTCCATGTTTCAAGTGGACACCATTGCAAACTAGGGAAAAAAATGAAAAGAAAGCACAAAATACTACAACCAGCATTTGATGATTAGTTGCTCAATCTCCATGATTTTAAATAAGATGATTAAAAAAATCCATTAGTAATGAGATTATCCTGATCCCAAGGGAAGGAAAGGAAGAAAATAGAGATATCATGCCACAGATGCAGTCAAGTTAAATGAGGCAACCATGCATCTTGTCAAAACAAGAGGAAGAATCGATTGCATTAGCTGAAAACTTTAAAAAATAATTTGAAACCCAAGACGCTAAGTTCAAAGAATTCAAAAGTATTATTGTCAAAACTTTTGTATATATGTCCCACCTCACCCAAATTCCCTACAGAACCTGCTCCACAACCGATTGAAAAAAATAAAAATAAAAATAAAACCTAACTGGATAGAACAGCCTCGAGGAGCATGTGGAAGAGTAATTATGGAGAAACTCAATAAAAAAGATAAGTTGCTTGAATATGCTTGGCAGTTAACTTGAAGGTCTCAGAACTTGGGCATAAGTATTGCAATGACAGAGATAATTGGTCTTGAAACTACAGGGTCATACTAGCTTTGAAGCAAATTATGTTAAATTATGTTTAGAAGCCATTGTTGGAATTGAAGCACCAATAAGACATGCCCAATGATATTGATTACCCATTGATATGCACTCGATCAGAATGCAGAAAGCTTGGAATTACAAAATAAAATTGCTGATAGAACTAGTAACTGATTGTGACCATATTGAGAAGAGAATCAATCTAATGACTGAAATGTATGAGAGCGTATCACATTAGGAATCTCTATTGAGGAAGGAGGCTCAGTTATTAAACAAAAATACTCTTCATTCTATGGTTTCAAGAATAGATAAAGATTTTGCAAAGAAATATAATAGCAAGAAGGAACTAATGGATTAAGATATCAAGAAATGGATGACAGATGCAATTGTTGGTATCTTAAAAGTAAATTCAATCATTGAGTCTCAAAATGTTGAATTACATCAAGAGTGAGATAACCTATTGGAGATCAAGGTGAAAGTGACAATACCCACACAATGCTACCTCAGCAACATCCAAACAGAAACTGACATGTGGAATAATGTAGTATCCCTTCACTAGACTGCTGACATGTAATGGAGTTTACTGCTGTTATGTTGAGGCATTTTTTGGTTCAGAACTTTCGTCAAATAGTTTGGAAATGGTTCCCACCACTGAAATGTCCCTATCCAAATCTGGGCTGATTTTATGCTTATTGGACTGCTGATATGTTTGGAGATAGAGTTGGGTATTTGTTTGCAAGTTTCAGCTCTCAAATTTCAATACAATGGTTATCCACAAAAAAAATTGAACACGAATATAAGATATTTTGCATTAACATCAAGGGAAAATATGTCAAGTATTTCTTATTTGGATAACATGAAAATACATTAGCAAGTAACAGTAATCTATTCACATCAAATCAAATCTGAATATCACTGTTTCCTTGACCTGTAGGTTGTATTTAGCTTATAGACTTTTTTTGCTAGTGAACAGCTCTCCAAAGTCACAACTGAACTATGTGGTGATGTGGGTAGTGAAAACGGTCCTCCCACAAGCATAACATAGCGATGAATAGGAGCTTCCTTCTCTCTAGAAGATGACTTTCCCCTTTTATTTCTCCAAATCGCCCTCCCAAGCGCCCTCTTTCACAACAGCCCCAAATTTCCTACCAAGTGTAGCACCTTCATTTATGACAGTATACTTAGCAAAGGTAAAGCAAATCGACTCTTTTTCATCATGGTTGTAGGTGGTCATGAGATATATGAAACTGAAAATGTCCACATCCTCCTAGGTAGCTGCCTTCTCTCTAGAAAATGGTTTTCCATTTTTCATTCTCCAAATCACCCTCCCAAGGAAAGCACCCTCTTTCACAACAACATCCCCACATTTCCTACCAAATATAGTGCCTTCATTTATGACAGTATACTCAGCAAAGGTAAAGTAAATCAACCATTTTTTTCACAACAGCCCCACATTTCCTACCAAATGTAGCGCCTTCATTTATGACAGTAGACTCAGCAAAGGTAAAGTAAATCGACCTTTTTCATCACAGCTGTAGGTGGTCACAAGACATATGAAGCTGAAAATGCCCACGTGCAAGTGCACCCTCCAAAAAATCACCAATAACTTTGAGAATCTTCGGTAAGTCTACAAGTATGCATTTTTCACTTTCACTGCAATGATTTACAATGAAATATCTGAGTGATCTTCCCTCTCACAATCAGTTAGGGTGAATAGTTTCACTACGGAAACCAATTTCTCTCATAGGGTTTCCATCCAAAGAGCCAAAGAGCCACAAGAACTCTTCAAAATTCATTTTTTGAAAATAAGTCATGAATCATGAGAGAATGAATTCCAAATTCTCTTTTATCCCCTTTTCATGTTTCCCGCTCAATAATTGATCAAAAAGTGACTTTATAATTCTTTATTCAATATTTCCTCAAAATTCACTTTATTAATTTATTAACATTTTTACTCCAAAAGGTGATTTATTTGCTTTAAAGCATTTCCGAGAACTGGAAGTCACTTTTCATCATCCCAACATTTAAAGCTTTCCATCCCAATTCCAACCAGATATTACACTAAGGCGCCCCCTTAGATAATTTAGATAAAATAACAAGCTTAGAGAATTTAATTAAATTATGTTAAATATTACTCCCAAATTAAGGGAATGGTCAAACTGCATTGAAATCAACAACTGATAGGGAAAGAGTGATCCTCTAAACTCCTCTTAATGCTATGAGCTCACTAGTAACATCAAATTACCTCAATAGTCATATCCACTTGCAGAGCAATAGAACCCAAAATTATGTTAAATATTACTCCCAAATTAAGGGAATGGTCAAAATGCATTGAAATCAACAACTGATAGGGAAAGAGTGATCCTCTAAACTCCTCTTAATGCTATGAGCTCACTAGTAACATCAAATTACCTCAATAGTCATATCCACTTGCAGAGCAATAGAACCCAAAATTGGGGACATTACGTCACACAACACCCATCATTAGGGGATTCGGATAAAACTTTGATAGATAGTGAACCTGATTCTTCTTTTATCAAGCCATATTTGTGTCTTTCACTCTTAGTTCAGGAGATAAAACATACTGATAATGGAACGTCCCTTAAGCTTATTAAAAAAATCCAAGCATAATTAGAAAGCCACAAAATGCATCCATCAACTACTTATTTGTACAGGGAAACCTAAAAATATTCCCTCCTCGTAACTATCAAGTGTTTATTAAAGATGACTAAAAGAGGATAAAATTGGCCTAATCATAACCTAAGTGGTGCATCCTACCTGAGATAACATGGATATAAAGCATGCATAAAAAGAAACTTAGTTTATTCCATCAACAAGTGCACCCTCCTTTTGCTTCCGAAATAAAGATAAAGCATGCCAAAAAAAAGACTCTCAACAACTCGGTCTTTTGAATGGATAAAGATGAGTTCGAGTGGAAAAGATGCTCCCAAACTAGTGCACCCTCTATGATTGGATAAAGAGGGGTTTCCTTGGACAAACAATATACCCAAAATATCTTCCATGTAGAGTGCTCTTTTTACAAGATAAATATGATTTTAGAAAGCCAAGAATAACTCCAAGTAGTGCACTTTTCTTCGCTAGCTAGTGCATATGGTCAACAAATACCTCAAAATCAAACAATATGTGATCAACAAACACCTAAAAATAGGACAATATGGGACACTCCACCCATCACCAGGGATTCAAATAAATCTTTGATAGATAGAACCAACTCTCGAGTGATCCTATAGAGGAAATAAATAGGGGACAAGTAGGTTAGCCGTTTTGAAAAAAATACTAAAATATGATTAAAATTATTGTTAATAGGAGGAAAGATGAAATGCTTAAAATAGCAAAGCTTAATTTGAAATGCCTAATGATGAGTGGACCATGGAGTGTCCATTAGAAACATCAAGAAGTTTTAAAATTCAACATATTTTCACCCCATAAATTTTCTACAACGTGACTACGATGGAAACTTCCATACACAAATTCCAAACCTTGATCATAGTGTTTGTGCAACTAAAATCCCATCAGAAATTATATATAGATGGATAATCATTTAGAGTTGCGACATGCCCTAATTGAGTGCATAAAAAAGATAAATGAATAAATTCACAAATAAGTTCTATTAATGCATTGAACTAAACCCTCATATTTATCTTTCCAAAAAAATATTAAATCTCTTTAAAGAACCTGATGGATTACCTTCATATCTTCATCTTATATTATATATAGTAAGTTTTCTAGCTGAAAATGTAGCCCCTCCAACATAGAAGCCAAAATGTTGGAATGCCCCCCTCTTTTTCTACACCCACAACAAGAAAACTGAGCATGTCAGAAAATAACATGATTGAAAACATAGATCCTGGTAGGTATGATTCAAAAGCTAAGACTACATTTATCAATTCCATTAAAAATATAAAGAAGACCTAATGCTGAAAATTAAAATGCCGTCATGGAATTGTTGATTAATCTAGTTGATGTTGAAATACCTTTCCAACATATATCTTTTTGACATGCTTATTAAAAATATCCATTGTGAGTCTACACTCGCTTTGGTGGTGTCAATCAACTATCCACTTTGTTGGTATACGAGTTTACTATTTCGGGAAATAACCTCATAATGATCCCTGTCTTTTTGCAATACAAATGAGAATTAAATGAATTTCATAGTGTTCATAACCTGTTTCTTGCATCTACAGAGCCAAGCTGCCCAGCATTGCATATATCAACTCTATTTGTGGGTGTGTTTAATCTCCTACAAGAAATGGATGCACTCTGGTATTGACCTCAATCCAGCTGTACCATGGTTTCTTTTCACCATTTTATCTTTCATCATTGTTCTTACCTTGTCTACATCTTCCCACCTACTTGCAATAGCATAGATGTTTGATAGCAGGACGTTATTTCCAACACATTGAGGGTCGAGCTTAAAAACCAGTTCAACTACAATTTTTCCTATTTCAATGTTGGAATACACTCTACAAGCACCAAGCAAAGCAACATCTAGTTCAAATGGCATCTTTATTATCACATCAAGTGCCTTATCAAGGTGCCCAGCATGACCAAGTAGATACATCATGCATGAATAATGCTCGGCCTGTGGGGTAATGTAATGATGGTGTCTCATAAAATCAAAGTAATTCAAACCTTCATCAACTAGGATTGCATGGCTGCAAGCAACAAGAACCCCAACAAAATTAATATGATTTTGCTTCATACCAGCCTGCTGCATTTTTTGAAATACCTCTATCGCATCCCTGCCTCTCCAAAACCTACCATAGACTACAATCATATTGCTCAAAGAAACTATATCTCATTCATGCATTTTATCAAAAAACTGGTGTACATACTGCATATTCCCACATTTAGTATACTTGTCAACAATGGAATTTCCCACAACAATTTTAGATTCAAATCCTCTTCAAAAAATGTGGGCGTGGATTTTCTTTCCATATTCCAATGAGGTCATCCCAGTGCAAGCATCTAGAACACTAAAAAGATGGCTTGGTTTGGTTTCAATCCCATTGGTTGCATTTGTCTAAAGATTTTAAATGCCTATTACGCAAACCTATGCTTCACATAATTGGGTATCATTTCATTCCCTGATAGGGAAATTTGGTTCATGCATTCTGCAACATCTATTATGCACTCTGTAAATCATTGGTTGGATTTGTCTAAAGATATTAAACACCGGTTATGAAAACCAATGCGTCACATAACTGGGTATCATTGCATTCCCTGATAGAGACATTTGGTTTATGCATTCTGTAACATCTATTGGGCACTCTGTAAATCTCTGCATTTTGCATACATAGCAATAATCCCACAACAAATAGATAAATTATATCAAATATAGTTTTAAAGCAATATGAATGCACATGTTTCCCATATTTCAAGCTCGCACATGCCCGTAGAATGTTGACAATGGTAAACCGATTCATCCTTTTTCCATCTTCCATCATCAAGCAAAAGAGTACCAAATCTTTTCCACCATAACAATGTTGCGCATATCCTGCTATCATAGAAGTCCATGAAACCAAATTGTGCGCATGCATTTTGTCAAACATTTGGCGTGCATCCTCAATTCAACCAAACTTGGCATACATGCTAACAAGCTTAGCAGCCAAACAAACATTAGGTTGGAACCCAATTTTTATCATGTGACCATGGATGCATTTTCCTTCTGCCAATGCTCTCACCTCGATGAAAATCTCTAAAATACTACAATAAGTAATGGAGTCTTCTAGATAGCATCATTGCTTGAGAAGATTCAAAATGTGCAATTCCTTCTCCCATCTCAATGGAATTTTTGGTGTCATGGAGTTTTCAAAGGGTTTTCCTTGAACAGCAATGACGATGGATTCTGAATATTAATATTGTTGGTTGCTACTGGTATCGATGGTTTTGAAGCTATATTCGTGAATGGAATTGTTTGGCGTTATTGCCAAAGTTTATAAAGTTTATATTTTAAAGTATGTTCGTCATTAAGAAGCATGCATTATTTACATTGCATGTGGAGGTGGTGCCCACCTTTGTTGCTTTATTTGTGGATATTCAAGTAGGTCAAGCCTTACACCCTTGATTTAAACCAACTTTCTAGGCTTGTCTTGGAAGCACAAGCTTTTGGAGGTTGTGTTTGCCACATTGGATTAAAAGGGGTCCCTCTTCTAGGGACTTGTCAGGAATATATTTCCCACTTTAATGTCAGTTTTTTACTTACATTTATGTTTATTACGTAAATCTTATATTTTTCATGTTTTATATATAGCTAAACTAAAATCTATAACATATATTAAGTTTTAACTTATATTGAATTATGTTTTTTCATAGTCCAACATAGAGATGGTTACTTGTGATATTTATAAACATGTGCACCACCACTATGTAAGATTGCTTTAATCCTGAGAGTGTAATATGATTAATTAATAAAGATCAAGTGGTAATGCTTTACGTTGAAGTAATGTTTTTTTTTATTTACATTAAAAACAATATTCTTGATAAGTTTTAGCTATGTTAAATGTAACTGTTTAGGGTTAATGTTGAATAGATCTAAATGTTTTTATTATTTTTACTATATTATTGGAGTGGAGTGTTTAAGAAAGAATTTTGAGTTGTTTTATATTGATAAGTTTTTTTTAATATAAGGAAAAGGGAAAATAAGTCATTGTAAGCGTAAGTTATTTTATTGTTGCTAAAATTGTTAAATATATGGTGAGTTATGTGAAAATATTTTTTTTGAATTAGAAGGAAAAAAAACTCATAGTAAAGGGTTAGTTAACTTATCCTTATTAATGTTCTTGAACATGTGGTTATTTATGTGTTAATAATTGTAAAAAAAAATTAAATACAGGTAAAACATTTTTTACAACTTGGGAAATGAATGTTTGGATATCCTAAATACTAAAGATGGAAGGGTCTATACATGTCATGAGATAGTAAGGGTCATGACTATCCCTAGATACTAAGTGTCACATCCATACAACCTACCCGATATTTTCTTGAAATTGAGCATCTTTCAAGTTTGTCTCGACTCTTGAGGTCATGTGACACTGGCCTACATCAGCCACAACCCAAGGGAAACCCACAATCCCTACATAAGTAATTTTCCAATTGAGTAATTTAGAATTTTCAAATGGAAAAATGGATTTTAATGAAAAAAAACATTTCATCGCCCTTTAACTATAGGTTTCTCAAATCTTAACCATATGAATTTTCATCATTAGGGATTCTATGAAATATAATATAAAACAATAGCATAAGTGAATGAATATATTTCAATCCTTAACAAATCCAAACTTCTAAGAAATCCATGAGAAATGATGCCAAAGAGTTTCAATAATTTTCATTCCTCCACCTAGTTTTTCACCTAGACAACCTAACATAAGGAGAATACAAATCTAACTGAATTGGGGTGCTAAAGTGGACACAATAAACGTAATTGATTTGATGATAATGACATTCACAATGATGTGATTATATGAAGATGATGACAATGTTGTTGTTGATGACGACAATGATAATGATGACAACGATGATGATATGAATGATGATATAGATAATGATGATGAAATCGATGGAAATGATGATGACGTTGACAATAATGACATAAACCACCTAGTTTTGCACCTATACAACCTAGCATAAGGAGAATATAAATTAAATTGATTTGGGATGCTAAAGTGGCAACAGTAAATGTAATTGATTTGATGATAATGAAATTCACAATTATGTGATTATATGATAATGATGATTACAATGTTGTTGTTGATTATGACAATGAAAATGATGATGATGATGATGAAAATGATGGAAATGATGATGAAGTTGACAATGATGTGATTATATGGTGATGATGATGATGATAGTAATGATGACAATGACAATTACGATGACAATGAGAATAACATGAGAAATGATGATGATGATGATGATGATCCTTATCAAAAAGTGTTGTTAGAGGTAAATAAACTCAGTTTCACTACAAGCTCCAAGATTAAAATGTGCTCAATAATAGTTATAAGTTATGCATGCTTAAAATTGTAACCATATCCCACTTGTTATGCATGCATTAAATGGTAAACATATCCCATATGCTTTAAATGATGACAATGATGAACTAGATGACAATGATAGTGATGATGTTTTTGATGTTTTTGATGATGAAAATGATGATGATGATGATGATCATCGTCGTCATCTTTGTCATTGTCACCATGATTATCACAATAGTCATCCTCATCGGCATAATCATCATTCATGTCATCATCATCACCATTGTCCTTGACATCATCATCATAGTGATTATTGATATTTTCATCAATTATTCATCATTACCTTTGGCATAAGAAATAACATCTACCCAAAATATGTGATTAGTGGAAAATGGTCATGGAGGACACATACAATTTATGCATGACAAATAACAACTTATTTTTTAAGATGATCAGCATCATCATTCTCATTGTATTCATCATCATTGTCATTGTCATCATCACCATCATCATCATTCATTTCATTGACATCATATTTATTGTCATTATCCTCATCATCATCATCATTGTCATCGTTCTCCTCATTATCAACAACATTATCATCATCATCGTAGCCATCCTCAATATCATAATCATTATCCTCATTCTTATATTCAACATCTGGGTGTAAAAATGGATGCAAAAGTGGATAAAAACATGGATGCAAAAAAGGATGCACCAAAAGTAGGTGCAAAGCTGGGCACATAATGGGGTGCACCAAAAATGGATGCAAAAGGTGATGCAAAAGTGGATGCAAAAAATGATGCAATTGTGGAAGCAAAACATAATGAAAAAAGTGGTGCAAAAGTGGATACAACCATGGATGTAAAATTGGATAAACCAACATAGATCCAAATCCTAGGCTCTATCAAGCGCCGAGATGGATCAAATCTCTCGAGGTGCAAACCTCTTATTAGGTATAAATTGATTTGATTCAAACCAAAAGACACATATTTTTATTTAAGGTCCACATATAATTTTATTATTAATAATATTTAATATTATTTATGGCCGACATATAATATTTTTTATTTTGTTACGAACGAACATTGCATCGTTTACCCACTCCTAAAATCATGGGTTGTTTAGGAGGCCTTGCACACATTCTTAAAACCATTTGCAAGGCCTTCCTAAACCATGTACTGTTATAGCGGATTTCACCACACTAGGTGAATCACACATTGTATGGCCTTCCCCTGTCCCGCTGCAGACTCATTAGCCCCTATGGACCACTTTTTGTCTTTTGATGTATCCTTGACCATCCCTAAAAACATAAGAAAAATGATATACGCGGCCTTTTCACCGATAACCACGTACATATGCGGATATTCCCTCTATATTCGCGTACATCAGGATGTGTACATAATCCAAAACCTGTTGGAGCATTCCTTGACTTGGATCCGACTCATATGACTCCTGGCCTTCCATATTCCTTGAGATCGCATGGATTCCACCTTTCAGTATCCATTTGAAAAGCTATATAAGGAACCCATTGAGACATTGAAAGGATAAGAGAGAATTGAGAGTAACGAAACTATAGTCCATTGTTGCCAGAACTTATGATTGAGTCTGCATCCCTTTGTCCCTTGGAGCACTGTTGTGTTCTTCCCAAGCTTTCCCTTTGCTAGTAAGCTTGCTATCAAAGTGATGGAGGATTGAGGTGGTGGAGGCCCAAGTGGGGGATTCAGTTTCTCCGGTTCGCAGACGTGCCGTCAGAGGTTGTCACTTGTAATCTCTGATTCATATTAATAGAAATATATTTTCCTGTCCAGTAATGTGTATTTGAATGAATATTGTATCCATTGGAATATGTCAAATGCTTTTACATTATTGATTATATATGCTAGAATAGATCTAACACCATGAAATATAGTATGCTTGTATTGTTTACTTTTTGTTGAGGACGTGCTATAACAATTCAAGCTGAAGATTGGAAAGCTCAACGAGGATCTACTTCAAACGTCTGGAATAAGGTACGAGGTTCGATCCTTTAGTGTTAGATGTTTTTATTTCTATTTCATATTGGGAAAGATTGATTTCTGGAGTCTAGATGTCTGTTGTGGTACCCCAAGCCATAGGAATTTCTCTCCGTAACATGTACAATAAAACCATGGGTTGTTTAGGAGGCCTTGCACATGGTTTTGAAACCATGTGCAAAGCCTCCTAAACCATGTACAATAAACCATGGTTTGTTTAGAATGCCTTGCACATGGTTTTAAAACCATGTGCAAGGCCAACATTGTTTTGTGGATAATTCAATTTTGTGTTTTTTTCTTGACCCACATATTTTTTTTATTTTAACAAGAGCGGTTATGTTATGTTGAAGAGCTCAGTAAGGAAAATACTGAACAAAGAAACGCATTACAACAAACATCCACAATCTCAGCTACTACCAGACATATAGCCTACAACGGAGGTAGTGAGGGATATCAATGGTTACAACCGAGTTAACAGTAAGCTCATTAAGGCCAATAGATTTGGACTTATTGGTTTCCAAATCTGCCAGAGCATTAATAGTCCTAAGAATATGGAGAAATTTAATCTTCCTAAACGTATTGGCCTTGGATCTAATTCTCCTAATCAGTCTTGCAATACACTCATTCTTGCCCATACTTCCCCCATTCAGCTCCTGAATAATTAATCTGGAATCTCCAAAAACCATAACTTAATCCACTCCTTTCTCCTTTAGCTGTTTGAGAGCTTGCCAAAGCCCATATGCCTCAGCCATATTATTGGATTCATATCCAATATTCCAGAAGTATTCTGACTCGATTTTCCCTCCAGGATCAAAGATAACTCCTCCTCCTCTCGCTCTTCTAGGATTCCCTTTGGAGGCCCAGTCGAAGAATAGTTTAAAAATCTTCCTCTCTCTTAGCCAGTTCTCAAACTATGACTTGTCTATCCTGACCTCCCAATCCTCCACCTTATTAACAACCATATTATTTTCAGTCTTGATGTCAAGACTATGCATCCAATTTTTTTCATTGTCAGTCAGTTTTTCTTTATTATTTGGAATTTTTGAAATGCTAACAACCTCCTTGAACAAAGCATTTATTTTTATAGCTGTCTTCCATGCTAGTTGATTTTTGTCCTGAAATATTCTATGGTTTATTTCATTCCAAAGGCACCAGCAGATTATTTTGGGGAGTTTCATCCAGCAGGCCTTCAAACCTTTTTTATTAGTCAGCTCTCCCTGATATAAATTATCCCAGCTAAGAAAACAGACCTCAATTTTATCCGGTAAATGCATTCCGTCTCCCCAGTGCTTCACCACATCTTTCCAGACTGAGATGGAATATGGACACTTTAAAAAAAGATGACTGATATTCTCAGAATCTTCAGTACATAGAGGGCATTGAAAAGGCCCAACATACCCCTTTTTCTCCAAATTCTCCCCCATGAGAATTCTCTCATGCAACAATCTCCAAGTAAACAGCTCAATCTTCGGTAACGTGCTACATTTCCACAAATAATTCCATATCTTTGGATTCACAGCACATTATAATTGGTTGCAGAACGCTGGTATCCTTCAGATGCTCTGTAATTGCCGGAACCCCATCCACGCCTGTCCTTCTTGATTTTAGCAAGAGGAGCTAGCCCAGCCAGATGATCTAAAAATAGAATTATGTCATCCTCCAACTCCTCAGGGCACGCTGGAAGAGCCCATCCTCCCCAGCGATTTGGCTCATCAATCTCCCAAATGGAAATATCCTAGAGTGTATTAAGGCCCAGCGACTCCATCCAATGTTGAAGATGTGGAAGCTGAGGAGGAGTTTTTGTGAGAATCACATCGTGCCACACATTGATGGATTTCCCATTACCCAGTGTCCAATGTAGCCCCTCCCTAAAATGAGGCAGTGCTTTAATACAGAGTTTGTAAATTGTTGATCCATTGCTAATGGAGCTATCCCCATCAAGGCATCTCAATCGCTGGCCTGGGAAGTATTTGCACCTCAGCATATGACTGCACCAGGACGGTTTGGGGTCGAGGATTCTCCAGAGAAGCTTGGATCCCATGGATAGATTTTGGATTCTTAAATATCTGATATGAAGGCCACCCTCCTTTTTTGGCAATTCGACAGTTTTCCAATTAACCAGTGCAAATTTTTTGCCCCCATTAGCCCCACCTTGCCATAGAAAAGATCTCATCAGACCTTCAATTTGAGATATAATTTTGACCGGAGCAAGAAGCAATGAGCATTGGTAAAGTAGGTAACTATTCAACAATGCTTTAATTAAAATTACGTTCCCAGCTAGATTTAACCAGGCTGTCCCCCATCCCAAGATTTTACTTTTAATTTTTTCCACAATTGGCTTCCAGGATAAGATATTGGTCTTGGCTTTGAAAATAGGAACCCCTAAGTAGTTGAAAGACTCCCAGGAGATAACTCCTTCCATGTTAAGAACACGAGAGATCTCTATAATTTCCCTAGGATTTATATTCCAGCCATATATCTGGATTTTCCTTAAATTGTTCTTGCTGCCAGAGGCTTGACAATAATGGTTCATTTCACTCTTGAAACGGTGGGCTATGCTTTGACCGGCAGGTCCAAGCAAGATAGTATCATCTGCGAATTGCGCATGATTAATAAATTTAATTCCTCTAGCCATTCTAATTCCTGGTAGATCCTGCCCTTGCCTGGCATTTTCCAACTGAAAGCTAAGGACAGAAGCCTGAATGGCATAAAGTAGGGGGGAGAGCGGGCAAACTTGCCTCAGACCTATTGAAGCTTGAAAGAAGGGGGCAACTCTTTCATTGACTAGTGGGGCTATCCAAGGCTTACTGATATAGGCCTTGACCCAGTTGATAAAGTCTAAGGCGAATCCATATCTCTGCATTACCTGAAATAAAAATGAATGGCTAACTCTATCGAAAGCATTGGCTAAATCGAGCTTCACCACCATTCCTTTATATCCATTCTTCATACTAGAGTGAATAGCCTCTTAGACTAAGATAATATTATCCCAGATCTTTCTTCCTTTAATGAAACCACCTTGGTTCTCTAGAACAAGGTAAGGCATAATATTTTTTAATCTTCCAGCCATTATCTTAGTAATAATTTTGTACCCTATGTTGCATAGGGATATTGGCCTGAACCTATGAAATGAATTAGCATCCTTCTCTTTTGGGATGAGAGTCACGAAGGCAGAATTTGTACTACCTCTAGTTCTGTTGCACCTCTGAGACTTGGAAATCATTTTAAATAAGTCATGTTTTACAATGTCCCAACAAATTTTTATGAAGTTGACATTGTACCCGTCTGGCCCCAGAGCTTTGTCATCCTCCATACCATCGACGGCCTTCTTAATTTCATCCAGAGTGATAATCTTTATCATCAAATCGTTGTCCTTATTCTTCACTGCTCTAGGAACAAGGCTCAGGAGCTTGGCGTCTTCAGGAGTAAGCTAGGCCGTGAACAATTTGTGGAAATGTTTAGTCACTTCAGACTTAATTTCCTCAAAATTGGTGATCAGTTTGTCCTAAGTTTGGATCTCATTTACACAATTAAAATTCTTTCTAGCCACCGCTTGCTTGTGAAAGTAGCTAGTGTTCTGGTCACCATCTTTCAGCGATTTACACCTTGATTTTTGCCTCCACTATTCAAACTCCTGCCGGCATGTAGCATGAAGGTCCGAGTGTAGCTTGGTCTCCATTTGGAAGTCTTTCTAGTCCATGTTTCCAGCCTCAATTTTGGATTGGTGGAGCTCCAGTGCAAGGGCTATGTGGGACTTAGATTGGTCTGGAAGGGGGAACGACTTGGACCAAGCTTTTAGATATTTCTTTAACCGTCTCAGCTTCTCCTCCCAAACATAGAAGGGGGACCCTGTGACCGGTGGATACCAAGACTTAGAAACAATTCTTAGGAACTCAGGATGATTGGCCCATAAAGGATTGAATCTGAACGGTATCGGGCCCAGATTCTTACCATTCACCATCTCAAGAAGAATAGGATTGTGGTCCAAACCTCCAAAATGGTAAGATTTTAGAGGTCAAGTTCATCCCAAGCAGGAGAAAAGAGTCCTGGATCAAGAAACGATCAATTCTGGCAGCGATCTTCCCAGGCCCAATCCTTTTATTGTTCCAGGTATATTTTCCAGTAGAGGGCTTTACATCCATGAGATTCTAGTCCATAATGAAGTCATCCACCATTTATCTGATAGGGTCTCTAACCAGGGAGCCCCCTCTTTTTTCATCTTGACTGAGGATGACGTTTAGATCCCTAGCAAGGATAACATTTCCATCCAGATTACTCCTTTCCTCATGAAGGAGATTCCAACAGATTTTTTTTTCAGGATACGAATTGGGAGCATAAATATTGAATATTCTTACCAGGATGTTAGTGTCTTTTTGCCTCAGCTAGGTGAGGATCCAAAAGGTGTTGTACTTGATGTCAATACCCTCAAACTTCTTATCATCCCACAGGGTGCCAATGCCTCTGGATGCACCCCTTGAGCTAGTTATAGCTTTGCCTCTTTTTTCCCAAAATTTCAAACTGACTTGGAGAAATACGTCTTCCTCCATTTTGGTCTCCTGGATTAGTAAGATGTCTGGGTGATGAATGGATATTAAACCTATCATAGCTTCTTCTTTGGATTTTCTACCGAGACCTCTGCAGTTCCAGGAGAGGACCTTCATTACTTACTTTTTGTGTTCATGGGCATCCCTTTCTAGGAATGCCCCTACTGGCAAGTATTTTTGGTGTTCTTCAGCAGCTTTTCTAGAGTTAGTTGGGACCCTTGCAGCTTATCCTTGTAGGTATATTGATCCCTTACTTCTTTCTTGGATTTCCTTCCTTTGGTTTTAGTCAGTATAGGGGTAGACAACTTGATTTCCCCTTCCTCCTCTTCCTCCTCTTCTGTTTCTGGTTCTTCCTCTGATTGTCCCATGCTGTCTCCTTCTTTTAACACTGCTATAAATTCATCTTGATCATTCCTTTGGTGGTCTAAGATGGCTGCTTTAGACTCCTTACTGTCTCCATTACTAGATTTCTCTTCGGCTTCATTTGATTCGTCCCTTACTTCAATGATTACTTTTTTGTTTGGGATTTCTTGAGATCCTTCAAGTGGGGTAACATTGGCTTCTCTATTCCCTTCACCCTTCTTTGGATCCTCACCAGATTGATTTTTAGATCTATCCCTATTCACCCTATGCCAACCCTCCGTCTTGTTTTGTTGGATCTCAGGTTTTTCAGGCTGTTACGGATGAAGTGCCCATATTCATGAAAGCCTCTGCATTTGAAGGGGAGTTGTTCATGGTCAAGATTTTGGAAATGAGCCCAGTTCCCCATAGTTAATTTGATAGCTTCAGGAAGTCCAGCTTCGAGGTCAACTTCCACGCAAATGCGGGCGTAGGTGTATTGGTCCTTGGGGCTAGCCACGTCAATTTATTTCCCCAAGACATTCCAAATAGCGAGGAGAGATTTGGGGTTCAAGCAATGCATAGGGAGGTTAGGGAGTCTGAACTAGACTGGAACAGATTTGGGGATGTCACCCTTGGGATCAAAGTCTGGAGTCCATCCATTGAGATAGAGGCCATGCGGCCCCATGAAATAAGGCTCGTTCCTAAAGATTAAGAGTTTGTCTTCCTTGGATTCAAAATCGAAGAGGAAGTAACCCCTTCTGACGGAGTATGATGCAACATTTTTTGAGATTAGGGGCATCCATTTTGTTTGAATCTAGCTATCAGTGGTTTTTGGCGAGGGCCATAGTCCCGTGAATTGACCGAATAGATCTCGATCTGCCAGAGAAAGGGCAACCTGGATGGTTTCTTCTGGGGGTAGGGCCACTTCTGTCACATCTTCAATTCTTTTAACGAACTTCAAGGGTTCACCTTTGCCATATCTCTGGGTCTGAGAGGCTATAAGCTGATCGAATGCATCTGAGCGCTCAAAAAGCGGATCTCTGCCCACCCTTGACGCCATTAGCCTACCCCACCAGGGATCCAATATCAGCACATGATCAGGACTCCCTTCGAGGAGGGGGCCCAACCAGAACCTGAGTGACTAGCACAGCACTGACCTCCTGATAGCCTCCACCAGAAAAGATCAGGATATGGCGAGGGCAGAACGACCCAGTCTGCAAATCAGTAGCTTCCAATAATCGGATCTATCGACCCACATATTTTTTTTATGGATAATTAAATTTTTACTTTTTTATTGTCTTGTTAGGTAGGAAGATTAAAACATCTCCCCCATATTAGATTGTTTTTGTGGCAAACATTTATTTTGGCCTATTAGAAAATTTATTTTTTATTAATAAAAATAAATTTATGAAAGTGATATTATTTTTTATTTTGTGTTACAAAATCTCTCCCATAATATTCGCTATCATTATTATTTTTTGCCGACATGTTTCAAACTTTACATCACGTTACAAGATATCTCCCATAATATTCACTATCACTATTATTTTTTGCGGACATGTTAGTAACGTTACATCACGTTACAAGATCTCCCCCATACTGGGCTGTAGAGCACCTTTCGGTGCAAAAATTGGATGCGAAAGTGGATGCAAAACTAGATGCAAAAGTCGATGCAAAAATGGATGCATAAAGGAATGCAATAACTGATGTAAAATTGGATGGAAAAAAAAAGCAAACGTGGATGCAAAAGTTGAAGTAAAAGTGGGTGTAAAATTGGGCGCAAAAATGGGTGGGAATTGGGACACGACAAAAGTGGATGAAATACTAGATGCAAAAAAAGACATAAACATGGATGCAAAATGGGATGCAAAAAGGGATGAAAATCTGGGTGCAAAACTGGACAAAAAAAGGGATGCAAAAGTGGATTCAAAAATGGCTAAAACAAAACGAGATGCAAAACTAGACTCAAAACAGGATGTAAACTTTAATGAAAAACTTGGCGCACGAAGGGATGCAAAAAAAGAATCAATAGTGGATGCAAAAGTGGATGAAAACAAGGGCGTAAAACTTGAGGCAAACATGGACATAAAAGGGGGCGCAACAAGAGTAGATGTACAAACTAGGTGCAAAATTAGGTGCAAAACTAGGCTCAAAACCTGTCGCAAAACCTGATGCAAAACCTGGCGCATAACCAGGTGCAAAACCCAATGAAAATTATGCCGCAATTTGCACCAGATTTAGAAAAGGGACACAAAAAACACCTAAAATAACACCAACCCGTGAAATTGTGCCATTTTGTCCAAGAAATG
The DNA here is from genome assembly GCA_001517045.1 of Pseudotsuga menziesii. NCBI lineage: Eukaryota > Viridiplantae > Streptophyta > Pinopsida > Pinales > Pinaceae > Pseudotsuga > Pseudotsuga menziesii. The sequence continues at coordinate 453,884 of LPNX010232808.1, forward strand.
AATAAAAATACACTGAAAGATGGTCTAGATGCAAAAAAGGATGCAAAAAGAGACGCTAAATCTAGTTTTTGTTGTAGTGGGTGTTGGACTATAATAAACCCACTCATAAAATAATTAATGATTATTTCATTAATTTGATACCCACTAGCTTAGATAGTTGGCATCCACTTGCACCTTAGAGTCAACACTTGCCATCTATATCCTAGGAATGATTTATTTCTGATTCTGGGTTGATCTTGACCTCTTTATGGCCATCCAGAATTGGTAACTATGCATTACCACAGATTCTGATTTATTCTTCTTTATTTGCTTTATCCTGCTTTTCTGTGGATAAGGTAAATCTATTCAACTAGGAAATTGGCATCTTTTGTTGCCAACCCATCCTCCATTATTTTCTCTCTATATTCTCGGATTAGAAAGCATTTCCTTCACTCATCATCACTTACACATGCTATTGTTAATTCGTGAGGTGCTTGATAGATTGGGAAAGTGATTTAGACAACTATGGGGTTTATCATAATTATTAAGCCTACTTTATGAGCTCGCTTGAGTTGTCTTCTAGAAACTCCTTTTTCCTTTATAAGGATGTATTACCTATGTAATAATATCAATTATCATTTATTGATCATTCATTAATGTGTGTTCATTAATTCTTCTTCTTCTCTCCTTATGCTAATTCTATACAATTCTATGTGAGGTTAATTGTGTGCCTAGATCCTTAGCCTGTTTATGAAATTCCTTATGCCATCAAGGCTTTAGAATTTCTACAAATTTCATTCCAGAATGGGTAAAGGTTGTAGTAATATCGAAGGATGCTGGTGTTCAACCTTGACTAGCTTACATTCTTGACATTTTGCGATGAATAATGCTATTCCAAACTTTAACTTAGGCCAAAAAAAGTGTTTCTTTACTGTTGATATCTCGGATTCCCCGACTAGGGTTTTCGATGGAAAACTATAACACCCCAGTTTTGACCCCATTTCATTAATGTATATGACGTAAATATTATATCGAATCATGACAAGGAGCTCAAGGCCAAGGCCCTGTCATTGATTAATGTTTGGTAGATAGGAGATCGTGGTTGATGCCTATGGTTTCTGTGCTAAGTCAAGCACGTTTGTAAACATCATGTAAATATGCAAATTAATGAAAACCCATAGCCAACAATATCAATGCAATAGATAATGAGATGTGAGCATGATTTTACTAAGGATAAGGGGGTGTGAATGTTAACCTTGAGCCAGTTCGAAGAAAATCCATATGTCATGGGGAAAACCCATGAAAACTGTCAACCACCCTCTTTCTTGTCTTTCTTCCTAACCATTTATTCTACCAGAAGGTGTTTGAGGTAGTTATTGCTTGGAAGGGGAAGAGTATGGGCTATTTCAAATTGGGCAGAGCACCCAGTTTTGGAATGTTGTGTTTTTCTTGCATGGACAATAAAACACCAAAACCATATGCCAATTTGACTCATGTGTTCACATTTTGGTTTTACTCTCAGGTTTTGAGAACTGCAGGATGTTATAGCTCATCATCCATCTCCATTCTCCATTCACGGGAAGCTCTTCAGTAGTTGATCTCTTCCTATGTGTATACTTCACGTTATACGAGTGTTTTTCCCTTAGCAGGACTGTGATTGCTTTATTGCAGTGTTATCTTAAACTACAGAGTGCATGAGACCCTATTACTCGTGTTCCAGAGTAAGCCTGTGTTGTAGAGTCTCCCTATGGTTGTTTTGTTGTGCACCTTGGTTCGGGTCTGAGCTATGTACAAGACTTAGGAATGGGAGAGATATAGAATGTGCTTGATAAAACTAGTGTGTAACCTCACAATAAGATAAGAGTGGCTGGTGAACCTGATATGCACATCCTGAATAGCATTGGAGGGGAAGGTGTAGCCCGAGGTACTATGGAGTAGAGAAGGGGACACTTCCTTGTGTTGGGTGTGTAGGCAGCAGGGAAGCCAAGCCAGCTATATCTTGTGTAGGTGTTCTTAGCTCTATAGATGGGCTCACTATCTTAGTAGTTCTTCCTACCCATTTCCTTGGAATCCTGATAAACCCAATGGGAAATATGGCTTGGTTGGTATCCTGATAAACCCATCTGTTGGCTTGGCTGTGTCTTGTCGTGTTTGACCTGATGAGTAACCATTGGCCTAATAGTTTGATACACCCAGAAGTAAGATGGATTGACTATGTACAGTTTGATAAACCCATCTGTTGGATTGACTGATCCTTAAAGGTGAATGTTGGCTTGACTATGTTCAGTCTATGAAACCCAACTGTGAGATGGCTTAGATGAGTGGCTTATGAATCCATCTGTTGGGATGTTTTACCCTGCATCCTGATAAACCCAACTGTGTTGGCTTGGCTGAGTGTTATTGCACCTTGGCTATGTATGAGTCTGCTAGTGCTCCCTTATCCCTTGAGGAAATCATGCCTAGCTCAGGGGTGGCGGTGTCGCTGAGAGATTGATGAGCACACTGGCCTATGGTTGGGTGGAATGTTGCAGCGACATAGCTGGTTGTGGGACAAGTTCTGTTCAAGATAAGTGTTCTTGTTTATGTTATTCTCTGCAATTATATTTCTTGTATTGTAAATTGCTTGATGGAGTGTGATGAACATGTTGTTGTGTTGAATTGATGCATTGTTCCTTTGAATAACTGCAATTATAGGAATCTATGTATGTTTACATCAATGCATTTTGAAATAAGTTGTAGGGTAGAGTTGACCAGAATGGTAATGGCTTGAATGATCAGATCGATCCAAACCTTCAGTCAAAAAGTTGAGTTTCCTGCTAGAAATCCTCCTTTGTGCAAAAATGTGAGATGCAGAATTCTATTTCGCAGATTTCCCTTCCGCAACTTCCTCTCTGTAACTTGCGGGATGTGGGGTGCAGGATGTGGAATCATGGTGTTGTGATTTCCACAATTCCCATTCCCACCAATCAAGTCTCTGGGTCGTCGATCTTCGTGAGATGATTGTCCGTCGTTGATCTGTCTCCAATGCGGGATGCAGGATGCGTGTTGCAAGAAGTGAGATTGCAATTTTTGTAATTTTTGACTACGCAACTCGGCCTTTTCACGCCATTGATTTTTGCGGGTGGATTCTGAACCATTGATTCGGTTCCAGTCTACGAGATCATTTTATGATCATTGACTTCCATCACGTTTTCTCTCCATCGTCTGATTTCCCTTGAGATCTTTCCTTGCAGATTTTCGAACTGATTAATGTAATACGATTGGGAGCATGACAGTGTTTGAAATGTCAAGAATTGGTTCGCAACCATGACCTATGTTTTGATGAACAGTAAAGGTTCTCGATGAAATTTTTAATTCTGCATGATAACAGGGTATAGGTATGTGACATTGTGGTATCAGAGCCGCGGGTTGAGCATTGGGCCTGGATGGGACAGAGAGTAGTCAAGAGTACCCTCTGATACCAACTTGTAGTAAAATATAGTGTGGTGTCAAAGCTGCAGGTTGCAGCATTGGGCCTGGATAGGCAGGGAATCAGTTAACAAAAGTTGTCGGTTACAGCAATGAGCCTAGATAGGCCAGGTGACAGTAAGTAAATGGTTTTGATTTTGAATTACTGTGTGTCTAACAAATGGTGTTGATAACAAATTTTACAGAGTCATAGTATATTTTGGAAAAGTAATTTGTGGTTCAGCCATGAGAACCCATGATGGATATGATGCTCGGGACTCGTACGAGAGTGCACAAGATGCCACGGGGGAAAATGTTCGAGTTGGAAATGATGAAATAGAATCTAATGGAAGGAGATTTCAAGAGACATCACCAGGTATTTCCACCACCATGAGAAGCTTGATTAAGGCCTAGAAAGACCAACATCAGTTGAATGATGCTATGTTGTAGAGTTTGATAGACTTGCAAAGAAAGATAGAATCTGGACAAGGTATAGTAAAACCCAAAGGCAGTAAGAGAAGTACCATAAGAAGAAGAAGGACTTCTAGTAGATCATCTGACTCAGAAGAAGCAAGTGGGGATTCAAGCTCTTCTTCTCGGAAGGGAAAGAGAAAGAGGCACCATAGAGATCACTCTCAGGATGAATTTAAGAAGGCTAAACCTCCTACGTTTGATGGAGAAGTAAAAACTGGACAAGAAGTTGAATCTTGGATTCTTGGGATAAATAAGTACTTCCAAGTTCAGGATTATTCGGGGAACATGAAGGAAAGGGTTTCCATATTCAAATTGAATGGAAGGGCATCCATTTGGTGAGAGCACTTCAAGAAAGTAAGGAGGATCGGTGAAAGAAGACTTAAGTGGAAATGGTTCCAGAAGTATTTCAAGTAGAAATACCTCTCTGACATGTACTATGATGACAAGATCAAATAATTCCACGAGATGAGATTGGGACAACAGACCATGGAGGAGTATGCAAATAAGGTCCTAGAACTATTAAGGTATGTCAGGTACATCAAAGATGAAAAAGTGAAAAAAAAACGTTTCCTGAGTGGATTGCCTCTGTCTTACAGAGACAGAATCGATATTTATGAACCTAGAACTCTTGAAAAGGAAATAAAGAAGGCTAAGTATTGCTATGAGAAAAGAAAAGGAAAACCTGATTACCATAAGACATGGAAGGAAAAGAACAATGAGAATTCTGACCAAAGGAAGAAAGGTTTCAAACCTTATAGCTTCACGAATCAGCAGAAGCAACCATCCCAAGCTAAAAATCAGCCAGCTAGAGTGGTGGGAGAAAAACCAAGAGATTCACAGTAGATCATAGAACCACTCCAATGTTGGAGTTGTGGAGGACCCCACATGCGCATGAATTTTCCAATCGATAATGAGAGTGCAAGGAAAGATTACAACATTCAAGAAGCAGAAACAGTGGGTCAAGTAGCAAGGGTCGCCCCTAGGATTTATGCAGCACTGGAAGGCCGCCAGGAAGATCACCAGTCAACTGTGGTTGGAGTTGCAGGTAGGATTGTTAAGCAATCTGTTTCTATCTTGATTGACCCTGGTTCTACTCATAGTTACATTACTCCTAGAGTAGTAGAGATTTGTGCCTTTAAGAAAGTAAAGCATAGAAAATCTTGGTCAGTTCAGCTAGCCACTGGAACTAAGAGAAAGGTTAGAGAAGTGGTGGAGAAATGTCCATTGGTTATGAATGGATTGGCCACTTGTGTAGATCTGAATGTTCTACCACTTGGTTCCTATGATGTTCTCATTGGATTGGATTGGTTAGAAGCTCACAGTGTAAATCTTGACTATTATAACAAGGATTTTGAGTGCTTGGATGAAGAAGGGAATTCAAGGATCATGAAAGGAATTCCAAAGGTGATTTTTGTGAGGCAGGTTTCGACAATGCAGTTGAAGAAGTTCTGTAGGAAAGGTTGCTAGTTATATGCAACTCATGTTTTGGAGTCACTAGAGAATGAAACTCCTATGTTGGAGGAATTTGATGTGTTGCAGGAATTCACAGATGTGCTTCCTGATGAGATTCTAGGGCTTCCTCCAAAGAGGGACATTGATTTCACAATTGAACTTATGCTAGGAGCAGAATCGGTGTCCAAGACACCCTACAGAATGAGTACACTAGAAATGCTAGAGATGAAGATGCAACTATAAGAGCTGTTGGAGAAGAAGTATATCAGACCCAACGTGTCTCCTTGGGGAGCACCAGTTTTGTTTGTAAAGAAGAAAGATGGTACACTCAAATTGTGTATTGATTACAGATAGCTGAACAAAGTCACAGTGAAGAACAAGTATCCTTTGCCTAGGTGTTGTACAGGAATAAACACCTTATAACCGAAGGTCTGGGGTTACCAACATACTCATAAAACTTGCAAGCAATCGACTCTAGAGTACAGAAAAGGAAATAAGAGGATAGAAAAGACTCACCTGATACACGACAGTTTATCCTAGCTTTGTCCTCTTTCGCTCTGCTTCTCCTCCAAAGCCTTCAGGGATGCTTCTCCTTCACCTGTCAAGAGAAAATCCTCCAAGTGAAAGATGATACATGTATATAAAACAGGTTAGATAAATTATATACAGAGTGCTTAATCATAAGTATTCACCAAACCATAATACATGAGAGACATTGAAAACACATATGGAAGAAGGATTCTCTTTATTAATAATAGTGAATGAGTTCAGATTATAACCCAATGCTTGAGACAAGGACTCCTCTGCAACCAAAGGATTCTGAGTTCGACTGCTCCAAAGACTTCTGAATAGATACCATCAGCATAACTTTTCTCTCCAAGTATGATTCTAATACCCTCCCCAAGGCCTTTATTTATACTTAGTGAAATAAGGCAGTTTCAAGGGTTGAGGAGGTTGAGACAGTTAAGATGGTTATGGTTAAGGGCTTAACAAATATCAAATAATCACGATTTATTATTTTTAATGTCAAAGGAAGGTGTATGCGGGTATTAATACTGGCAACTCGCGTATGACATGCGATTTTCTCTAAGGGGAGCTCGCGTACAGATCTGTACGTGAGATGCAATTACAAATACTCACGTACAACACACGACATGATTTACTAAAAGGCGCGTACGTACACGAGTTGCATATAGGAAAAGGCGCGTACAACACTTGACATATTCAAAGGTAAAAATAACCAGCTGGATGGATGATAAATGTAGTTCATAATATGTCCATCTATAGTGTTTTAAGCAACCTTCAATCCATAAAATTTCCTTTTGTGTGCCAACATAGGGAATGTCGGCACTCGGAAGGAGAAGTTCCATTTAGGTAGATAACAAATGCCCCCTAATGTGTGAGGTCAGAGGGAAGCGATGGCCGAAATACATTATAATCTTTATATTTGGAGAACTCAGAAATCCAATGGAGCAGAGGGAGCACCTGAAACAAATACATAATAATGTCATATACAAAGTCATATCTGAGGATGCTATGTTCAATATACTGGAACACTAGATCCTTTGCAATATTTGAGTACATCATATGATACGAGTACTAGACCACGTATATTACAAAGGTGGATCGAAGCCACAACATACAATAATGACGAGTCTTCAAAGATCTGGAAGCTATGAACATAAATGGAACATAATCTTGCACAACTTAGTTCATAGGTAAGGAAGTAAGGTCTTCATAAACAATCCCAAAGAACCAGTACAATCCAAACCATGTGAATAAATGTAATTTGAAGTTGAACATGGAAAGGATTCAACAGTTTGTCAATCAATAGGTGATAATCAATAACTGAAGCAAAGTAATTCACCAATGATGAAAGTGAATCCTGAGGTACAATCGTCAAAACTCTAGGTCTTCGTCATCAGGAAGTACTGAAATGGAACCATGCTATGATAAGGAAGGCAATAGATCCTCCAACAGATCACAAGAGTGACTAGGAACTGGGTAAAAGAAGGGAGACACAATAGATAACAGATATAACAATGATGGGATCAGGATAAAGATCAAACATTGGGTTGATTCCTTGAACAGTGAGAAAGACACAGAGATGACCCAAGGAAGGATTTTACTCAAATATAGAACAACTAGAATTATCTGTCATGTAGGAGACATGATCAGATTCCCCAGGTATAACGGATAAGAGGAGGAGTAGGAAACTCAAAGTAATAGCTGAACGAAAAGTGAACACTGAGACATGGGTATCGAAAAAAACATAGAGTGATATGTTCAAGGAGGACATGCTACCACTATTGAAAACAAGAGAAAACTTCTTCCTTACCTTCCCTGTTAAATTTTAACAAGTCCAGGAAAGTCAACTCGGGTCCCTCTTCATTTTTTAACAAGCTTGAAGAGATGGGAAAATAATGCTTGATAGTGTCACTGATTCGTGGATTTAATGAGAACGAACTACTACATGCTCAGTTGGTGTTTTCACATTTAGAGAGTCTGAAAACTCCAAAGAAGAATCCAGGGGGGTCCTTTTTCATCCAATTTAGTCTCCTGAGGCCGAAAAAGTATAAAACATACCACATAAGAACTCCCTTAACTTTCGTAGAAGAAAAGGTGAACCTTTTTCGTACTTAGTCAGGGAGGTCCGAAAAAGGTTAAATTACCACCTACCCAATGCTCCTTCCAAAACAACTTAAAATAGTTTGAGTTTTACGAGTGTGAAGGAAAGCAAGATCACTCAGAAAGATCCATTTGATTACGAGAAATGGGGCTTACAACAATAAACTCATTGCTTTGTTCTTAAGTATTTAACGAGCATGACAAAGACACAAAGTACACTCATAATCTTTTTCATGTTTAGGTCTAGAGCACAAAAAAGAGAAAACTAAGCTCATATCGGGCGTTCCTTTTCCATAAATTTAGTCCCTCAGGTCCGAAAAAGTGACAAACCTATGCCTGAGAATACTCTTCTCAATTCAAAATACAAAAGAGAGGGATCCTTTCTTGTATTATTCTGCATGGTCCAAGAAAGAGATAACCTACCACCAATGCAGATGCCCGTTCACATATTCTTAACGAGCTTGAACGGACAAGTTAACTCTATAGTCAAATCTATTTTGAAGGAGTCAGACCTAGGCCTAAAGAAACTCCATAAGGGCGGGGAATCCTATAAAGGGATAGCTTGTAAAAAGAGATTCCAAAGAAGCTCTATTTGGCGTGAAAAATAGCTAAAAGGATACCCCTATACCTGAAACAGTTACGACATGAGTATCAAAGAACAACATAGGTTTTAAAGGAAGATACTCATGAAAAAAGGGTCCTATCCACGGAAGAACAATGGTAAAAATAGGGAACTAATGGTTTATAATACCATAGTCCGTGGAAAAATGTTGATTGCTACAGTTAATGTGGATTGAATATAGATGCCAAAAATGCATTGGAAATGACAAACCACCCTATGGGAGCAAAAAACACTTTATAATGATGAAAAACCTATTTCAAGGAAAAAATAAATATGGTATTAGTTAAATAGATTTCAAACTATAGGAAAAAACCCACTTGGAGAAATAAAATTTCTATAAATAGTTCAAAATCAAAACAAAACTCACCATTTGAATTTTTAGCCATATAAAGCAAGTTTTTACCTCGACCTTCATTCGATCATTGTGGATAATCTAGTGGACGAAATCAAATTCCGCAAGTTGCAGGTAAGCCTACACCCCGAGCTCTTCATTTTGATCCTAGCAATTATGAATTTTGAGTCCCAATTTCACGATTAAAAGCATCCTAAAGCATGTCACGGTGCGTACGCAGGTTCACAGTGTAAAGACTCATGTACATGCGTTTTGTACACGGGTTTCCTTTAGAGACAGTCACGTACAGTATGCGACATGTCTAACTAGACAGTCGCGTGTACTGCGTGAAGGATAAAAAGCTAATTATAGTCAAAAATTTTGAAATTTTATATGAAATTATTGAATCTTATTACTTGTGTTGCTAGGTGTGAAGATGGTGTTGGAATGGAGGGAACGGGAACATGAAACAATGGACCAAGAAGCGCTCCAAAGTGCACCCACCATACATGCATTGCGAACAAGTGGGCTATTAAAGTTCTTTTGCACATCACCCATGCGGGCCAATGTCTGCCTATTAGAGTTCATGATAAATTATTGGGATCACGATTTGGGGATGTTTGACCTACAGGGTGAGACTTTGGAGATTACTACTGAGGACATGTATTTCATTACCGGTCTGTCATGACAAGAAGCACCGGTCAACTTAGAGGGCATCGGCAGAGATGATGACCCTTTAAGTGTCCAGAACTACATAGATGTGTTTTGCACACCATGTAGCCAAAAGAGAGGGAGTTGTGTCCCTATTGCACATATCCGTGACTTTACACTACAGGTATTTACGAGCACCATCGTGAGAATTGCAGGATCCTCCTCATTACATTTGGCTACACAGAACCAAATGAGGTTGGCAGTGGATTGTTTGCATGGTGCCCTCTATGATTGGTGTTCGGGAGTTGTCCCTATCATGAAAAGACAACTTTCCAATTGCAAGAGAGGAAGGTGAAAGAACTTCGGTTATTCTAGCATATTGGTTGCCTTTTTCTTCAAGAGAGTACCACGGTTGAGCCCCGCCATACCTCTACCAGTCCGATCTCCACGTCAGCCGAGGCTAAGCAGATGGGGAGACATCTTCCTCCGTCATGGAGGAGGAGACACAGTGCATAGTGTATACAATGATGATTTCTATATCTGGTGGGAGCGACAACTACCTTCGCTAGAGAAGTTTCCATATGCCGGCATAGATTTTCGAGGTGACCCAGACCTTGTCCTCCCTCTAGGAGGAGCATGGGGAGAGCTAGGTAAACAATTTTTTAATTTTTAAACATTTTTAAAATTTTTATGAATTTTAAAATGATAGATATATACATATGTACAAGTCTTAATCCTATAAACGTGTCAAAATGCAGATATTGGACCAGTCTGCCCTGAGGGGCACCCACGCATGTTTGTTCATCCTGTCATAGGTGAAGACCCGGGGCTGATAAGGGTTCTAAACAGGAAGCTAGCCAGGCTGACCCAAAGAGTTCCCACCTTGCGGATAGAGCATATCCTGACTGCCATGCAGGAGTTCGTTGTTGGAGTTCCACTGGTCTGGTTACGCCTTTTCAGGCGAGTGGCCAGAGCGGTTCTTGTATACATAGATGTTGTGGAGGCTACCAAAGCCGAAGACGCTGAGGAAGCCAGAGTATAGAGAGACCATGCGGACCAAGGTGGTCCTGCTTAGATCTAAGACATTTTGATGGACTGCGAACCACATTTTTGTATATTTTTGTATATTATACCATTATGATGGGATCTGAGGATCAGACTCGACCTATCTATGGAAAGATATTTTACATATATATATATATATATATTGTTGTTGTTGTCAGTTTATTTACAAATGTTTTTTATGTGCATGCTGTATATTTTTATGAAATGTGTGTTAGATTCCAATCTAAAATGTAATTAGCATATGCATCAGTCAATGAATTCTGATTCCGTGGAATGTGATTGAATATAATAAATTCAAGGTTTCTTTCCAATAACCGAATTTGCATGAACTGGCGTAATAGAATAGGATTTCGTACATGATAAGCTCGATTCAGCTGGGAGACCACCAGCTGAGAGTCTAAACGGACCTCGAGCTGGGTGATACCACGTGACAAAGCATCCCATAGAAGCTCAATTACATCCCTATACTCAGCAACATTATTAGAAGCAGGACCTAAACACACGCCGCCTGCGGCAACTAGTTGTCCTAAGGGAGAGTAAATGACCCATGCTGTTGAAGCTAGATTACAAGTATGGTGACTGGCGCCATCAGCGAACCATATATACCTTTCAGAATACATCTGCAACAACCAGCAAATGGTATTAAAAACAAAACTGACAACCTAATGTACATAAAAATACATACAAATAAAAATACAAGAAAAAGTGCTAAGCCTAAGCATAGTACTTCTTCAGGTAGAGCCCATTTCTAGGCTCGGGCAACTTGTTCCCATCAAAATAAACTAACTCATGTGCGCCCTTCTTCAAGGCTTTCGACACAACATAAGGTCCTAACCACATGGCCTTGAATTTTCCTACCCCTAGGGGTTCTTTGTCTTGGTCCCAAAGCAGGACAAGTTCCCCCTCAGAGAAAACCTGAGCTTTGACTGATTTATCATATTGAGTTTTGACCCGATTCTTATGAGCTTGATTAGCAGTCAGCGCATCTCTACGCTGTTCATCAAGGTGTTCTAAATGTACCAGACGTTCCTCAAGCTCTATCGTATTAGGTAACACATGAATAGCTATCTTTAAAGACGAGATTTCACACTCAATCGGAGTAACTGCTTCCACTCCATGAATGAGTTGGAAAGGGGAGAAACCCATAGCAATTTTTACATTAGTTTGGTCGGCCGAAAGAGCAGGATATAGCATGATGTGCCAATTAGAACGGGCTGCATCAATTGTACGTTTAAGGATAGTCTTTAAAGTCTTGTTTACAGCCTCAACCTGACCGTTTGCTTGCGGATAGTATGAATAAGAATGTTCTTGTCTGAATCTGAGCATAGTGGTCAGTTCCGTCATCATGCTATTTTGGAAATGACTACCATGGTCAGTGACAATCAATTTGGGTATACCAAACCGTGCTATAATCTGATTGAATATGAAGAAAGATGTTGTTTCCTCGTCGGATTTAAAAGTAGGCGTTGCCTCTTCCCATTTCGTAAAATAGTCAATAGTGACAATGATGTATTTATGCCTCCCAGCTGAGGCTGGGTTTCATGTCACGTAATCAATCCCCCATTTCATAAAGGGACCTACTGAGACAATGGGAAATAACGTAGCAAGATGTGACCGCATTTTTCTAGTGTAAAGCTGACAAGGATGACAGCGCTTCACTTCTTCCACACAATCTTTGAAGATCGTGGGCCAGAAATAACCGGCACGTAGTATCTTCTGGGCCGTTGCTAACCCAGATAAATGACCCCCACACGCTCCACTATGGGAATCATTCAGGACAATCTCCGCCTCCTCATGGGTAAGGCATCGACACAAAATGGAATCTACCCCTCATCGATATAATGTATCTCCTATGATGAGTTAGTTCTTAGAATGAATGCGCAATTTAAGTCGTTCCTCCCTTGAGGAAGCTGTAGGATACTTCAAAGTTTGGAGATATAGAAGAATATCCCCATACCAAGGATCAGAGGTAGATATTAAGAAGATGTGCTCATCTAGGAATGAGTCATCTTCAACGGCTACATCTTCTTCAGTAGGAAATTCTGCTATAAGTTCAGCAAAAACTAAGGACTTCTTAGACTTAGCGGACTAAAAATCCAAGTCAAACTCTTGAAGAATGACTATCAATTTGTTAAATTTCCCCCCAACAATCCGTTGGGATAAAACATATTGAAACGGATTCACATCCACCACTACTGTTGTGGTCCTCAGTAAAATGTAGTGGCGTAACCTCTGAATAGCATAAACAGCTGCTAAGTCTAATTTCTCAACATGGGATTATCTAAGTTCAGGTCCAGCCAAAGCACGACTAAGATAATAAATGACATGCTCTACAAGCTTATCATTCTCCTGGACTAATACTACCCCAATGGTCGACTCAGACACGGCCAGATATAATATAAATTCCCTAGAATAATCTGGCAGACGCAATAAGGGTGCCGACAACAAAGCTTTTTTCAATTCCTCGAAAGCAAGTTGTGCAGTTTCATCCCATACAAACGGGGTGTCCTGTTTGAGCAGGCGCATGAAACCCTTAGTAATCTTGACATAGTTAACAATAAAACGTCAAATAAAATTAGACTTTCCTTGCAGGCTTTGAAGTTTCCTGATAGAACGAGGAGGAGACAGATTTACAATGGCCTCAACTTTTAGTGGATCCACCTGGATGCTTCTACTAGAGACAATGATCCCGAGAAATCTTCCTGACTCGACACAGAATACACACTTGGGGGGATTCAAGTGTATTTTATAATGTCTGCATCGCTCAAATATCAATCGTAAATGATCTGGATGTTGAATCCTCTTACGAGAATGTGCAGGCAGATCGTCGAGGTTTGGTTCAACAATGGATTTAATATCATGGAAGGAAAAGTTCATAGCCTGTTGAAAGGTTTCCCTTGCATTTTTCAATCCAAAGGGCATTTTCTTGTACACGAAGGTACCCCAAGGACAAATGAAAGCAACTTTATGTTGGTCTTCCGGTTTTATTTGAATTTGATTGTATCCAAGGAAACCATCAATAAACGAGAACACCTCACTTCCCACACAAGCATCTATAATCTAGTATATAAATGGCGTGGGATAGTTGTCCTTAGGACAGGCTTTATTCAAGTCTCTAAAGGTAGTACAAACACGGATAGTCCCTTGATTCTTATCAACCAGAACAGGATTGGATACCCATTCTGTCAAAGCTATGGGATAGATAAAACCAGCTTTCAACAGCTTTTCAACTTCAACCTTCACAACCACCGCATTGTGCGGGTTAACAGGTCTTAACTTTTGTCGAACCAGTTTGGCATCAGGATATGTTCGGATTTTGTGTTCAACAATCGATGGATCGATGCCTGGAATCTCCTCATATGACCAGGCAAAGACATCATGGAATTCCTTAAACAAGGAAGTATAGATAACAATCTCTTCAGGAGAGAAATTTGCACCTATGTATATGTTTTCCATGACATCAGGGTTTACAGAGATGTTAGTAGGTATAGTGGTGGAAATATTTGCCATATTCCCCTCAGCAAACATTCCCTCCCTGGGTAAGGGATTGATAGGTGTATCAACATCTTCTGACAGTCTCAAACGAAACTCTTGATTTTCTATTCTACTTAGTTCTGGAAGAAAATAGGATCGATGGTGAAGATACTCACAAATCTTACCATGTCCACTCATAGCTTCCAAAATGGCTTCATCAGAAGGTAAAAACATGTCTAAACAATCTATAGAGTGCAAAGATTTTTCTGCCCATGCAGGAAAATAGACTTCTTCCAGATCTTCCGAGACTGTTAGAGGATCTGGAATGGGATCAATAGTGGCTTGAGTGATAGCTTGGTAAGCTACTTCCACTTCTGATAAGGGCGCATCTGGTTCATGGGGGGAAGGGAGAACCCAAGGATCAGTCCTATCAACAACCATAGCTATGGACCTCCCCAAACTAGTAGAACCAATATAATTAACCGGGGCTGGAAGATCAAATGTGCCCATTAGTAATGTGTACATTCCAGCCCCCAATCTTTGTGTAGCAGGTTTGACCTGATCAACCAATGGCACAGCGGACTCATTAGACTCTAAACAATCTTTTTGAGTATAATCAAGTTGATCAATAGTAACCAACTTCCCCTCATGTGGAAAAACCACTACACGAAAAATGACTAACGCAATAGCGGACATCGCATAAGTCCAGTTTCTTCCCAGAAGCATATTGTAGTCCAAAGGAGCATCAATCACTTCTACCTCAACAGACACTGCTTTGCCTGCCAGCTTAATTTCAAAAGCCGATAGGATACCATGCGGACGGAAGGACCTTCCATCAAAAGCAGTAAGTAGAGTGTTTGACGGCACTAAGCACCTCCAAAGCTGACATTGCACATAGGGTTTGGGCTAAATATTCAACCATGGAGTAGTTTGAAGTAGCTCTAGCGTTAGGGTTATGCAAGGTATTCTTGAAAACACCTTTCGGTATTTTCGGCATAGTTTCACCAGGTTTCTCTATTGTGAGAGGGTTAGAAGTTTCACCTATAGCTTTACCCTTCTCAGAAGTCTCTTTCTCATAATTTGTATTCCTTGTCTGTAACAAAGTCGAAGATCGAACCATGTTGATATAGTTTGGGTCAGGGGCATTTTGAGTGCCCCCTGCTACATTAGAAGCTGAAGCTGAGTTCTGTCCTTGGGGAAAAGGATCCTTCAGGACAGTTGGTTGTTGAGATTTAAGCAGCTTCTGGGCTTGTTCCATAAGGGGACAAAGGTGAGTAAGGTGGTCCTCATGGTACAACTTGCACGGGAACTTAACCTTCTTCTTTTATTTCTTTCCCCCATCAGCATTGTTCGTGGGCTTCTGCTTATTTTTGTTTCCCTCTCCTTTATTTCCTCTCTTTTTATTCCCACCATGCTGCTAATTTCCCTTCTGAGAGGTTTGTGCACAAACATTTGCACTTTGGGGGGAGGGGGGAGCCTTTGCTGCCTCCACTTTAGACTGCTTGATAGAAAACTAATGAATTTGCTTAGCCAAAGATTCTACGGTGGGAGAGTTAACAGACCCAACCACGCCATCGACATGGGGTCCAGGCTTAGGCTTCTCCGCATCGTGTGTAGGCCTCGGTGCCTCAGGGATAATCTCATACAAGATCCGAGATTGTGAATAAATCAAATCCAATTGCTGGGCCTTGAGAATGGCTTCTTCTTCATTCGTCACTCTTGAGGTGGATACGTCCTTAGATATGTAGGGCAACAGGGATTTAAGGAACCACTCTAAAAGGAACTCAGGAGGGATAGTGGCTTTTATAAGGCTCTTTTGCCACCTCCACTCTTGGATATGATCCGAGATGTGGGTAGCCTTGTTCTCCCTAAAGGTAGATAACAAGTCCATTCCGAAATCATATCGGACCGGAAGCTAAAAGTGGCTAAGAAATGCACTAGCCAAGTCCTAGAAACTACTGAAAGCAGCAAAAGGCAATTCAATATAGGATTTTTCCATGGTACTTGTTAAGGTTCTCTGGAACAACCTTAACCTAACTGAATCTTCATTTAGTGAATTCGAAGAACACCATAAATGGAATGTGGTGGCATGAGCTCCAGGATCTTCACCAACTTTGCCCTCAAATTTAGGGATGTCCGATGGCAATTTGGTGGGAACAGGTGGCCACGAGGGGTCATGCCTCACCGGGTCATTCATTAACTTTGACAAATCTGGCAAGTTTAATGTTTCCAGGAATGGAATTTTGGGTCGATCCGAGGTACTAAATGTGCCAGCCTAGGGATTAGAGGGACCTTCCCCCGAATGCCCATAGGTAAAGGTGGGGTTGCCCCCTGCCACCAGTTGCAAAGTGGGTAGATTACTTTGAAACGGATTCCATCCGTAAGCCACAGGATTGTGTGTGGGAGGTGCAGTATAAGAATTTTGGGCCGTCCCAATCAAAACTAGGGTCTGAAAGACAGGAGCCGGTATCCCTCCACTAAACAATGAAAAGGGAGAGCTCATAAACGGGGCCGAAATCGGAGTTCGAAAACTTTTCCCATAAGAGGTATTGTTCCCAAATTGCACTCCTACATATGAAGGTGATGGGCCCACATATGGAGTGGATGGGGGAAGATTCCCCCCATTCCAAGGAAATCCTTGGACAAATGTCGAGGATCCTACTGGAATACTCTGGGTAGTGTATGGAAAGGAACAAGGAACAGTAGGTATACTAGGAATCCCAGTAACCATATCAGCAGAAGTACCTGCCAGGTTTGAGTGAACCGGTGGTTGGACCACCCGGGTCGCTGGAGTCAAAGGTGTAGAAGGTATACTAGATATAGGGGTACTTACCGGGGGAGGTAGTACCCCTTCAACCAGAACGTCTAAGGTGAACAAAAAATAACTTTCTTTTGTTGAAGACATAATCCTACCCACAGGGACACCTAAAACAGGTGAATCAAAAGGTCTAACCTAAACGATCATAGGATCGTTTAAATCAGTCAAGGGTGTGTTAAAATTCCTTGCAAAATCGTCAGTTTGCAATTATTCTATCTCAAATGTATCAAGATCAAAACAGTTAGCTATAAGTTCTGGTTCACCTAGAACTTCACTTATTCCTACCGGTTCAAATGAACCGTCCGTGTCCAATCTCTGCCTTTGGGGTAGAGGTGGAGGTTCCAATGTGACGAGAGGAGGAAGGTTTTGCAACCTTCTTGACCTTCTTATAGGTTCGTCCTCCACAATTGAAAATTTAACAAATAAAACCCTAAGGCCAACTAAACACAGGAAAAACCACAGAGCACACACTATAAAAATACTAAAGCCTCAAACAATCAATCAAGGGTGAAATATATGCTTTCCTGAAGAAAGCTGAAGAATGATTACTTTGCATCCTTGAAGTGGTTCTTAGGCACAAGTGGAGGAATCACCCACCACCCTCCCACACTTACAACAAGGGTTACCTTCCAAGCCCGTCCAAGGTGAACCAGAAATAGCCTTTCGATTTACCTAGGTATGAACCCTAAATGTCAAGAGACTAAAGGCTACCTTAGCTATACGAACAGTCTGGGGGGACAGTCGCAAGCCTGACTTGTAAGCATGGGCAGGGTAGCTGAGCCCGAAACTCTATCTAGGATAGAATCCCCAGATGCATAAAAGTCCTTATTTACATTTTGACAAGGAATCAGAGGGTTATCTCCTCAGTCCAATGCCTCCACGCGGCCTCGTGCTTGACTCCCTTTTGAGAGGAGCTTCCAAGATACAATTGATAAAGCCAAGGATTTACCTAAAGAAAGGTCCACTACGTCTGAATTTTAAAACTTATGGGAATTTTATACTTCCTATCCCACAAGTCTAGCCTAAGCTAGTAGGTGAAATGCCCCTAAAAATAAAAATTACTAGTAAATTTTAATTATTGCGTTCATTTTAAAGGGATTTTTCTTACTTAGAAGGAAATGGAGTGATGAACTATGGTGTTTTTTACTAGATAATAAATAAAAAAGTAAAGGTGTATTTTTCAAAGCAAATTGCCACTATTAAAGCAAACTTCTTTTTATTTTTGTAAACATAGATTGATGAACAAATGCAAGCGATAAAGAGAAACTAAGACTATGTTTTTGTAGTTTTTGAGATTATATTTTTAAAACTGAAATGAAAACTACTTATGCAAATCAAATACAAAATCTTGAAAATGTTTTTCTTTTCACCTTTTAAAAATGATCAAACTCTACTATGCACCTAGAATGCACTAAACTTGAGTATAATTGGATCAAATCAACTGTATAAAATAAGCAAACTGAAGTAAACAGATCAATAAACCAAGAATCAAGCAACAAAGGGAGATGGGAACCCTAGCTTGGGTGTGTACAATGACAAGAAATCACTGTAAACTCACAAAGGTAAGTGACAAACCAACTACTATCAAAAGATAGACTGGAAAAACAATGCCCAAAACCCTGATCACTGATTCAGACAGAGACACTTCAACCTATAACCCAAACAGGCCAACCTACTTCAAAATGCACTCATAAGACAATCCAAACAAAAGAAACCCAAGGGCTTTACGAAAAATCACAAAGTGTGGTCACCAAGGTATTCAAACTAACTACACAGTATTCATAAAGAAATCCAACAGACAAACAGGAATTACAAAAAGACAGGGACAAGCAAACCCTAGCCTAAAAATCCCTATTTCCAAGCTTGTACGCAACTATGTACAAGGGCAACTCGCGTACTGTACATGACTTTCCAATAGAGAAACCTGCGTATGCAGGCCTCTGTACGCGACTGTATATGAGAGCAACCCGCGTACAGGTACAAAATTTTTCTCAAAAACAAAGAAAAATCCACAAGGATTTCAAATACTATGGCAAGCATGAACCAAGATAAAATACCACACACAAACTTCAAAGCAAAGACTGGTCAGGGGTGACAGAAACAACCTACAGTAGTCTGGGCTCCCCAGGGGAGTAGCCAGTTCTATTGTACAGGAATAAACACCTTATAACCGAAGGTCTAGGGTTACCAACATACTCATAAAACTTGCAGGCAATCGACTCTAGAGTACAGAAAAGAAAATAAGAGGATAGAAAAGACTCACTCGATACACGACGGTTGATCCTAGCTTTGTCCTCTTCCACTCTGCTTCTCCTCCAAAGCCTTCAGGGATGCTTCTCCTTCACCTGCCAGGAGCAAATCCTCCAAGTGCAAGATGATACATATATAAAACAGGTTAGATAAATCATATACAAAGTTCTTAATCATAAGTATTCATCAAACCATAATACATGAGAGACATTCAAAACACATATGGAAGAAGGATTCTCTTTATTAATAATAGTGAATGAGTTTAGATTACAAACCAACACTTGAGACAAGGACTCCTCTGCAACCAAAGGATTCTAAGTTCCACTGCTCCAAAGACTTCTGAATAGATACCACCAGCATAACTTTGCTCTCCAAGTATGATTCTAATACCCTCCCCAAGGCCTTTATTTATACTTAGTGAAATAAGGCAGTTTCGAGGGTTGAGGAGGTTGAGACAGTTAAGATGGTTATGGTTAAGGGCTTAACAAATCTCAAATAATCGCGATTTATTATTTTTAATGTCAAAGGAAGGTGTACACGGGTATTAATACTGGCAACTCACGTATGACACGCGAGTTGCTCTAAGGGGAGCCCGCGTACAAATATGTACGCGAGATGCAATTACAAATACTCACGTACAACACATGACATGCTTTACTAAAAGGTGCGTACATACGTGAGTTGCATATAGGAAAATGCGCATACAACACTTGACATATTCAAAGGTAAAAATTACCAGCTGGATGGATGATAAATGTAGTTCATAATATGTCAGTATATAGTGTTTTAAGCAACCTTCAATCCATAAAATGTCCTTTTGTGTGCCAACATAGGGAATGTCGGCACTTGGACGGAGAAGTGCCATTCAGGTAGATAACACTAGGATTGATGATCTCTTTGATCAAATGAGAGGAGCAAGGGTATTTTCCAAGATTGACTTGAGGATGGGTTACCATCAGGTGAGAATCAAGGATGAAGACATTCATAAGATAGCCTTCAGAACAAGGTATGGGCATTATGAGTTTGTAGTGGTACCATTTGGTCTCACAAATGTACCAGCTACATTTATGTGCCTTATGAATAGTGTCTTCAACAGGTATTTGGAAAAGTTTGTTCTTGTTTTCCTTGATGACATTCTTGTTTATTCTAAGAATGAGGAAGAACATGAAGAGCATTTGAGATTGACATTGCAATTGCTTAGGGAGCATCGTATGTATGCAAAGATGAGCAAGCGTGACTTCTATAGAGATAGAATTTAGTATTTGGGTCACATTATCTCCAAAGAGGGTATATCTATGGACCCTAAAAAGATTGAATCCATTATGAATTGGCCTACTCCAAGAAATGTGTCAGATGTAATATCTTGTATGGGACTTGAAGGATACTACATGAGGCTCATTGTAGGATTCTCCAAGGTTGCACATGCCATCACTTCTTTGCAAAATAAGGGGACAAATTTTGAATGGACATCGAGGTGTGAAGAAAGCTTCCAAAAGTTGAAGAATCTTCTCACTAGTGCACCAGTATTGAAATTTGCAGACCCAGAGAAAGATTTTGTGGTGTGTACCGATGCATGCTGACAAGGGCTTGGAGGAGTCCTTATGCAAGATAACCACGTTATATGTTATGACTCCAGAAAGTTGAAGGATCATGAGAAGAACTATGCTACTCATGGTCTATAACTTGCAGCCATAGTACATGCTCTCAAGATGTGGAGGTATTACTTGATGGGAAGAAGATTTGAGTTAAGGACGGACCATTGCGGTCTGAAGTATTTATTTGATCAGCCTACTTTAATGCTAGGAAAGCTAGATGGCTGGAGTTTTTATGTGAATTTGATTTTGAAGTCAAACACATAAAAGGAAAAGAGAATAAGGTAGCTGATGCACTCAGTAGGAAGGTGCAGGAAATGCATGTGGCATCTCTTAGTATTTGTCAGTTAGATTTGGGGCAGCAGATTGTTAATCATACTGTTGCAGATGAAATGTATGTGCAAGTAAAAGAAAAATTGCAGCGGCAAAGCCTTGAAAAGAAGTATGAGGGACATAAATTAGAAGAAGAGGGACTTCTTACTTATAAAGGCAGAATTTACATTCCAAAGGTAGCATATTTGAGGAGAGTTGTTATGGACGAGATCCATCCAGCTCCATATTCTGGTCACCCAGGGTATCAGAAGACAATTGCTACAGCCAGAAAGTAGTACTTTTGGCCAGGGATGAAAAAGGACATGTCTGGATACATTTCCAGGTGCATGAAATGTCAGCAGGTAAACATTGAGCATCAACACCCTGCAGGTTTGTTGCATCCTTTATCGGTTCTAGGATGGAAATGGGAATTTATTTCCATGGATTTTATTACAGGATTTCCAATGACTTGGAGACAACATGATTCCATCATGGTTGTGGTGGACAAGTTGACGAAGGTAGCACATTTCATACTGGTTTAGACTGATGATATTGCAAAGATCTTCATGAAGTAGATTTTCAAATTGCATGGATTGGCTAAGGCAATAGTCTCTCACAGAGATGTCAAGTTCACTTCCAATTTTTGGAAGGGTTTGTTTGTGGATTTGGGTACAAAGTTGAATTTCAGCACTGCCTTCCATCCTCAAACTGATGGGTAGACCGAGAGAGTTAACCAAGTTCTGGAGGAAATGCTTCGCATGTATCTGATGGACAAAACAACCAAGTGGGAATATTATTTACACCTAGTAGATTTTTCCTATAATAATGGACAACAAGCATCCTTGGGGATGAGTCCTTATGAAGCTCTGTATGGAAGGAGGTGTAGAAAACCAGTGACTTAGGATAATCTAGTGAATAGGGTTGTTCTTGGTCCATAATTTCTTAAGGAGATGGAGAAAGAGGTTGTAAATATTAGGTAGAATCTGAAAGCAGCCCAGGACAGATAGAAAAGCTATGTTGATAAGTATAGGGTGAAAAGAGAGTTTAGTGTTGTGGATCATGTTTACCTCAGAGTGAGGGAAAAGAAGAGTTCCTCAAAGCTTGGGAGTTGTGCCAAGTTGTCACCTAGATACTGTGGGTCGTTCAAAGTGCTTGAAAGAATAGGGCCAGTTGTATATAGACTTGCATTTCCTGCTAGCACTAGGGCTCATAATTTTTTTCATGTTTCTTTGCTTAACAAATATATACATGACCCTAACCCTATGATAAATTGGGATGTGATTCAGGTGGAACCCGAGGGAGAGTTCTGAATCAAGCCAATGCATATCCTCGACAGGAAGGTCACCATGCTCTAGAACCGAGTTACAAGACAGGTAAAGGTGTAGTGGGAGAACTACAATCTTGAAGAGGCTAGATGGGAGCTAGAGGATGCCATGTGATTGACACATCCATTTTTGTTCAAATCTACAGCGCACTGAGGCGATGCTAGTGTAGCATTTTGCTCAAATTTTGTAAGCACTAAGGACAGTGCTATTGAAGGGGGAGGGGAATGTAACACCCCGATTTTGACCCCATTGCATTCATGTATATGAAGTAAATATTATGACAAGGAGATCAAATCCAAGGCCCTGTCATTGATTAATGTTTGGTATATAGGTGATCGTGGCTGATGCCTATGGTTTCTATGCTAAGTCAAGCACGCTTGTAAAAATCATGTAAATATGCAAATTAATGAAAACCCACATCTAGCTATATCAATGCAATGGATAATGAAATGGGGGCATGATTTTCCTTAGGATAGGGGGGTGGGAATGTTAACCTTGAGGCAGTTTGGGGAAAATCCATGTGTCATGGGGAGAACCCCTTAGAAATTTCAACTAACCTCTTTCTTGTCTTTCTTCCCAACCATTTATTCTGCCATAAGGTGGTTGAGGTAGTTATTTCTTGGAAGGGGAAGAGTATGGGAAATTTTGAATTGAGCAGAGCACCCGGTTTTGGAATGTCATGTTTTTCTTTCATGGACAAGAAAACAACAGAACCGTATGCCATTTTGACCCATGCATTCATGTTTTGGTTTTACTCACATTTTGAGAACCGTGGCACCTTCTCGCTCATCATCCATATCCATTCTCCATTCACGGGAAGCTCTTCCTGTCTGTATCCTTTGCATTATGCGAGTATTTTTCCCTTGGCAGGATTGTGATTGTTGCGTTGTAGCGTTATCTTAAACTACAGAGTGCATGGGACCTATTACTTGTGTTCCAGAGTAAGCTTGTGTTGTAGAGTCTCCCTGTGGTTGTTGTGTTGAGCACCCTGGTTCGAGTTTGAGCTATGTACAAGACTTAGGAATGGGAGATATGTAGAACGTGCTTGATAAACCTAGTGTGTAACCTCATAATAAGATAAGAGTGGATGGTGAACCTGCTATGCACATCTGGAAGAGCACTGGAAGGGAAGGTGTATCCCGAGGGACCATGGAGTAGAGAAGGGGACACTTCCTTCTGTTCAGTGTGTAGGAAGTGGGGAAGCTAGGCTAGATAGATATTATGCAGGTGTTCTTAGCTCTGTAGATGGGCTCACTAGCATAGCAGTTCTTCCTGCCCATTACCTTGGAAGCCTGATAAACCCAATGGGAAAGATGGCTTGGTTGGTAGCCTGATAAACCCATCTGTTGGCTTAGCTGTTTCTTGTCATGTTTGACCTGGTGAGTAACCTTTGCCCAGATAGTCTGATAAACCCAACAATAAGATGGCTTGATTGTGTACAGTCTGATAAACCCATCTGTTGGCTTGACAGGTCCTTAAAGGTGAATGTTGGCTTGACTATGTCCAGTCTGTGATACCCAACTGTGAGATGGCTTGGCTGAGTGGCCTGTGAACCCATCTGTTGGGATGTTTTACCCTACAGCTTGATAGGCCCAACTGTGTTGCATTGGCTGAGTGTTATTGTACCTTGGATATGTATGATTCTTCTAGTGTTCCCTTATGCCTTGAGGAAATCATGCCCAGCTCGTGGGTGGCGTTGTCGCTGAGAGATTGACGAGCACACTGGCCTATGGTTGGGTGGAAAATTGCAGTGACATAGCTGGTTGCAGGAAAACTTCTGTTCAAGATAAGTGTTCTTGTTTATGTTATTCTCTACAATTGTATTTCTTCTATTGTAAATTGGTTGATGGAGTGTCATGAACATGTTGTTGTGTTGAATTGATGCATTGTTCCTTTGAATAACTGCAATGATAGATATCTATTTATATTTGCATCAACGCATTTTGAACTAAGTTGCAGGGTAGAGTTGACCAGAATGGTAATGGTGTGAATGATCAAATCGATCCAAGACTTCAGTAAAAAATTTGAGTTTCCTGCTAGAAATCCTCCTTTGCGTAAAATTGCGGGATGTGGGATGCAGAATGTCATTACACATATTTCCCTGCTACAACTTACGAGATGCGGAATCGCGGTGCCACGATTTCCACTATTCCCAATCCCACCAATCAAGTCTCCGCGCCATTTATCTTCATGGGATGATTCTCCGCCGTTGATCTGTCTCTGATGCAGGATGCAGGATGCGGGTTGTGGGAAGCGAGATTGCAATTTTTGTAATTTTCGACCCTGAAACTCGGGCTTTCCACGTCGTTTATTTTTGCGGGTGGATTCTGAACCGTTTATTTGGTTCCAGTATGCGGGATCGTTTATGATTATGGATTTCCATCGCATTTTCTCTCCGCCGTCAGATCTCCTTTGAGATCTTTCCTTGTAGATCGTCGAACTGATCAATGGAATACGGTAGGGAGCATGACAGTGTTGGAAATGTCGAGAAGTGGTTTGCGACCACGCCTTATGTTTCGATGAACAGTAAAGGTTCTCAATGAAATTTTTAATCCTGCATGATAACGGGGTATGGGTACATGAAAAAAACCATGAGAATGTTGGACTTGATGTTCCCTCCTTCCAGAACATACAATCTCTCTTTTGACCACAATAATATAGTCTCATCTACCTTATACTCTTTTTGTTGTTGAAACAACCTATCCTCTTGAATCTTCTTAAGGATTTCAACATAGAAATAGTCAAGTCCATTTTTCGTTCTAATCCTATCATGCAAATAAGAATTGGTTTCGATTAAAGTTACCTCATATAACATATGAGGTCGTCGACTTAAAGCATTGATGATTTTATTCTCCTTTCCCTTTATAGCTTTAATTCAAAATGGTACTCTCTAAGGAAGGACAACCATCTGGACCGACTTGCATTTAGATCTGACTAGTCGAACAAATATTGCAGACTCATGTTATCTATCTTTAGAAGAAACTTCTTCCCCCTGAGGTAGTGCCTCCACATCTTCAAGGGATGGATAATGGTTGCTAGCTCAAGATCGTGGGTGGGATAATTTTGTTCGTGTTCCTTTAATTTCTGTGACACATAATAGGCTACGCAATAATTATGCATGAGGAATCCTTCTATTCCTTTCTTTCTTGCATCGGTGCAAACCACAGAATTCCCATCGAGATTCACAATTCCTAGTATCGATGCAGTAGTCAAAAGTTGTTTAAGCTTCTAAAAATTTTACTCGCACTTGGTTGTCCACAAAAAATTGCTTGCCTTATTTTGTAAGGTGGTCATGGGACAGGTAATCCTTGAAAATTTCTCAATGAACTTTAGATAGTAACCCACTAATCCTAAAAATGACCTAATGTCTTTGACAAAGGTAGGGGTATTCCACTCTTCTATTGATCTGTCGAATCTCAAATTTAGTGCATTAAAACATTTTAAAAGAATGTGTTTAATAGTTTCATTGACACAGAAAAAAATCTTTAACAGAATTGAATGAAAGCTTATCATCTGAAATGAAACAACTGGAACAGAAAAGAGAAACAGAAAATAAAACAGCAAGAGAGAGTCACAAATAGAAATTGATAACGGAGTTCACCCCCTTCACTGGGATACGTCTCCGGGTCCCTCTCCAATGGGTACCAATCCAATTAATGGTTTTAAAAAGGTACAAAATGGTTCTGGAATCTCTAAAACATCAACTTCAGTAACTGTAAACAGAATGATGTACAAATCCTTCAAGACCTCCTCTTCTGGAAATTATGAAATGGCCTTCAAAAGGAAAAGAAGCCAAATCATAACAGAGTATAGTCGACTTTACATAAAAACAGCATCTGAAAATTAACAGCAAAACTCTCTTTTGTCCCCCTCAAGGTGGCCAGAAAAGTCTATTTAAGCGTTCAGTGGGAGGATAAGTAACGGTTTCGACTCGTCTGCTACACGTCTTTTCATATTCCCTCAATAACCATATTCTATCTTTTAATTTCCATCTAAACGTTTCAACTGGTTGTACGTTACGTTCATTTCTGTTCCGCTAAATGTGGTAGCGGTTCCCAACGGTTCCATCTAATACCATGTATGGTATTGCTATCCTACCACAATGGATATCCGTCACATTTAGAGTTGTTCCAAATGTTATATCCGATGTCGCAGCATATAACTAAACTCCACAAATGTCGCAGCATACAACTAAACTCCACAAATGTCGCAGTGTACAGCTAAACTCCATAAATGTCGCAGCATATAACTGTTTCATATGTGAACTTCGCTATATAGATGATCCACTGTCATAGCAAACGTGACCGTGCACCCTCATCTAACCACCAGAATAGTGCCATTTGACTATGTACAATACCGCTAGAGGGTATACACTTGACCGCGCGGGATTTTCACGAACCATTCGATGTTCCACTTGACGGTGCGCAAGCTACGCAGCCCATCCTATAACTGCGCCGCCCATGGTATAATCACTAGATGTCACACTTGACTGTGCAATAAACATTTGATGTTACCATTTTAACTGCGTGGGCTTTGCCACCAACCATTTTATATTACCTCTTGACGGTGCACAAACCGCCAGAATGCCAAGTCTTAACCGTAAGACTTGACCGTTCGAACCATGACATGTTATGTCGAACCACGCGGCCCTTTGCACAAATGTTAAATGATAACCATAAGACTGGGCACTGATTAGAATATATGTGGAACATTGCACTGTTTGAATGGTATATGGAACATACGTTAAGGCTAGTCTCGCACTATGTTTAGCATATGAGTTAAAAACATATGTTATGTTCTGTGAACCATAGATTAATAACCATTGTACCATATTGGATCAGTGTAATTTTTGAAGATGAATAATCCACCGGATCATTCCTCCCCATTGGAGAGCTTTTGGACCAACAAAATCCTGAGTCACTCTGCAAATAAGTGAGGGTATAGCTTCCTCACCTTTCCAATCTCCATACATCCTGCTTTGCTTAGAATCTGCATATTAGTCTCCTTGTCCATGACCAAAGGAGGTTCATACCATTTAAAATTCTTTGCATATACAACTGTATTCATTGGAGATAAGCTCAAATAGAAAGAATGTTTACACTTCTTTTCAAAGATCTCAAAATGATAATAAACAACATTGAGCTTTTTACCTTTCAATCTTCCCTTGGTGATCTGCAACCAAACTTGCTTTTCAACCTCAAAAGGATGATGATTTTCATCCCTGGCTTTGCAAATTACCTGACTCTTCTCCTGCTGTTCTTGCACTATCTGCTGCACTGTTTTCTTTGCATCATGATGTCCACCTCTCACATATTTTGTGCCGAAAGAAAAGTCCACATGTGACTTCAACAGACAACAAAAAAAAGTCTCAAAAGGAGATTTAATGCACTGCATGTGTTGCAACTATTCATCCCAATCCCTAGGATGTTCATCACAATAATTCTGAAGAAATCGAATGATTGTTCTACTGAATACCCATGTTTTCCCAATAACATGTGGATAATACATTGTGCTTATTTCAATATTAGTGTCCCTAAGACTCCATAAAACTGACCAAAATTTCCCCAATATTCGAAAGTGCCGAACATGTACAATAGTCATAGGAAGCCCAACATGAACCCCAATATACTGAAAGCACAAACTAATTGGTAGTCCCCCATCAAACTCCCTTACAACATTTTTACAAGGACGATATGAAGTATGAATAGGTGTGTACAATCCCAACCCTTTATCAATAGATTTGCACATCACACAATAATCATGAACAGTCTTTTGAATAATCATCAGATTCATGCCAAGATTTGGAAGAGGCATGTTTTGCTGCAACTGCACTTCAGGTTGTACATCTCTAGTAAGTGATAATCTTTCAAATCCTTGTAACAAAGCACCATACTCGGGAACAATTTTAATTAATTTAATTCCATGTTCCAGATGACCACTTTCCAATGATTCACATTTAACAGACATTAATGTAAACTTCCTACTAGCATTCACTATCATTTTCATTTGACTTGTAGTGACTAATGCCAGATTTGTTTTCATACGATGTGCACGAACAATATATTCCACACCACCTTTAAAGAGATGATATTTGTTCTACTCTCTATAAAAGACTGCTTTTCGGTCATACAAATATGGACTCCCAAGTACAATTCCACAAATTTCAAGTGGTACTACATCTAGTTCTACCTCATCCATAAACTTTTCAGTGATTGCAAATTTCAAAACACATTTCTTTGTAACTTGCAATTGTGTATCATTAGTAACCCAACCAAGAGGATAGGGTTTTTCATGAGGCATAGTAATTAGATGCAATTTCTTAACCACTTCTTCTAATATCAAATTCACTTGAGAACCACTATCAAAAAATGTATCAATCTTTGTATGATTTGTAATGACACGAACATGAAACAATTCACTTCTTCTTTTATCACTTTGCATAGAAGTAGATAGCAGATTTGTACTTGTACTTGCACATGAATTAGAACTTGAACTTGCATCAATGGAAATAGATATACCTTTATCTTTACCTCAGATCCCTATTGCTGTGATCTTAGTCTCATCACCTGAATCAGATCCCGGGTCTTGAATCACTGCTGCAGTAGCTGCTTGATTATTCTTATCTTTGTTTTTATTTCTTCCCATACATTTTGGCTTTAACTCCGAATGAAGTTTCCAACACCTAGAAACATCATGCTCTTTCTGACAATGTGAGCATGTGGGTTTTTCACCCTCTTTCATGATGGTAGCTGTTTTCTTTCCCTTATCTTTTCTTTTATCTTTGTTGTCAAATTTAGATGACTTCTTCATAAACGAATCATTATCATTCTTACCCCTAGCTTCTAAATGTGTAGCTTGAACACATACATCATCCAAATTACTGGGGTTAAACATCAACAAAGTATGTCGCAAATAATAATGCATGCCACCAATATATTTAAGAAGAGTTTCTTGCGTAGCCAATGCAATAGCCCTCTTTCTGAATTCATGAGTATATTCTTGAATGCTTTGTCCTTTAGCTTGTCTAAAAGTTTTCCAGCTCATTATTAATTGTTGCATGTGACCTAAAGGATAAAATTGCTTCCTTAATACTTCAATGAATTCATTCCAAACTGAAATAATTTTACCGTTCTTTTGAAGATCTTGCTGAATCTTGCTCTCCCACCAAGTAAGAGCCATTTCACTCATTCTCAAAGTGGCCAATTGAATTCTGGAAGGGTCATCGGTAATGCCCTGCACCCTGCAATATACTTCAAGCTGCTTGATCCAATTGTCTAACTTTTCAGCATCTAAATCTCCATTATAAATTGGTAATTCAAATTTTACATCCAATTTGAAATAAGGCATATTAGGACTTGCATTATTTGAATGAGAAGTATGAGAAGAAGAGAAAGTTTGATTAGTATCAAGAGGATCACCATCACCTCCTACTCCTTTACGCTTTTCTTCCTTCTTCACCTCTGCATCTTTGGATGAAGAACCTTCTTCCTTCTTCTTCCTTTCTGCTCGCTCATCGAGAAGCATTTCCATCATGGCTTTCATGCTGATAAAAGCCTCCAAAAACTTAGTTTCGGAAATAACAGGTTTTTCCCATTCTGTATGTCCTTCTTCTTCCCCTCATGGAGAAGACATGGTTCTTGAGAATGTTCTCCTTGAGCCAATCTTAGGATCTCCTTCAATTAATTCTCCTTCACCAAGATTTAACCTGGACCTGGTAAGCATTCAAAAACTTGCACTAGCAGTTAACCTGCTCTGATACCATAATATGATCCGTCGAATCTCAAATTTAGTGCATTAAAAAGTTTTAAAAGAATGCGTTTAATAGTTTCAGTGACATAGAAAAAAAGCTTTAACAGAATTGAATGAGAGCTTATAATTTGAAATGAAACAACTGGAACAGAAAAGAGAAACAGAAAATAAAACAGCAAGAGAGAGTCACAAATAGAAGTTGATAATGGAGTTCACCCCCTTCACTGGGCTACGTCTCCGGGTCCCTCTCCAATGGGTACCGATCCAATTAATGGTTTTAAAAAGGTACAAAATGGTTATGGAATCTCTGAAACATCAACTTCAGCAACTGTAAACAGAATGCTGTACAAAGCCTTCAAGACCTCCTCTTCTGGAAATTACGAAATGGCCTTCAAAAGGCAAAGAATCCAAATCATAACAGAGTATAGTCGACTTTACATAAAAACAACATCTGAAAATTAATAGCAAAAATCTCTTCTATCCCCCTCAAGGTGGAGAGAATCATCTATTTAAGCATTCAGTGGGAGGATAAGTAACGATTTCGACTCATATGCTACCCGTCTTTTCATATTCCCTCAATAACCATATGCTATCTTTTAATTTCCATCGAAACATTTCAACTGGCTGTACGTTACATTCATTTCTGTTCCGCCAAATGTGGCAGCGGTTCCCAACGGTTCCATCTAATACCATGTATGGTATTGCTATCCTGCCACACAATGGATATCTGTCACATTTAGAGCTGTTCCAAATGTTATATCCATTGTCACAGCATATAACTAAACTCCACAAATGTCACAGCGTACAACTAAACTCCACAAATGTCGTAGCGTACAACTAAACTCCACAAATGTCACAGCATATAACTGTTTCATATGTGAACTTCGCTATATAGCTGATCCGTTGTCGCAGCAAACGTGACCACGCACCCTCATCTAACCGCCAGAATAGTGCCATTTGACCGTGCACAAGCCCGCTAGAGGGTATACACTTGACCACGCGGGATTTTCACGAACCATTCGATGTTCCACTTGACAGTGTGCAAGCTGCATGGCCCATGCTATAATTGCGCGGCCCATGCTATAACCTCTAGATGTCATGCTTGACTATGCAATAAATGTTTCATGTTACCATTTTAACTGCGCGGGATTTTCCACAAACCATTTTATATTACCTCTTGACGGTGCACAAACCTCCAGATTGCCAAGTCTTAATCGTAAGACTTGACCGTTCGAACCATGAGATGTTATGTTGAACCGCGTGGCCCTTTGCACAAATGTTAAATGATAACCATAATAATGGGCACCGATTAGCATATATGTGGAACATTGCACCGTTTGAATGGTAGATGGAACATACGTTAAGTCTAGTCTCTCACTATGTTTAGCATATGAGTTAAAAACATATGTTATGTTCTATGAACCATAGATTAATAACCATTGTACCATATTGGATCAGTGTATTTTTTAAAGATGAATAATCCACCATGGGGGAATTCATATTTCCTTTCCATCTTTTGTCCTCTTCTTCATTCATGATCTAGATTATTCTTTAATCCTGCAATTAAAACATTTAGTAACAAATAGCTTCCTGTTAGTTAACAAAATTTCAAATGCAGTTTTGAAATATTTTATTTCTGCAACGAATGTTTCGTAGCACCTAATAGGTGGGTGAAAATGTGAAGTTTGGAAACAATTGTATGACAAATGGAGTGAAAAAAAAGAGGTCGTGTGGATGAAAATGTGAAAAAAATCAACCTCAAACTCTAGGCCGAGAGTTTGTGAGAGTTCAAACTCTCGGCCAAGAGTTTAATAAAACTCTAGGCCGAGAGTTTGAACTAATAACTGCGTTGTATTTTAAAAAGAACTCTCGTATGAGAGTTTTAAAACTCTCATATGAGAGTTTGAACTAAACTCTTGGCTGAGAGTTTGGAGATATTTTTTCGGCTGAGATTTTATGGTCAACAAAACCTGCGAAAATATCTAGCATCTTTCTAGAACCTGGAACTTCAGCAAGTCCAAACCCCTGCAAATTTTAAATATTATTTGTTTGAATTTGTAGCAATGGATTCATCTTTGAATCTAGTTTCCAATGATATAAAAATTGTTTCATTTCAATTTGAATTTATATTCATTAATTATTTTTTTCTAAACCTTATCCCTTAAGAATTTTGTTATTCTGAAAATCACCCGAAATGAAAATTCAATATCATAACAAAGACAACACCAAAAATTTTGAAATCTTCATAGATATCATAATTGACTTGTCCTATTCAAAATGGTACTTTAATTTTTTCCAATAAGTCTCACACTAAAAATAAAATTGATTCTCACCAACATGTATCGATATTGCACCATTTTCTAAACTTATGTTGTTTCGATAAATAATAAAAAATAGTTCTGAAGTACAAAAACCTCAAAATATAGTCCATGCACAAGTTCAATCTGTGTATATTACGAGTATAAATTTTTTTTCCCTAAAATGAATAACTATCTCTAAGAAAAATGGAGGGCACACACGTCACTCATTATTCATACTTAAAGTTTTAAAGTATATGTCGTTGGTTCCCTCCAAATTTTCCCCACTATATATTGATAATAATAAAAAATTAAAAATATGAGTACGTAGCTAATTCAATTCTCTAAAGCTTTTGTTTTTAATTCAAGGTGAAATTCCTAAGGGAGATATCATTTTGAAGGGGTTGAAGTTGAAAAACATAAAACTTTGCAATTTGTTTTGTCAAAAAACAAGCAAAATTGTTTACCAACTTCATTTTTTCACCCAGGTCTCTTAGTGTTTGAATATGGGCTCTGATACCACTTGTAATGCCCCTAAAATCCATATATATATATATATATATATATATATATATATATANTCCTTATGGTTTTTTCCTATGTGATGATGATTTCTACATATTAATGTTCTACACTTTGATGTGCTTATAAAATTAATTTTCCTATCTATCTTATTTATTGACATTGTAGATACTTACTATGTTTTACGTCTTACTTTCGTTTTACGCGTATTTAATTATTTATTATTCATTATGAAGAGGCTGACTTACCTCTCTATGTCAATGAGTGGAGTGGTCGGGTTATGTCCCTTAAAGATCCACTTAGAAAGGTAATGTTCCTATGCTATGGGGTTTACTTATTTCATCCTGGACTAATGCATGCATTTATATTCTTCTACAGGCGACTTCACCTATGAACCTAGACTTCCAGATGCAACGTAATTGAGTCCTAGCATCTACAACTATTTGCACCTGAACAACACTATTCCTATGTTCAAAATCTAAAAGAGGAAGAATGTTTCTAAGCGTAGCTTATACCTTATAACTATGGAAAAAGTGATTATATTATATCCATGCATTTTTGTAATAAATATGTGGGTGAGGGTTTAAAAACCTTGGTTGTAAAAATTTTATGCTTGATCTTTAATGTGGAGGGTTTTATGTTATGGCATAATGTATACCCTTGAAACTATGATATAAAAGGGTTTTAAAAAACTATGGATATGGGATTAATATGATGGTGAGAAGTGTGAAGCCGCACTATGCAATTGTGGGTTTTGAGATGCATGAAGGTGGCGGGCAGGTTGGCGCCTTAATTGCACCTTGAAATTCACAGGTTTCTTGCCTTATGCACTCAGTTAGGGTTTTGAGGTCATTTATTTGGTCTTCGTTTTTGTTTGGGAGGAGGTTTCTCACTCCAGGTGGAAGATTCTTATCCATGCAGAGCAACCAGGTTTCCTTGAGCACATTGGGAAGGTGTGCCACTGTCTGTAAGATTGCACCTTTGATTTTTTTCTTTGGTTTACCGTCGTTTTGCATACTTCTGAACCACGTTTTGTTTTCATTGTTGTAGTTGAAGATAGCATGGGTACTCTACATTTTGGAAAGGAAGAGTTGTTGGGTTTCCTGTGCAACCATCCCTAGTAATCCCCACAAAAAGAAATGGGCATGTACCCAAATGTTGAGCTTGTTGTGTTTATTAAAGGGTTTCGAAACTAGGTCTGGGAGATGTATGTTGTAATGCATACACTAATCATTGTTTTGGAGTTTGGGGTTTATTCGAATCATTGGGCATTGTTTAAATGAGACCGTGTAAAATTCCTTTACATGGCTCTATAAAGTAAATGTGATGTTGCGACTGATTAATAGAGACTAGGCTCTATGTGTTTGGTTTACCATTTACAATGAAATGGATTTTGGTTTTAAAGAAATATTAATGGGATTTTCGTTGTGTTTTGTAAATAACTCTGTAAATTTTTAATGTGTTTCTTTAAATGTTAATAGTTGCATTGCTTTGCAATGGCACATGTGTTGTCATGGATTGATAAAGGATGCGAATGGTAAAAAATGAGGTTTTAATGGATGTGTTTGGTTGATGAGACTACAGATATGTTTGATTATGATTTATTTATCTTTCTACAAGGAACCGTAAGCACTTGGCATGGGCCTTGAATTTGCAACACAACCTGTGTAGATGTAGTTTAAGTTTTATAGAAACAAATCGTGTTTTCTGTATTATTTTGTACAAAAAGAGCATAGCTCTATTATGTAGTTTATATGTGGAGTTTAAAATAAATTACGGGAAGCCTAAGCCTAAACCCTGCATGAACAACACAACTGGTAATGTGTTGATTATTTTAGCTTGTATTTACAGGATTTGATCATGGGTTTGTAGATACGTTTGACTGTATTAAAGGTTGTAATCCCTCGCTTTGTTAATGTGTTTGTATGTGGTGATTATTGTGTTTTAATTCTTTGGAATCCGCCAACACGATGCGTTTGGGCACGGACTCTGTTTAGAAAATAAATGGCCTCCATCCAATCCTTACAGGATTCGATTGTTGGGAAGTTTAAATAATGTTTATAAGGGTTGGTATTTAATGGTATGATTTGAAAGAAAATGTGGATAGGCTCTTGGCCTTCACACCTTTTGAATTTTTTATAATTGTTTTATATCGTATTCATAATGTTCTATTTGGTTTATATGTAATAGTTTTATGAGTCATTATGTATTGAGATGATGCGTTTGCTGGAAATATGCAAACTTTTGGCACTGTGATTTATATTTAGGGTTTTAAGTTCGTAATTTGAAAGATTTGATCTCTATTATGCATGTTTATAATTTTATTTATTTAATAATTACATTGTCAGAACAAAGTTTAAAATTTGTTTTGTTTATCATAGGATTTAATTTGTTTTAATTTTTTTTAAGCTTTGTTTTCATTTATAATAAGGTCATAGACCTGTACATGTTCTTATGAAAATATTCTTAGGGTTTTAGCTTTAATAAAAGTATTTTAAGATATATGGTGATTATTTTATCTAGAGACTAGGGTTTAAATATAATGTAAACTATTGACATCAATCTTTCTAAAACTGTTTTAAATATAATGCTAAATAATTTCAACCTTTAAAACCTACCTAAGAATTTAAAATCTGAGTTTAATTTAAACAAATAAAAAACCTGCAACATAAAATTTAACCTTAGAAATTATCTAAAACATTGCAGGCCGAGTGTCATAATTTAAACCAATGAAATCAAACTGAATCATGTATCCAAATTGCATATCTCCAATCTAGAGCATAAATACTAGAGCATAAATACTATAAGTAAAAAAATATGTAAACATGATCAACAAAATTGGAGAAGGTAAAAACCTCATACCTGCAACTTTTCATCATATTAATGGCTAAGAACCATGCACACTTAAACACACAGAATTAATAAAAACTTAGATATCTTTGACCTTGGATATGTTAAATGGATAAATTGGGAACTATCACATTCCTCCCAACCATGACCCGGAATCGTTCCTAGCTTTAATCTAGATCCCCCCGAGCTGGTTCCAAGATGCAAGTAGTCTAGAGCTTTTAAAGGTGAGGCTTTTCTTATCCGGAATATTAGGTTATGTACAAGATTTCTTTGATTTTGGAAATGCTCTCCAAAGTTATTAGGAATAATGATCAGATCCCAAAGCCTTCCCTTGTCTTGTGTCTATATAGAAAATCGTTTAGGAAATGGCAGTTAAACTTTAGTTAGCTCAAGAATTCATTATCTTCTTGAAAATAATCTTAAATTTTTTTCATGTGAATTTAATAATTATTTTCTTTAGCTTAGGAATCTTTTACTAGTTCCTAAATTGAAATTTTAGAATGGAATATGTATTTAATTATTTTAGTAAATAATAACTACATAGACTCTTTTATTTATTATTTTACTTATCTATATTTCTTTAAATATATCTACACTTATTCTTCTATTCATAATATCTATAAACTTGCATATTATCTTTTTAATATTTATTTGTGCATTATATAACATAATTTTGTTTATTTGATGCTTCCCTTAGTTTATACTATTTCTTTTATTCAAGGCCTCAGGTAGGGTGGGTAAACTAAGTTAGGTAGCTCTAAACCTCCTTGCATATTGGATTACCTCGTGCATCATGGTATTTCTTCAGTAATTGATGAGAAGTAGAAATTAGAAATTTCATTTCAACAAATTAAAAATAAGTAAGATAAGGTCGGTTCTTTTCAGATTTATTCTCACTCAACACAATTAATTCCAATACCTCCTAGCACTATTCAGATCCTAAGCTCAAGGATAATAACTGGGAGTTACACTTACTGCAATTCCAGAGCGTCTCGCTCAACACTAATGGTAGGATGTACTTGTATAATACACCTAGGGATGCAATGGCCAAGGGTCCGATGCTTCAGAGCTTATGCTCAACATCAATTCAGAATGCTCCAAGGATTATTCCCTACACTTCCAATTCTTATAATTCATGTGCTCCAGAGCTTATGCTCAACAAAAAATCTCATAAATCATGTTCTCTAGAGCTTATGATCAACGCAAGGTCTCATAAATCATGTGTTCCATAGCTTACGCTTAACACAAAATCTCATCACTTATGTGCTTTAGGGTCCACACCCAACACATTATAGAAATCAATCATGTATTTTGTCTTCTGCACAATTCATCACAATAATCATCTTAGTATATGTATATGCATAATCACATAATAATAAATCCAGTACATCATACCACAACAATAGTCTTTGTCCACCAGGGTCCACACCCAACATATACCAAATATTAAAATATATGTATTGGATTATGCCCAATATATCTAACAAATCAACATCACTAGTGTGCAATGGTTCCTTCACCCAATATACAAACATAAAACATCAAAGTAACTTATGTGCAATGGGACTCATCCCCATCATAGTCAAGGTCAAAATTCAGGATATTACAGTGATGAGGAAGTTATTTTATATTCGATATGTGATATTTATAGAAATTAGAAAAACTTTAAAGGATGAAGAGGATAAAAGAGATAAACTAAAAAATCAAGAGTTTGAAATGAATGATGAAAGCTTGGATTTAGCTGAGACAATTAAATCTGACAAAGAGGTGGAATAGAATAATATGGATGTCAAGATGTCTGTTCAAGCAAGGAAAAATTATAAAGTTATAGTTCACCCAATTTTTTCTCTCTTTTTGTGTTATTTTTCATTGAATATGATCCTAGGTCAATAAAGGAAGCAATTGACTCAATATATGGGAAAATGTGGAAAAGGGATATGGAAGAAGAAATGGAGTCTTTGAAGAAGAATGGCACATGGGATCTAGTCACGTCTCCAAATGGAAGGAAACCCATCATGATAAAGTGGTTTTTCAAGAAAAATTTGAATGCAATAGGTTAAGTCAAGAAGTACAAGGCTTGAGTGGTAGTAAAAGGGTACTCTCATTTTGAGGGAGTCAACTTTAGTGAAATTTTCTCTCTTGATTCTAAACTAAGTTCCATAAGGGTACTAATTTGTCTTTTTCTATAACATTTGATCTTGAAATAGGACAGATGGATGAAAAGACAACATTTCTTCATGTTGACCTTGAAGAAGAAATTTATATGAAGCATCCTTAAGGTTTTAAAGTGGATGGAGAAAATGAGCTAGTTTGTAAGGTTGAGAAGTCTCCCTATGGTCTAAAACAATATCCTAGGATGTGGAATTAGAATTTTAACATGTATATCCAACATTTGGGGTTTGTATGAAGTTAGGTCAATCACTATGTATGCAAAGAAATTTGGTGGTATCTTTGTGTATGTGTTTTTGTATGTCAATGACATGTTATTGATCTAGAATAACTTTGATTTGATAAAATAGGTGAAACAACACCTATCCTCAAACTTCAACATCACAAATATCAGAGCAAAATATTTCAGTCTTGGAAAGGAAATTCAAAGAGATCATGCAAGTAGAAGGCTCTAGTTAAGTCAAGGAAATATGTTTAGATAGTTCAGAAATGTTTCAACATGCAGGAGAGTATACCAATAAAGGTTCCTATTCTTGTAGGAGTCAAGTTATATGTTGGATAGTGTCCTCAAAAACAATAATAAGTAGAGTACATGTTATGTGTACCCTATGCTAGTGTTGTAGGTAGTATTATGTATGATATGGTCTGTACATGACCCGATATTGCCCATGTTGTAGGAGTATTGAGCAGGTACATGTGTTGCCTAGGAAAGAACATTGCACCGTAGTCATGAGAGTATTCAGGTATCTATGCAACATGATGTATTATGTAATATGTTATGGAGGAGAACATATGAACAATAAGGAAATCAATGCACATGGTTTTGTTAATTATGACTAGGATGGAGGAATCAACCATAGAAGATAGAGCAATAGATATCTGTTGAAGATATTCAATGGAGTAATTAGTTGGATGACTAAAAGGAAGTGGATCATTTCACTATCAACTACTGAAGTTGACTACATGGTAGCTACTCAACAATGCAAGGAAGTTGTTTGGTTGTGTCTAGATGTTGGGTTTGGTCAGTAAGTTGTTAGGTTGTATTATAAAAATTAGATTGAAATGTTCCTAGCAAAGAATCCAACATATCATTCAAATATGAAACACATTGATTCCCAATACCGTTTCGTGAGGGAGATGGTTCAGAACTACAAGGTGTTACTAAAAAATGCAGACATAGTGAAGAGTGTTGCAGACTCATTAACCGAGCCCGTGAGCATTGAGAATTTTTCATAGTGTAGGGAAATGATGTACTTGTTGGTCCTGCAAAAATGAATTGAATTTATGAATCCTTTATTTATGAAAAGAATAAACCAAGTGGGAGAATGTTCAGAATGCTATATTTACATGTAAATTGACTATAATAATCGATAGTCGACTAGTTTAAGTTAATTGTAGTTGGAGGAAACATATGGTAGAAGTATGGTTGCTAAACTGTCCATAGTAGTTCTTTAGTCAAAGGAAAACAACTAATCGGCTATAAATTTATGGAATGATTGAAATATCAATAAGAAATCGACAAAATTTGAACCGTTCAAGTTGGCTAACAAAACAACTAAAAGTAGTTAGAGGTTATGGATTATCACTAATGAGCAGTTGGTTGTATTACATCTATAAATAAAATGTAATAGATATGCATGATGTAATGTACTGTGAGGGAATTAGTATGTATCATGATCATGTAATGAAGTGTGATTTGTGTTATAGAAACTCATGGTTGTAAATACTGATTTTTTAGTGTCCAGTTGTTAGATGAGAAGAAGATCATTGGTTTGTTGGTTTTCCTCCATGAGAGAAGTTTATATGGTAATTTATGTGTAATGTGTTGATGTTGTTATGTGTCATTGTATTATTTCTAATGCGTTTAACTATATGAATCAATATGCAAACCTATTCTAATTGGAATTAGACCCAACAAAGACAATAATACTTAGTACTTTTCCTAATGATGCACTATCATTTTGTTCGATAGAGATGGTCTAGAATATTTCCTGCAACCAATTAATTAGCAATATCATTGTAGATAATGCAAAAATACATTCATCAAGAAAGATTTATTCAATAGGTAAATCATCACCATCATTAGAAATCATAGAAAGGAAATTTGATACAAAATTATTTGTACCATGCTTGTCCATGATGGTGACATCAAAATATTCTAATAACAATAATCACCTAGTCATTCAGTCATTAGTAATAAGTTTGTTAGTTAAATAATGAATATAAAAATGATCAGTACTTATGGAAATAGGATAGTCGATTATGTAATGGTGAAGCTTATTAATAGAGTAAACAATAGTAAGAAACCCGTTCTCGGTTATGGTGTAACTTAATTCTACATCATCTAAGTTATTATTGATGAAGTACACATCATAGGGATTATATTCTTCTTATTGACCCATTGTCAATCCAATGGTTGTGTTTGAGGAATATGTAGAGATATGAAATGGTATGGACAAATTAGGTCCTCACAAGACATAAGCCTCCTATATTAATTTATTAAGATATTTGAAAGAATATTGACATTCATCGGTCTAAAAGAATTCCACATATTTGGAAAGAAATGAAAATAAAGGAGATGCAAGTTTAGTAAAATTTTAAACAAACTGAGAATAATAACTTGCATGTCCCAAAAAAATACACACATAGTTATATGTTTTTGTACTGGGAAGATTTATGATTACCTCAATTTTCACTAGATCCATTTTGATTCCTGCAGAAGAATTATAATTCTTGGGAACAATATCTGCATTCATCAACATATGCCATTCTTCAATGA
The DNA here is from genome assembly GCA_001517045.1 of Pseudotsuga menziesii. Classification (NCBI taxonomy): domain Eukaryota; kingdom Viridiplantae; phylum Streptophyta; class Pinopsida; order Pinales; family Pinaceae; genus Pseudotsuga; species Pseudotsuga menziesii. The sequence continues at coordinate 494,670 of LPNX010232808.1, forward strand.
TATGGGAGAAGTGAGTTTTCTTTCTTCGTTTAATAACTTTTTCCATATTTGATAGGTCCTCATCAAATGTGTTACTATAAAATATAAATCCATCCATATATATCTTGATAAAATCATGGATTAGATAAAGAAAATACCAATCACATATTGTAGAAACCTGGAAGGAGCATTACAAAGTCCAAAGGGAAATACTTCGTAGGAAAATTTCCTCTAAGGATAGGTAAAGGTGCTCTTATCCTAATTTTCAGGAGCAATTTGGATTTGATTATACCCTCTAAATCCATCAAGAAAAGATAAACAATTCTCTCCTAGTGTGTCAATGAAGGGAAAAGGAAAATGGTTCTTCAATGTAGCATTATTTAGTTAACTATAGTCAAAACATGCCCACCATTTGATATTTTTATTTCGTACTCTCAAAAGAGGAGAGACCCACTACATGTCAAAAATAGGGTATATATTATCCACGTTAAGTAATTTTTGTAAGTCCTCTTTGACTATATCTATTAAGGATCGGTTCATGTGGTGTTGAGGTTGTTATAAAGGTTGAGAATATTCCTTGATGTAAATATGGTGGGATAACATATTAGGGTGAATACCCCTCATATTTTTCTATTCCCACACAAATTAATATTTCTATTCTTGAAAAAGATTAAGCAATTGTTATTTGTGTAGATGAGATAGTTGTGGATTGATGTTCATTATTTTCCGTGGATCAATTTCAGCAAGAGTGCTAGTGGTATTTGTATCATGGAAAATAATCATAGGTAAGGGATATAAAGATATGTGTCATGGGACTTTCTTGAACAAAGGTATGTCTCACAAAATCCAAGAATTAAAAGATTAACTGAGAGGATGAATCATGGTTTCTAACAAAACTATTAATTATATAATCATTTATTTAATTTTTAAAACAGAGTTATTCATCAATTATAAGTAACTATTGAATGTTCTCATTGTCATTGACTTTGTCTTCTACGAACATGAGGATTGTGTGGTGTGCACTAGCTTTGGAAGGGGGATATAGGGTGGGTTTATATGTGGAATTTTCATGAGATATTGCCATACTTTTGAATATACATCCAATATATGTGCCAAAATTAGCTAACCATGGCCTATCCAATACTAGAGGGTGATCTCCCAAACAATATTTTGGTTACAGATTTAGGAAGTCGGCACGATACTCCCAGGACTCCATATAAATGACTATATCATAAAAAAATACCTTTTATTCTAACAATATATCTATTTTCTAATTCTAAATAGTAGGATTTTGTATTAGATTAGATCATCCGAGTGTCTCCGCAGTTTCTTTGCTCATTACATCTATGGCATCCCCCATATCAACTAAGGTATTTGGAACGTGAATTTTGTTTATTTGAACATCAACAAATGGGATACTAGGATCCAAATATTTGACAAGAAAAACTATTCCAAGCATTAAATATGTGAATTAACTAATCACACAGATAGTTGAAGGATCCTTTGGTTTCCTAATGAACAAGTGTTTAATAGTTTTGGCATATACTCGAACATACTTATTGCTTGAATTGTGGAATTTGAATGCACGCATTCCATAACTCACCAAATAATTCAAACTCAGGTTGAGTGAGGGTTTTTTCTAGGATTAACCTCTCCAGTAGTGGAGGACATTGGGAATCTATTGTAGATTGTGGTTGGCTTGAGTTTCTTGGAGCAATAGGTTGTGGTGTCACAATAGAATTATCTCCAAAGTGTTCTTCATAAATATTTGTCTACAATTGTTGGAATTATTCTTCATCGTCTTCTATAATAATTGGAGAATTCCTTTGATTAAGTACTCTCCTTGACCTAATATGGATATCTTGACATTCCATAGGGTAGATAAAATATGTAAGATAACCAGGAAACTCAATAGTGTAAGTGTGTCAGGATATATATATATTTTTAGGATTAGGATTTGGTTTTTTAGGCCTCTAAGGCCTCACAGGGGAGTTATTTGTAGGAAATTGTAATTGTTGTTGTTGAGCTAATTTTGGTTATTGTGCTACAAATTTTTAATTCCCAAGAGAAGTACGTCACCATCATTATGTCCATTCGTATACTTGGGTTGTTTTTGATGTCCATTGACGTCAAAGTGTAGCAAGATATCATGGTTTGGAAGGAGAAGGATCTTACATTTGCTGGGGAGGATATTGCATTTGTTGATTAGTCTAATAAGCATTGAAAAATTTAGAATGATCTTAGTTCATACATATTGGTTGGGGATTCTAAAAGTTATTTAGAGCAATGAAACAAGATTTTTTCATTTATTCATTCATTCATTGGTATATATCTTCCAAGTCAAGTAGCATATTAGGATAATTTTGAGGTAAAAAATGGGCCTCAAAACAAAATTGTACTATCCAAATCAACTTTACAAAAAACAATCAAATTCTAGAGAATGACATCATCCAAAATGGATGGGGTTGTCTTTCATGAGTTAAAGTTGTTTACTTGTCAAATTACAAATGGTAAATGAAAATCCACGGTTAACCATACTCATAATGGGAAAAAGTACTCATAAATTACTTTTAAATCTAATATTTTTATATGCAGTACTTTTAAAGAGCTGTCACTTTTTAATGGAATATTGATTTAATACTTTTAGATATGATGTAGTAAATAAATTATATTATGGGTGATTCCATGAAGGTGGGTAACCCTTTTTGGCCAAATTTGGCGATGAAAACCTGTTTTTTTCTCATGTGCTAGATAGAAGCCCTCGAAACGCATATATGCCATGTGAATTTCGACTTGCATTAAAAAACTAAATTGTAGAATATTATTTTGGCTTCCCATTTCTATTAAAAAAAATATTCTGATGTCATTTAATGTGTGAAATTTCTCATTTAATGAACTGTGTAACCTTAAAAATTTCAAGAAGTTAATAAGTAGCTTGTGTCCCACCCCAATAATTCAATATTACATTAATAATTTTAATATATATATATATATGAGCATGATCTACAAAAAATGCAATATGGTCTGCATATATTTTTGTTAATTTATTTCGCAATATACAATTATTTATTATTTTTCAAAAGAGACCACATCTAATTTCAACATCATTTTATACGCATGTGTGTCCATCCCATCTTTTTTTTCACTATTTTCAAAAATTGAAAAACCAAAGATACCCTTTTGAAGAGGACGCACCGATGTGTGGGATGTGCATTTTTAAGAAATTTTTGGATGTGTATTTTTTACCCTGCGTATTTTTCTTTGAGTTGCTTCGAAGTTGTTGTCAGGTTTTCTAAGTGTAAGTTTTAGAACAAATTAAAAAAAATCCATATGAATGCAAAAATGCATGCATGATACCTAAATGGATAGAGGATTCGATGATAAATCTATCGGTATAAAATCCACTCAGTTATGTGCCATGAATGGAAGGGTTTACACCCTTGGAAGAAGAAGAGAAACATTGATTTTCCTGCAAGAGAGATAATTCTATGTTTTTTAGGTCGTCGATTGAGGTATTTAGTTCGATCAAGGTATTCAAATCCCTCTACCGAGGTTTTAACAATAGATCGATTAATGGTTTACTAAACCCTTGATTGGGGGTCTAATAAAACCTCAGTCGAGGTAGTTCTGAAACCCTTGATCGAGCTACAACCTCAATTGAGGTCCTGTTTTTGTTAAAATAATAAACAAAAATGTTCGGGAATGAATTTAGGCATTTATGGCATTAATGCCATTCCAACTACATCCCAACCACATTTCCCACCCAAATTCCTAAAGGAATTCTATATTAAAATAAAACACAAAACACAAACATGTTACTAATTTTATCCTTCACAAGTGACTAACCTATTTGAAACAATGCTTGTGTTCTAATGCAAATTTAGCATTGTGGATTGTGTTTACATATTGTTGTAGGTATCAAATTGGATTGTTGATCAATCACAATGGGAAGAAAGAAACACTGAATTAAAATATCTACTTGAAATAAAAGTAACACCGAAGAAATATGAGAGAAAGATAGAGAAAGAAAGAGGGAAAAAAGAGCAATATTGAGAGGAGAAGAAGTTGCAAATCAACCTATGATGGGAGAATCAAATGCCATTGCTACCAATATTGGTACGATTTAAAAGTTATTCAATTTCATATTCATATATTCATATAATTTCAGATTGCATATTCATATACTCAATTTCATAGTGTTCTAGTTCATAATTTATATATATATATATATATATATATATATATATATATATATATATATACACACATACATGTTAAATTGTTTAGAATTTAATTATAATTTTGTAATTAATTCATAAACTTATATATACATTGTATGTACATTGTATAATTTCATATTCTCATATTCATATAATTACATATTGCATATTCATATATTCAATTTCATAGTGTCCTAGTTCATATTTTTTATATACACATGTTAAATTGTTTAGAATTTAATTATAATTTTGTAATTGTAATTGTGTAATTAATTCATAAAATTATATACATTGTATGCGTATGTATATATAGAATCTTCTAAGACCACTTATGTACATCTGAAAGAATGGTATGTGTTGTGAAAGAATTGAAAAAAATGTTTAACCACTACACTAAATTACATATATACAAAGTAAGTGTATTATAGTATGAGTAACTAATTGTCCAATGAAATTAGAGAATGGTTGATGAATATATATAATTATAGTGCATAATATCTAGTGTAAATGAATATGCATATATCCATTAGCCTCACATAACCTCACATACAAAGAATTTTATAATTTGATAATATAGCCTCACATGTAAATGAATTATTATTTGATAATATAGCCTCACATATATATAATTTTTATGTTAAAAATTACAAAGATTGTACTCAATGTGAGTTGATTTCACCATCATAGGTTTACTTGCATCTTATCCTCTTAAAATTGCACTTATTTTCCTCATCCTTTGTATAGCCTTATCTCTCATTTCATCGATTTTAATATGATTTTAATTTCATAGTCATATATTAATTTTCATAGTGTTCAAATTCATAATTTATATGTATCCTATTACATACTAATATTTCATGTTTTGTGTTAAACATTACATATTCTATGTTACACATTGCATATTCTATGTTACACATTACATGGTGTATGTACTATGTTGATATTTCATATTGTGCATTGATGAAAATTATTTAAAATTTTCAAATTTAATTAAAACAAAATCGGTTATCACTGTTAGAATAATCAACCCATAGTTTACCCATTTAGACATTAATTTAATTATTTATGTCTTATTAGCCTAGTTCATGTGTCCCACCTTGTGCAAGTTTTCTATTACCTATCCATAGTCGTCAAACTTGCCTTATTTGACTCATGTAGCACATGGGCAAGCCCAAGGAATCAAATCTACTTTATTCCTGGCCTCCTAGGTGCCCTTCTACTTTTTCTGCTTTATTCCCTGCTTTTTCAGTGTTTTAAGGAAAATAGAAAAGCTACACTAGGTGAGGTGAACTAGTTTTTTGTCCTCTTCATCCTCCACTCTTTTCTCCATGCAAAAGCATGTATGAGCTACCATTCCACCACTCTTTATATTTCCTAAGCCATTTTTCCAATTCATGAGCTCCATGACATATTTGGGATCATCTTTTTACACCTATGGGGGATTTGCGTATTTTTAGTAAGCCTTCTTTATGCTAGATTCGAATTGCTCCTCATGCATTAGAATCCCTAATGTATGTTATTTATTTAGAAACCTATTATGATACAGGGTTGGCTATTGTACACTGATTTAATACAGTTTAGTGTTCAGCTCCAATTTCAGTCTCTTTTGTGAGTGATTTTGCATGATCAATTGTTAATTGTTGTGAGTAAAATTAATCTATCACTGGGTTCAATTTCCACATGGTATCAGAGAATTGTATATTGTTTTCTCTCCTCCAAAATTGTTTTGCAGGTTCGACATCAGTGACTGGGATCCTTCTACTGACAGCCGAGACAGATTTTCTAAGCTATGGATCAATCACAGAAAACTATCTTGACTCCCTTCAATTTATTTGAATGGAAATCAGAGATGGAGATACTGTTGAGAGAAAAAGGCCTCTACAGGGTGACTATGGAAATAGAAGCAGAGCCCAATGTAGTTGCAGAGAAGATAAAATGGCACAACAGGAGGGATGAGGCCTATGGTCTCCTGTGTCTGAGTATTTCCAGAGACCTCCTTTTCCATCTTAATGGATTGACATCACCGAATGAAGTATGGGAGAAGCTTTCTGATCTTTTTGGAAGGACAAATGAGATGAGGGGACATAAAATCGACAATGAGATGATTTCTCTGAGTCCAAATAGCTTTGAATCCATGCAACTATATTTCTCCAAGTTCAAAGCACTAGTTTTGTAGCTGAAACAGTGTGGGATCGAAAATAAAGATGATCATCTCATACTGGCCATCCTCTCAAAGCTAGGCCCTGACTATTCAGTGTTTGTTTCTACCTTCTATGCCACAAAACTGACAGCTTGAACCTGGAAGATGCCTAGCCTTGCAGATTTCATGGAATCTCTCACACAAGAACAGGACAAGCTGGTGATGATGGGCACCATCAAACCTTCCAAAGATCAAGCTTTGATTGCTGGAGATTCGAGGGTGGATTCAAAAAGAAAAAAGAAAGCTAAAAAGCCACCTGAGAAAAAGAGAGACAAGAAACAGTCTCTGGAGGATCCACAAGGTCCCAAGAAGAACTACCAAAAGAAGAAAAACAAAGGTGAAATGAGCAAGTGCGCATACTGCAATAAGGGCAATCACACTGAAAGATCTTGTATGAAGAAGGAAATAGATATGTTGACCCAACTCCTGGAGAAGAATGGCATCTCCCTTCCAGAAATCTCAAAGAAGAGAGAAGGAGGATCAAGTTCAAATGACAGAGAGAGAGTTCATGCTCTAGTTGCTGGCACATCAAGCTCACCCAGTTTTATCATTGATTCTGGAGCTTTAAGACACATGGTTTCGACTAAGGAGGCCTTCTCCTCACTGGACAAGTCGAAAGGACCATCTATAGTACTAGGAGATGACTCTCTCACTGAAAGTTTGGGTAAAGGAAGGATAGATCTTGATCATGGTCAGTTCAACAATGTGTTGTATGTGCCTGGTCTTTCCTCCAACCTCCTATCAGTGTACCAGATGACCCACACTGGGTCTCCTAAGAAAGTCATATTCGCACCTGATGAAGTTGAGATCACAGAGATCTCAACTGGTAGAGTCATTGCAAAAGGAGTTGCGAATCATGCTCAAAAGGTATACATGTTCTCACACTTCCTACCTTACTCAAACCCCTCTACTCTTCTGATTCATGCTAATGAAGCAAGCAAGCTTTGGCATGAAAGATTTGGCCACCTAAACTACAAATATATTTCTGATCTTAATGAAAAAGAGATGGTCATAGGGTTTCCCAAGATAAAATTTTCCAAAGGAGTCTGCCAAGGTTGTATCCTAGGAAAACACCCAGAGCACAAATTTGAGAGAGCTAGTCATGAGAGAACCTATGCACCCCTTGAGCTGATCCACAGTGATGTTGCTGGCCCATTCCCTCATATGTCCATGAGTCAGGGAAAATATGCATTGACCTTCATTGATGACTTTTCCAGGTATTGCTGGGTTCACTTCGTGAAACACAAGTCTGAATTTTTTGGCCTATTCAAAGTCTTTAAGGCTTTGGTTGAAAACCAGTCTGGAAGGAAAATCAAGGCCCTCAGATCTGAAAATGGTGGTGAGTATGTCAATTCTAAGTATATTAATTATTGTGCAGATGTAGCATTCTATCCCTTACACACCACAACAAAATGGTGTTGCTGAGAGGAAGAACAAATCACTGAAGGAGATGGCAACATGCATGATGGAGGCCAA
>LPNX010232808.1:502726-582478 GCA_001517045.1 Pseudotsuga menziesii
AAATCCCTACAAGGCCAAAATGGGCAGCCAGCAAGAGAGATAGTTGGGGATCCCAATGACCTAAGGAGGACTAGATCTCAATTTGAGAGTGGTTTGTGCATGAAGGATCCTATGTTTGCTGAAAAATTCTATTTGATGGTGGAGTCTGATCCTCAAACATATGAAGAAGTAGCAGGAGATCCAATATGGCAAACAGCCATGAAGGAGGAGTTCAGCTCACTCCAGAAGAGCAACACATGGCAGCTAGTGGATCTTCCCCTAGGGAGAAAACTAGTACAGTGTAAGTGGGTCTATAAGACCAAATTTTCTGCTGATGGTTCACCACTGAAGTACAAGGCCAGATTGGTAGCCAAGGTCTACTCACAGGTTCATGGCATAGATTACAATGAGACTTTTTCCCCAGTGGCAAAAATGGATTCCATCAGGCTAACCTTAGCTATTGCAGCCTCAAGGCAATGGGAGGTACATCACATGGATGTAAAATGTGCCTTCCTGAATTGAGATCTCACTGAAGAGATATATATGCAGCAGCCTCAAGGTTTTGCTACTAACCCTTCTCTTGTGTGCAGGTTGAGAAAGTCATTGTATGGGCTAAAGCAAGCCCCCGGGGCTTGGTATGCCAAGATCGATAGCTTCTTGCTATCACTGAATTTTGTTCGGTGCAAATCAGATCCAAATGTCTATTTGAATTTAGTTAATGGTTCATTAATGATCATTGTGTTATATGTTGATGACCTCCTCATTACAAGAAGCTCAAAGGCTGAGATTGCTTCCTTAAAAGGAGCTATGAACCAAGCCTTCTCCATGACAGATTTGGGGCTCTTAAGTCAATTTTTGGGGCTTGAGATTGCCCAAACCAAAGATGGAATCAAGTTGCACCAGTCCAAATATGCCTTGGACTTGCTAAACAAATTCAGAATGAAGGATTGCAAAGCAAGCAAAACTCCTTTCCTTTCTGGAGTGAAGCTGGAAGAAGTTGATTCTTCACCTATGGTAAACAATACACTATATAGGCAATTGATTGGATGTTTGTTGTATCTGACACATACTAGACCTGATATTTGTTATACAGTAAGTGTGGCTTCTAGATTCATGGATCAGCCTCAAGAGATCCATTGGAAAGCAGCCAAAAGGATCCTTAACTTTTGTTCAGGGAACAAGGACACATGGGATCTTCTATAAAGAAAAATCTGATCTTGATTTGATTGAATTTACTGACAGTGATTGGGCAGGTGATAGCACAAACAGAAAGTCCACATCAGGATATGTGTTCATGCTTGCAGAAGGGCCAATCAGCTGGTCAAGCAAGAAACAGAGTGCCATTGCACTCTCATCTACAGAAGCAGAGTACAGAGGAGTTGTTAATGCAGCAACTCAATGTTTATGGTTGCAGGGTTTACTTGGAGAGTGTGGCTTCGAACCAGAGTACTCAACTACCATCTACTGTGATAACCAGAGTACCATTCAAATCTGTAAAGATCCAGTTTAGAAGCAGAGAACCAGACACATTGAGATCCATATGCACTACATCAGAGAACTTGTGCATGATGGCACCATTCACCTACTCTTCTGTTCATCTTCAGAACAAGTAGCTGATATCTTCACCAAATCATTTTGTGAGAAGACCTTCAACAATCTTAAATCCTTGCTGGGGATTGCTGATCATGTTGTGAAGCATGAGTGAATACAAGATTCTACAATTTTGTTTTACAGTCCATGTTTAAGGGAGGATTTTCCCAAGTTAGTTTTGCCTCTTTCCTTGTTTTAAATGGACATGCAGTATGTAAAGGGTGACTAAGCCTTGTTGCTAGGCCCTATAATTTTCTGATATATTACTCATAAGTTAGGCTTAAGGGGGGGTGTTAGAATAATCAACCCATAGTTTACCCATTTAGACATTAATTTAATTATTTATGTCTTATTATCCTAGTTCATGTGTCCCACCTTGTGCAAGTTGTCTATTACCTATCCACAGTGGTCAAACTTGCCTTATTTGACTCATGTAGCGCATGGGAAATCCGAAGGAATCAAATCTGCTTTATTCCTGGCCTCCTAGGCACCCTTCTGCTTTTTTTGCTTTATTCCCTGCTTTTTCAGTGTTTTAAGGCAAATAGAAAAGCTAAACTAGGTGAGGTGAACTAGTTTTTTGTCCTCTTCATCCTCCACTCTTTTCTCCATGCAAAAGCATGTATGAGCTGCCATTCCATCACTCTTTAGCTTTCCTAAGCCATTTTTCCAATTCGTGAGCTCCATGATAGATTTGGGATCAACTTTTTACACCTATGGGGGATTTGCGTATTTTTAGTAAGCCTGCTTTATGCTAGATTTGAATTGCTCCTCATGCATTCAAATCCCTGATGTATGTTATTTATTCAGCAACCTATTATGATACAAGGTTGGCTATTGTACACTGATTTAATACAGTTTAGTGTTCAGCTCCAATTTCAGTCTCTTTTGTGAGTGATTTTGCATGATCAATTGTTAATTGTTGTGAGTAAAATTAATCTATCACTGGGTTCAATTTCCAAAATCACTCATATTAATGAACATACAAAAACATTTCCATAGGCCTCCTATAATGATGATAATTAACATTACAATTTGTATTTAATATAGAAACTAATTGTTCATAAAAACTCACATAACTTCAATAGTTGTGTGTACAATGATTCATGAAATATAGTATATGTAGAATAAATGGAAAGTCTCTGTAGAATTTGGTTCAAGGCTTTGTACACTCTAAATAAGATCATGAATAATTAATAAAAATGTTTTTATTGAATATATTATGTTTAAATTTATTGGTATTTGTGGTGACAAACTAACTTACAAGTGACGCACTTGATTGAACTTAAGTAATCGGCAATAATCATGTACAAATGACTAGGAATCATATGGCTTTAAGCATTGATGACAATGATGATCTCAAAGACAATTAACAACTATGACAAATTCAAGAATTCATTACCCTTGAATATGAGATGTAAGAGATCATTGTAAAGATATGAAAATCAATAGATTTAGAGAATATTCAAGCTTGTATACATATTTGCTACTTTTTTAACAAACAATGACAATATGATAAGTAAAATAAAATGTTATTCAATCTTGTATTTATTTGTTAATTTGTTAACAAACAATGGAAATATGATAAACTTAAAATAAAATGTTATTCATGCTTGTATAATTTATTTGCTAATTTTTTAACTAACAATGGCAATATGATAAGTAAAATAATGTGTTATTCTTGAGCATGTATTTATTTGCTAATTTTTTAACAAACAATTGCAATATGATAAGTAAAATAAAATGTGCATCTATGGTTAAAATTGTCATGCATTTATTAAACAATTATCATTATTTCTTCAAAATAATATAGTTTATGAAGTTATAATTTTTTCTACAATGCTTATATGAAGTTATTATTTTTTACGAAAAGAGAATTGATTGCAAGCATACACAAAGATTGTCCATTCTATGTTAACGTAACTTGTGGAACGATGGATTTATATTAAAGTTTGTGCAATGGGTGTCATAGGTTGCATCAAATACAGACTCACATAAGTGTAAATTATATGAATAAGACACCATGATGATAATCATTTTGATCTTATAAATGATGCAAAACTCTTTGTAATTTGTATGCCATCTTATCATATTACCTTAAGGAATATTTTATTGCAACGACATTTAATTTTGGTGCTTTAAAAACAAATCTTCTTGTATATTGCATTGTTTAAAATTTTCTAATTCGCTTATTTTTCATTGAAATACAATGAAATTGAACAATGTAAAATTCCCTTATTTGGTCAGAGAACTAAACAATTTCAAAATTTAATTAACTTATGCAAGGATAGATCCTATCCATCCATCACAGGATCGTGCACCCTCTGATTTCTCAAGAGTAATTGGGAGCTTCAATGACGTTGGAATGGTTGATGATTGTTTAAGAGGGTTGGATGATGCCACGCAAGGAGAGTTTGCAAAACAATACCCCTAATCGAACAATCAGAGAGCATGTTAGTAACATAATCAAGTTGTACTTTGAACAACAATCGGTGGTTACACAAGATCAAATCCTACATGGATTGATAAAACAAAAAAAATTGAAACATGCCGCAAAGTTGTTGGGTTTTAAGGATGTTAAAATAAAAATGCATGTGAGAATGTAATAGAAAATGTAACAACTGCACTATCTGCATTTGGAAAGTCAAGAAAAATTGATATCATAGTTGCTCGTAGCGAAATTACAACTGCTATTGTAGCACGAAGCACCTCAAGAAATCAAATGGTCGTAACAATGTCAAAGATGCTCCACGTTTCAAGAAAAACACTGCACAAATACACTAAATTCAGGGTAAAGATAGATGAAAATGATGAAGCTACTTGTTGGGCTCTTATTTGCAAGGAAGCATATCAAGATAGGATTGAAGAGGGCATCATATAGAAGGTGATAGAGTATTGTGACAACCATTCTCGTGCTATACCAGATCGAAAACATGTCCTGCGGCAACGTTTTGGAAGATGCATTTATAAGAAGCATTGAAATCATGTTATGGAGATGACAGGAGTTGCTTTGTTTGAGGAATTCAAAGAATCAAATCCTGACGTCTAGATCTCATTTAGCATGTTCAGTAAGTTGAAATCGTGGTATATTAGGCTGAATATGATTCGTTACACTTGTTGTTGTCGATACCATGTTGAAGTCAAGTTATACTACAACACATTTGTGGATTTTTGCAAAAAACATTGGGATGGTGAACCAGATCCTCTGATAGTGTGGATTTTATTTCTATGATACTATGCAATAGGAATCCTGAAAATGTGTTTTTCATTAAAAGGTTTGTAGGTGGGAGAAGATGCCATGAATGTGGTGATATGGTATTGTTCCATAGGAAGTTTCCTATCGATCCAACACACCCTAGATTGCCAGATATCACAGTTAAGTGGAAGAGATATGAGTATGTCTCCATGAATCCATCATCTTCTTCACATGTTCCATCTAAGAGGATCGACTTGATCAAGGATTAGATTCCTATTTCAGACTTCATGGAAAAGTTTCAAAGTTAGATTTATAAATACATTAAAAAATCCCATAGCTCTAGGTGGCAAGATGTAGAATTTAATCATTTTCGTGAGGCTTTTGTGCCAAGCACAATCCTATCGGTGGTAGAATTTGCTGAGAATTACACATTTGCTCCTTAGAGAGAGATATAAAGTGATTATTATCACTCCGACTAGGTGTCAATATTCGTACATGTATTGTATAGACATGCTCAGGTGAGCATTGATGATAGGGATGGCACTCTTCAGTCACGTGATGTGGTCAAGGAATACCATTTTTATGTCAGTAATGATCCTGAGCACGACACGTTGTTTATTCAACACTAATTTGGGTTGATTTATGATCCATTAAAAAAGAATGGGGTTTCATTTACAGAAATTTGGATTTGATTAGATGGGTATGCGAGGTAGTTCAAATTGGCACGCTCCTTTTATTGCTTGAGTCTCCTTCACAAAGAGACAAGAATTTGACACACCTAGAGATTTTTTGAAACATGGAACGAAAAGGGTGAACATGATGGTGCAGGTGCATGCATGAAATGAGCACTTCATAGGTACCAAATGAGTCATAGTGCATCTCGACTCAAGTGCTCAACATAAGTAGTTGATTGGTGCACACAAAATTTGGGTCACCAAGGTCATGAACAAGAAAGGCCAGTGTGCAGGTAGGAATAATATATATATATATATATATAAACAACAAAAAACAACAACAAATTTAATAAATGTGTTTGTATTATATCTATCTATCTATATATATATATATATATATGATGTTTTTTATTCTATGTAGGTTTTTTTGGGATGTTTCCCTTGGAGATGTGAATAGATCCATGCCATGGTATTCCGAGACCATACCTGGTACGAGAGAACTACATTCAGTTCATAGTAAATACATAGGTGACACATTTTCCATTGAAATGAGGAAGTATGTGTGTTTCTGTGAGTTCTACATTGATGCCAATGGACTGGGGTTTGATAATTGTGTGAATGATGAATATGTCAAATAATGGAAATATGTCCCTATTAATCCAAAGGGTCCACATCCAATTCTGACGTGGAAAGAGATTCACACTGACGAGGCAGTGGTTTTACTAGATCATGATCAGGTTTCTGATTTCGTTAAGAAAGGTACATGATTTGATTAATGGATTCATTATGCCGTTCACACATAGAAATTTCAAATAGTTGATTGAATGTTTAAATTTCTAGTTCTTTACACAAGCATATATATATTTAATATTTTTTTAATATTTGAAAATCTTGATGCAGGTGATGTATTTGTTGTAATTGCACCACCAGGAAATGATGACCATGTGGCATATTTTTTGATGTGGTGTACACAAATCAGAAGTAGGTTGGTGCAGCCCTATGTTGATGGAGAGTTCACATACCAGGTTGGTGACCTAGTTGTGATGGGACACTTTTTTGAAAAAGTGAGAAAACAAGGTGATATATTATTTACATAGATTTCATGCCTGAATATATATATTTCCAGTAGCTGACCATGATCATATTATGGATACGTGCATTCCTATAACCCATTGGCCAGATGAATGAAAGTTATATGCCACTTTTGATGTTGACATAGTTGACATGCTTTTGAAATGTAGCAAATCAAAATTTCTTCTGAAATTTATCATTTATATTTAAATGTAATTGTTGTAAACTTATATATGCGAGTATGTGCATTCACCTATACCTAGGAATACCAACAATGTCCTAATACCATGTTATGGATGCTCAATTTTTTCTATGTAACGTTTTTTGGTGTACTTGTGCAAATACATGTATATCACACTCTATTTGTGCAAATTTCTAAATTACATGTTACATTGTAGACAAGTTGTAAATTGTAAACTTGTAAATTTTTCCAATGTATTTTAGTCTAGACTAGACTAGACTAGACATTGTAGACTAGCTTGATTCTCCTTACATTATCATTATACGTTGGATATTTTGTTCGTGATATGCAATACAAAGAACAACACATACATGTTTTTTGCATCCTCATTAAATCCACCAATTGCAATTGAAATTATTTTTCTTTTCCCATTTTTACCCTATCTTGGTCTCTGCCCCTTTTTACTCTTTGTAATAATCATTTGTTCTAAATTGTAAACTTGTAAACTTTAAAATTGTAACTTGTAAACTTTGAAAATTTGTGAATTTTAAACTTGTAAGCTCCTTGTAAATTATTGTAGATGGGTAAATTTTGTAAACTTGTAAATTAAATTAGATTGAATTGTAGATTTTAATTGTAACTGAAAATTGCAAAACGTGATTATAGTTTAGTTCGATTGTGATTTTTGTAAACTTGTAAATTATTTTGCAAATAAAATTAATTTTTATTTTTCTGTAAATGAATTCTAATTTTGAATTGTGATTGTAAATTGTAGTTGTAATTTAAAATTGCAAA
This sequence comes from Pseudotsuga menziesii, assembly GCA_001517045.1. Classification (NCBI taxonomy): domain Eukaryota; kingdom Viridiplantae; phylum Streptophyta; class Pinopsida; order Pinales; family Pinaceae; genus Pseudotsuga; species Pseudotsuga menziesii. Next base: position 510,210 of record LPNX010232808.1, read on the forward strand.
TTGTGAGTGTAAATTGCAACCAGTAGATTACATTGTATAGTTGTTAATTTTGTAAAATTTTAATTGTAATTTATGTTAAATTGTAAGTTTCGTTTGATTGACAATTTTTCAAACTTGTAAATTTTTTTACAAATGAAATCAAATTTCACATTGTAATTGTAAATTGTAGTTGTAATTTAAAATTGCAAATTGTGATTGTAATTTGTAACTAGTATATCTTACATTGTAAAGCCATAAATTTTGTAACATTTTAATTGTAAGTTATGTTTGAAATTGGAAGTTGTGTTCACTTGACAATTTTGCAAACATATAAACTTGTAAACTTTGTAAAGATTGTAAATTTTGTAAACTTGTAATTTATTAAATTGCAAAATTGTACAATTTCATAAGATTGTAGAACATTAATGATTGTTAAATATGTTAAAATTGTAACTGAAAACAAACTTTAAACTATAACTGCAAATAATTAAAACATTTAACAGCCCATCATGTATATATGTATATACATGTATATGTATATACATGTATATGTATATACATGTATATACATATACATGTATATACATATACATACATACATACATACATACATACATACATACATACATACATACATACATACATACATATATATATATATATATATATATATATATATAGATATAGATATAGATATAGATATAATCATAAAGTCCAAAATAGATATATAGATAGATAGATAGATAGATATAGATATTGTGTTAATATCACTATTATGGATTTCTTTGTAATGGGAATTTTCACCCGACTCTGATTTATATAATGTACTGATGTACATTATGTCATTTAATATCAGCTTTAGTCAATGTTCATCCCATTGGCAGAATTGGGGAGACTCAACATTTAATTCTATATAGTTTCCTAGTCTCATATCCAATGTGGTTTAATGCCATAAGAGGCTAACTCTAAGACTCCAGTGAGATCCATTTCGACCCTCATTGATATTTTCTAATGTAATTACATATCTCTAAATGTTTCACAGCAATCTGAGTCTATTTTGTTAAGATGCATTGAAACATGTATGACCATGTCTAGTTTTAATGCCAATTTTTACTAGTTTTCTAGTTTTATGAATTAAACAATCAATATGTAACCAAATTTCCTCCTTATTTTTTTGATATTCAATTAATAGGATGAATAATAAATATCAATTATGAGGTCGAGTTTTTGATACCATATTAGGGTGTTTGGGAATCCCATAAACCGACCCTAGTGAGTAGTCCCAAAAGCTAGTTTTTCTAGTTCAATCCCAATTGTTCCCATAGCTACTGTAAACATGCAAATAATTATAGGTACATCCATAAAAAAATTCCATAATTCTCTTTCAGTCCTATCATATCCCCTGGTTTCTTGGAAATTGTGTTGTAAAGGTTTTAGCTTGCATAGGTTGGGACCCCAAGAATCCTATCTATAGACTTCATTGTTGATGATGTTAAAAACCTAAAAGGGCCCAAAATCCATGTGATAAGGAACTTGAACAATGGATTCCCTTTCTTTTATATTATTTCTTACCCAAACCCCACTCTATTCCCTTATTTAGCTTACAAATTTCCTACCTGCTAGCTAACTTCTTTTTGGAAATTTGTGTAATAGAGTTAGTGAGCTTGAATTCATCCTTAGGTTCATTATAGTGGTATCATATCATTTTCCTCCACTCATATGGAAATTAATCTCTCAATTTGAAGAAAATTCTTCCCATTACTTTGATGGTGATTCCTATAAGCAGTATGATGATGACTATGATAAGTAGTATGAAGAGTACCGCAGACAATATGAAGAAGAAGAAATCCTTTATGTTGATCGAGGAGTACTAAGAGATGAATACAATGAATTAGATATCCAATAATATAGAGAATAAATCATTTTTTAACCTTCAATGGTTAAGAAAAACTTGACAAAGGTGCTAGAATCATGTGAAAACATGTCTCCCTGCTACTAGGAGTATCTAGCTTTGGGTGGTGAGATTTGTGCAAACATTTCTTTCAAATAATATATTTATTGCAAGTATGGATTTTGGACCAAGAATGTTGATGAGCATTCTTTTAATAGCATAAAATAATCCATAGAGGAACCAATTTGTTCCACTTCTCTAAGTAAAGAAGAAGAAAGAGGAACCAAATGTTAAGATTCATCAAAGCCATCTACATCTTCAAACATTATGAGATTGTTTGATTTTTTTTGAAACAAAGTTTCCATAGGTTGTTAAATGATTACCATTCAAGAGAGAAAAGTTCCATCATGTTTCTTGGAGAAGCAAGATACAATGATAAAACATCCTTCAAAGGACAATATTATAAACCTTTCAGAGGAAGAACTAGGCAGCGCTTCTAATGAAAGCATTGATCAGGAAGTAGAAGAAGAGTCTCCTTGTTTGAATAATCTAGATGGGAATAATGAAGAGGAGATCCAAATGTTTCAGCCATTAGAAGAATACCATCTTGTGAAGGATCCTCTTTGTGCGCCACACCATTTGGGTGGATCACTAAAGGAGATTGAAGAAAAGATCATAGCAGCCAAGGATATTTTTGTTGATGCCAATGCTTTGGTATCAGGATGTTTATGGAGAGCTTCAGGAGGAGAGTTGGAAGGACAATATTTCTTGTGGGATTTGGAAACTTTTAAGGAATAAATAGAGAAGATGAAGGAAAGATAAATGAAAAGCATCTTCTTGAAATGACTAATATTTACCATCATGCACTCGGGAAGGAGGAAGATGAAAAACAAAGGCTTGGTAGTGAATTGGAGGTTGCATATGGTTCTTTGGAAAGCACTCAAAGAGCTATTCAAGAGTAAAATTTTCATACCTATAAAATTCAAATGGATTTTAATGTACCACACCTTTCATATTTCATGGGATGAAATGTTTTGGGTATAATGGAGGAATCTCATGTGGAGCATGAACACGAGAAAAGTTCATATTTGCAAGTGTTGGTGAAGGAAGATACCATAGAAAATATTGGCCAAGCACTTGTCTCATTACAGAAGTATGTTTAATAGGACATACCATTCAAATATGTAAGAAAATACACTTATTTTCCAAACGATTGTAAAAGAGAGTACATAGTGGATATTGAGATCCAAGGATGCACAAGTCTTGATTGTAGTTGTAAATATTTTTTTCTTGAGGCATGCTTTGGAAGAAGGACCCCATGAGATTCCTATATGGAAAGGAAATTTCATTTCAAAGGATGTGGATGATCATATCCCATGTATATCAGAAAACAAAAGTGTTTATTCATCCATTGAATGGGTTGATAGATGCATTATTGTAGTGAATACTTTGGGATGTAAAATTTGTCTTTATTTATGCAATGATGTTTTTGTTCTACCTGACATTTCCTTGACATGAGAGTATAAACAAAGAAATATTATGTATCCATCATGCATATCCTAGCCTATTTCCCCAATTGATTGGGTGTACCACTACATGGAATATTTTGAATCACCCAGTAAGAAAAGTCCAACTTGCATTCATGGCAGGTTGAAGACATCCATGCATGCTAGAAGAAAATTGACATAATGTGACATCCAAGCACTTCCAGATTCATTAATAAGAAGGTTTGATCGAATGATGAAAAATAAATGAGATCCAAGAATACCATCTAGTGATAGTTTGTTATTGATGGAATTAAAGTATGAGAGTATGCAACATGATCAATGGGATCTAGGAGGGAAAACCACCCTTCACTTGCATGAGTATGTCAATGTGGAATAATGGTTTGATTTCCTAAGTGGGAAACTAATTGATGGATGGACTCACTTTTTTATTGAGTGGAGGATTAAGATTCTTCCCAAGACTCTTTCCTTTGACATCAGGAAATGTAGAGAGGGGAGTAGGAAACACCTCCCCATTTTGAGATTCACTAGGGACCCTGGAATCATTCTCGGTCTCAATTATTCCAGTTAGGAATTGCACATGGAACTATTGGGAAAAAAGACAAATATCAAGAAGAATGAGATGAATAAGGTTGAGTACCTCCACAAAATTAATTTCCACCCTCATCATCATCAACAGGTTCACGTGGAAGAACAAGTTCTGCAAGAAGCATTTTCTGGTGTTCAATGTGTGTACTTGGAGCTTTTATACTTGAACATGCAATTGATTAATGCACCTATTCCTTCACTTTCTTACATGAGTAGGGAATAAATCAAGAACTTGGGTAAGATTGTGTTTGTTTTCTTTAAATACAATATGGCTCATAGTAGTATGATGCAAAAGCACTCTCTTGGTTAGTAAGCTATGTCATGCACTCGGGTAGAGAAATCATTGTATATTTGTTTGTTTAAGGATGAAATTGGAAGGATAATATTTTCCATTTTAATACTAGGATTGAGCATGGTAAGATAGATGTACCATGTAGAGATTCCTTTTATTTCATAACACATGTCTCTTCCCAAGTAGATAAATGAGTCTCCAAGAGTATCCCACAAGTGTTCACTTCCCTATGCATGCTTAAAGAGGATGTTTCCAAGGAGGGAATATAAATGTTGATAGTGGTTAGAAGATATGCCAAGAAGTTGAAGCCACATCAAGTACCTTTATAAATCAAAGACATGGAGGTGAAGAAGGAACAAGTTTTGACTAGGATCCAACATTGCTTAATAAGGAACAAGTTTGAAATTGAAAATGACTACATTGGTTCAAGGCCAATCTTGACTCGTAAAGGGGTCATGGTATGACATCAAGAGTGGATTTCATGTAAATCATTGGATTCCTTGAAGTATGAAAAGTGGCGCAACACTTTTCAATTGTGTAAAGGAGAATTATTAGGTAAGGAATGGGTATGCAATCTTGTGTTCAATGTTTCTTTCCAATATCCGGGTGCATGAAAATTGTGTTAATGACATAATGTTAAAGAAATCCTTATGGACAACCCAAAATCAGATTTCTCATAGGAATACAAGTTTACCTATGCAAATCTCATTCAGAAGGGATTGTCTCATAAGCATGATCATTCATGAGTTGATGATGAATTATTTCTAATGCAATCATATCAAGGAGGTCATCTAAGAAGGATAATACTTTGCATATCAGAGAAAGAAGGTTGAGGAGCAGAATCATCAAAGAATACTTGGTACAATGGGAAGGGCTTCCCAATGAGGATGCAACTTGGAAGGGAGAGCATATTTTACAACATCTAAGTATGAATTTGCTTGTGGAGAAGCAATATTGGGAAGGGAGGAGTGTCATGTTCCCACCGTAAAGACTTGTTGACCAAATTCCTAGGTCATTAATCCCTAGGGGTGATGGTGAACATATTTAATTAAAAAATGGATTAAATTTTGCTTATACTATACTGTAATTAAATCCTAAGTTATTTTATTTATTTTTCTAAAAATTCTCATAAATAAATCATTTCATTTGGATAATATGAAGTGAAATGGTTAGGTGGGGTGCACCTAACAAGGGGATAAGGTTTTGTAGCTTGAAAAGTTGCATAAAAAGATAAAAAGAGAGAGGGGGCACCTAGGAAAAAGAAGGTCAAAACTATCGAGTGGACAAAGCAAGGAAAGTATGGATTTTAGGGAGAAAATCATGATAAAAACATGCAAGTCTTGAAAGAATGATAAAAGAAGGAAAATCAAGAAAACAAGGATAAATTAAGTAGGAAAACCCATAAAAGCATGAAAATCAAAAATGAAAGAAGGATCAAAAGCAACAAGGATAAAAAGAAGAAAATTTTGAGATTAAGTAGGAAAACCCATAAAAGCATGAAAATCAAAAATGAAAGAAGGATCAAAAGCAACAAGGATAAAAAGAAGGAAATTTTGAGATAAAGAAAAAGCATGAAGATAGTACTTTCCTAACTCACTCTCGAGGGAGAAATGGCCAAGGAGGCTTGCTCATTAAGATAATTATTCTATAAAATCATGGGGAAGTACACCGTGCACATCTTTTTCTTGTGTGATTTTTGATGTTGAGATCTCTAGCTTTTAGACTTGGGGAGATGTGACCCTAGTCACAGTCGGGAGGTGTGTCCTAGATGCTCTCCAGTATTAGGTGAAGATTAATGGAATTCAACCATTAATGGTGTTTTGATTTTAGGTTATGAAGTCCATTCCATCCAATTTACAGACTATTTATCAAAGCTTGAAGACCTCCATTCAATGAAACTCGGTCTTCATTATTCTTCCTATCTATTATGTGTTAATCTGGTTATTATGGAGTTATTTGTAATGGGAATTTTGACCCCACTCAGATTTATTTAGTGTAATGATGTGCATTATGTAATTTAATGTTAGGTTCAATGAATGTTCATCCCATTTGAATAATTTGGGAGCCTTAACATTCAATTCTACATACTTTCCTAGCCTCATAGCCAATCTACGGGGTTTAATTCCATAAGAGCTATCTCTAAGATTCCAGTGAGATACATTTCAACCATCACTAATATATTATGATGTAATTACATATCTCTGAAAGTTTCACAATAATTTGAGTCTGTTTGGTTAATATACATTAAAATTTGTATGACCATGTCTAGATTTAATGCCAATTTTTACTAGTGTTCGAGTTTTATGCATTAAACAATCAATCTGTAACCAAATCTCCTCATTATTTTCCTGAGAGTAAATTAATAGGATTAATAAATATCAGTTCTAAAATTGAGGTTTCAATACTATCTTAGGGTGTTTGAGAAGCCCAAAAACCAACCTTAGTGAGCAATCCCAAAAGCTAGTTTTGTTAGTTCAATCCCAATACTTTCCAAAGATTCTATAAACCTAAAAATAATTATATGTACATCCATAAATTTTTTATATAATTCTCTTTAATCCCTATCATAGCCCCTGGTTTCTTGGAAACTGCGTTCTAAACATTTTAGTTTGCACATGTTAGGTCTACCAGAAGCTTAGTGGTAGACTTCATCTAACTTATGTTTGAAACCTAAAAAAGGTCAACATCCATGTGCTTAGGAACCTAAACAATCAATGTCTTTCCTTGTCTTTTTTATCTTACCCAAACTCCACATTATTCCCTTATCCAACTTACAAATTGCATACCTGCTAGCTAGCTTGTTTTTGGAAATTTTTGTACCCAAACTCCACATTATTCCCTTATCTAACTTACAAATTGCATAGCTGCTAGCTAGCTTTCTTTGGAAATTTCTGTAATAGTGTTAGTGAGCCTGAATTCAACCTTATGTTCATTGCATGCTACATCGCATATATATGATCCTCATCCATATATCACATCACCATCATCCATATATCGTCTTCGCATTCTATGCCTAAATTTGAAATTTGAATTGGCGGGCTTCATCTCATGACATGCCACTAATTAATCCCATTGGTTGTGATTTCTTCCAATGGTTTCCTAGTTCCTCTTTATTTTCCGTTTTCTATTTTAGCATTGTTTAAATGTATAAACATCCATATTAATAAGTATACCTTATAAATTATTTAAATTAAAGTTATTTTTAACATTTGTTTATTAAGTTTATTAGCTTCCCAATGTGTTTCAAGTTTATATTTTTTAATTTTTAACAAAGTTATGGGTAGTTACCTATCATATGTTTTTATAAAAATAAAAATTCATTAATTATAAAGATAAGAATTACAATATAAGATAAAATAATTTAAAAAACATATAAATATTAGATTATAATTTAAAATAGAGATAATTATACATTATTAAATATTATTTGATAATAATAATTAAGTTTGTTAAATTTTTTAAATTGGAATAAAAATAATTAGAAATTATTAAAGTTCATTTGAGAATTATCTACAAGGATATTTTTATCCAAATTTTAAGTTATAACAACATTCATAAAAAAAACTAATTGCTCACTAACTTGGAGCTAAAGGCTTGAAACTAAAAAGTCGAACAAAATATGTAAAACTAAAACTAAATTTAATTGTAAAAGAAGGATACCTAAGATAATAATTTTTAGTTTGATGTGGATTGTAAATAACAAATATTACATCGCATGCCTATGTAATGTTATGGAGTTTATGAAGAGTAAATGGAACAAATATTACTTACCCTGTCTCAATTATATGATCAAGCTATCAACAAACCAATATTAAATAAGAAAAGAAATCATAGAGTAATACATAAATAATGGTTAGAGAAGGAAAAAAAAATAACTTCTAAATTATGTTGGTTATCTAAATCTTAAATATATCAACTAAATCTATTATAAATTTCCTTTAACGTTAGCAAATATGAAAAATGTCATAAAGCACTTCCTTATAGATAAATCTTATAGCCTAAATGTCTTAATTATAGAATTCTACAAGCTCAGAAGTTTGCTCTAATTTTTATATGTTAGTATTTGTTAGCTTTTTGGGTTACTCCAAAGTGTTTTCACCTTATTATAAAAGAGTTGTTTCCTAGCCCCTTCGTGATGCTTCATGGACATATGACGCCTCATTTTAAGTGGATGATTGACTTTGGATAGAGTGTTGTCATGGTTCCCTTACATAGGAGGTTTTTACACTTATTGACATGTGACCAATCCATTGGTTACACACAATAGGGCAGTCAGTTACTCAATTATGGGAGGTACCTACCTAGGAGGAGGATTGGGCCCTTATATGAGGGCACTTATCCCTTGGATCTTGGGACTGTGCGCTATGTATATTGGAGGATGGGCACTTGACATGAGGATGCTTGGGTTGAGGATCATATTTTAATAACCCATACTTTGACCTTCAATAATTAAAACCATAAATGTGATTTATATCTTTCCATTCATTTTCTTATTATTTGTTGGAATTACTTGAACTAATTAAAACTACTATTAGGTAAGCATTTGAACCTGCATGTGTATGAATAGTATATGAATTTCACCATTTCATGCTATTAATGGTGACAAATATGTGATTTCATTTGAGCATACAAAGTAATTGGAATGCGGTACATGGATAATAGTTCAATTTATAATATGGATGTTGAACTATTACAACACTTGATTCGAAAGAATATATGCATTTAGTTACATGTCATTTTAATGATATAGATTATCACTTGTAATAACTAGATGTATTATTTCATAAGATTTGTGAATTGCTAGTGAGTTGACCTACATACATACTGGATATGGGATAGTCAAATTCATTTAGATTCAAGGTTCCTGTAATATCCCGATTTTGACCCCTACTGCATTAAAATTGTAAATGATGTCAATATTGTTATTAAATCATGGGGAGGAGCTCAAGGTCAAGGCCCCGCCATTGATTTAGTTTTTATGTATTGGAAATTAAAATTGATGCATATGGTTCTTGTGCTATCTAGGCACATTATAAATTGAGACATCATATAAATATGCAATTTAATAAAATACCCACAATTAGCTATTCATTGCAACAAGATATGGGGGCATGTTTTCACAAGGAAGAGGGAGGGAAATTATCCAAACCCTTGAGCCAATAGTGTTAATCCAAATGTCAATGAGAGAACCCATAAAATCTAAACTACCCATTTTGTCTTATGCACCCAGTCATTTAATTCTTCCATAAGTTGGTTGAGGTAGTTAATGCCTTGGGAATGGAGAGGTATGGCAATCAATTTTGTATTGGGGCAAGCCATCAATCTGGAAAATTGTATTTTTTATTATGGGGCAAGAAAACACCCAGAAATTGGTTCCCATTCTATTCCTCACCCATGTCTTTCACTTCCTCAAATAGTTGGACCTAGCTGGTCATTTTGCTTCATGATTTCTGCAATTTTCCTTCATCATTCCATGGTTGGAAACTCATTTTTGAGTTGCACAAGGGATGGGTAGAAGATAATCACAATTTGGGGGTTGATAGAGGTCGTTTTTTATCCTATAATGTTCATGATCATTTTCTGAAATCAAATTGCTCTCCCAGGGTGGATTTTCCCCATCTACCATTTCATTTTTTGTTCCTTTTCTTCATACCCAACACTTGTGTTTGTTGTTATGTGCATCCTTGTTTTGTTCTGAACTGTTAGGAGTGGAAGAGGCCTAGAATTGGCTTGATAAACCTAGTGAAGAGAGGAAACTCACAAAAAGATAAAAAGGGGCTGGCTATTATTCTATGCACACCTGAGAAAACACTGGAAGGGAAGGTATGGCTTGGGGAACTGTGTAGCAGTGAAGGGAATACTTCATTATGTTGGGTGTGTAGGTATCTTGGAGGCCCAGCTAGATATATCTTGTAGGGGTGTCCATAGCTCTATGGTTGATCTCACTAGCTTAGCAATTCTTCATTTCCGTTGCTTTAACATCCTGATAAAACCAACTATGGATTGGCTTGGCTGAACCTTTGTGTATATCTAGCTATGTGTGAGCCTGTTGTTCCCTTATTCCTTGTAGAAATCATGCCTAGCTCAGGGGTGATAATTGTGCTGAGATATTGATGAGCACAATTGTCCTATGGTTGGGTGGAACATTGTAGCGACATAGCTAATTGCTAGGGGAAGCTCAATTTCAAGATAAGTGGTCTCTTATATTTAATGTATGCAATGCATTTTCTTTAAACTTTGTTATGAATGTATTGAAAGAGATTTTCTTCCACTGTATTTTCATTTGTTATACATATTCATATGTGCTTTTACTTTCAATGCATTATGTTTATGTTCATGGGGATAGATTCCCAACTATGATAGTAGTAGTCGACACGTCCTCTCCATGGTGAGAGGGGAGGGGATGTGACAGCGTGGTATCAAAGTCCACAGGTTGCATCATTGGTCCTAAATGGGCTAAGTTGAATAGTTGACAGAGGTAATATCACCCCTATTTAGCACTTGCCAACAAAAAAGAAAAAAAGAAAATTTTCTAATTGATTTTTGAACTTTCTATGTCAGCTGAGTTGGTTTAGTTGTGCCAATGAGATTGCGGTGATACATGTCAGTTGAGTTGAGTCGACAAGATTGTGGTGATACGTGTTGGTGTGAAAGGATGAGTCTCACTAACGTCATAGAAAAGAAAGAAAATTTTTGAAGTGTTTGAAATTTTTTATGTTGTCAAGATTTACCGAGTTTTCCAATGCATGTCGGAAAACTTGGGCGAGTTCATCGATACATGGTGAAAGAAACTGTCGATTTTATCGATGCATGTTGGAAGAAACTACCGAGTTTGCCGATACAATGGAATAAAATTGCGAGTTTTTCGATACATCGGAAGAAACTAGTGAGTTTGCCGAGAAAGAAGGAAAAAAAAATCAAAATTTTTCTAAGAGTTTTAAATTTCCATGTCGGCAAAACTTGGTGAGTTGCAGCAATACATGTCGGTAAAACTTGGAAATTTTTTTCGATATGACGGAAATTTTTGCTGAGATTTGTTGATACTTCGGAAAATTTTGGCGAGTTTTTTCAATATGTCGAAAAATTTTGGCGAGTTTTGTCGATTCGTCGAAAAATTTTGGCAAGTTTTGCAGATACGTCGGAAACGTTTGGCGAGTTTTGTTGATTGAGGCAACAAGATGAGTTGCGTTGATACGTGTTAGAAAAACTTGGTGATTTTTTCTGATACGTCAAAAGAAAAGTTGACTTCGCCGATCAGAGGAAAGACGATAAATCCACCAAAACATAGAATTTCAACAGTTTTTCGATGGGATTTGTAGGTGCCAGAAAATTGAAAAATGGTCATGAACTTATGCACCATATTGCATGAAATCGAAATATTTACTAAAATAAAAATGAGAACAGATCGAGGGCAACGTTCTCATTTTTTTTGTAAATATTTCACTTTCTCGCAATCAGGCACATAAGTTCATGATCATTGTTCGATTTTTTGGCACCTATAAATCCCACTGAAAAACTTCTTAAATTCTATGTTTTGGTGGTCTTATCATTTTTCCTTTGATCTGCGAACTTGTTGATTTCCTCCGACATGTGTTGGAAAACTTGCCTTTTTCTTTTGATGTATCGGCAAAACTCATTAAATTTTTCTGACACCTATCGACGCAACTCACTTTTTTGCGTTGATCGACAAAAATCAACTTTTTCTTCCGACGTATGGGCAAAACTCAGCTTTTTCTTTTGACATATCGACAAAAATCATCTTTTTCTTCCAACGTATCAGCAAAACTCATATTTTTCTTCTGACGTATTAGCAAAACTCACCAAGTTTTTCTGACATGTATCGACAAACTCACAAATCTTGCTGACATGGAAATTCCAAACACTTGGAAAAAATTTTGAATTTTTTTCTTTCTTTGTCGGCAAACTCACTAGTTTCTTCCGACATATGTTGGAAAACTCGCCTTAACTTGCTGACATATAGAAAAAAATCGACATGTTTTTCGGACACGTATCCACAAAACGTGACAAGGTTTTCCGACACGTATCAAAAAAATCATCAGTTTCTTTCGATGTATCAGCAAACTCAAAATTTTCTTTTGATGTATCGACAAACTTGCCAGTTTCTTCTGACATGTATTGACAAACTCGCAAAAGTTTTCCGACATACATCAGTGAACTCGGCAAATCTTGCCGACATGGAAATTTTCAAAAACACTTAGAAAAAATTATTTCTTTTCTCTGACATTGGTGAAACTCAGACTTTCATGTTGACATGTATCACCATAACTCATCGCCGCAACTCATCCAACTCAGCCGATATAGAAATTCCAAACACACTTTGAGAGATTTTTGAAAATTTTTCTTTCTTTCTCTCCTGACTAGTGCTCAATAGGGGGTAATATTACCTCTATCAACTGTGCGACTTTGCCCATTGAGGCCTAATGTTCTAACATATGGGATATGATACCACTTTGTCATGTCCCCTCCCCTCTCTCATATAGGAGAGGATGGGATGACTATGCCGCCATCATAACCAGGAATCTAGCCCCATGAACATAATTAAAAATGCATTGAAACTAAAAACATATGCAGATGCATAATGCAATAATTTACAATGAAATAAAATCTCATTCAAGCATTCAATATGTTCATAATAATTTTTAAAACAATTACATTGTAGAGATTAAATACAAGAGAGCACTTATCTTCGAATTGAGCTGCCCCGAGCAACTAGCTATGTTGCTGCAACATTCCACCCAACCATAGGCTAGTTGTGCTCATCAATATCTCATCACAACTTCCACCCTCGAATTGGGCATGATTTCTACAAGGAAATAAGGGAACAACAGGCTCACATATAGCTAAATACACACCAAGTTTTAGCTAAGCCGATCCACTGTTGGGTTTATCAGACTGCTAAGCTAGTGGAAAGGAAGCATTTTTAAGCTAGTGAGCTCAACATAGAGCTATGGACACCTGCACAATATCTATCTAGATTTTTCTCCACAAAACCTACACACCCAACACAAGGAAGTATTCCCTTCACTACTACACAACCCCTCATGCCATACCTTCCCTTCTCGTGTTCTCTCAGGTTTGCATAGAAGATCAGCCAACCCCTTTTGATATTTTTGTGAGGTTCCTCTCTTCACTAGGTTTATCAAGCCAATTTTGGGCCTCTTCCACTCCTAATTCAGTTCATACCAAAACAAGGATGCACATAACAACAAACACAAGTGCTAGGCATGAAGGAAAAATGTTTTGGCAACCAAAAATGAAATGATAGATGGGGAAATCAACCCTGGGTGAAAAATTCGATTTCAGAACATGTTTATGGGAAAAAATGACCTCTACAAAACCCCAAATCATGAATCTCTCTTCACAACCACCGAGTAATACAAAAAAAGGTTCCTAGCCATGGAGAAATGAAGGAATTGCAGAAAAACATGAGGAAAAAATGCCCCACTAGATCCAATTGTGCGAGGAAGTGAAAATTGTGGATGAGGAATGGTTTGGGCACCAATTTCTAGGCATTTTCTTACCCCATAAGAAAAAAAATATTTTCCATATTAATGGCTTGCCCCAATATGAAATTGACTTCCACACCTCTCCATTCCTAATGCATTAACTGCCTCAACCAACTTCTGGAAGAATTAAATGACTGGGTGCATAAGACAAAATGGGTAGTTGAGAGTTTATGGGTTCTATCATTGACATTTGGCTTAACACTATTGGCTCAAAGTTTTGAATAATTTACCTCTCTATTCCTTGTGAGATCATGCCTCCATCTCTTGTTGCATTGCATAGCTAGTTGTGGGTATTTGATTAAATTCCATATTTAAATGATGTCTCAATTTATAATGTGTCTGGCTAGCACAAGAATCATAGGTATAGATTTTAATTTTCGATACATAAAATCATAATTCAATGGTGGAGACTTTTCCTTGATATCCACACCATAATTTAATAACGATATTTACATCATGTACCATTTTAATGCAATAGGGGTCAAAATCGGGTAGATATACTTCAATCAAAACCATCCTTACCTTGGAAGCCAAGATGAAATGAAAGCTACACCAAATGGTTTAAATACAACTTTCCTAAATGGTGTTATAGAAGAAGAATAAGTATATATTGAACAACCAACATGATTTGAGACCGACGACAAGAAGACACATGTATGAATATTATAGAAAGAGCTATATGGGTTGAAGCAAGCACACGGATAATGGTATGCAAGAATCGATGGATTCTTGATGAGTTTCGTATTTACCCAAATTAAAGCATATTCCAACCTTTATTATAAGGTTGTAGATGATGGGATCATGATATTACTATTATATGTGCATGATCTATTTTTTACAGGAGAAGAGAAGCTCGTCAGCAAATGTAAGAAGAATCTTGTGGAATAATTTGAGATGAAATAGCTTGGCATAATGCACTACTTCCCAGGTATCGAAGTATGGCAGTTCCTAGATGAGATGTTTCTAAAACAAGGAAAATATGTAGTTGAGATACTAAAGAGATTTGGGACATTGGATTGCAAGGAAATGAATACTCTGGTGGTGACAAATCTGAATCTCTTGAGTGATGACTCTTTAGAAAGAGTAAATGTCCCATTATAGAGACAAATTATTGCTTCACTGATGTATTTGACAAATACAAGAAAAAATATATGGTTTTCTATGAACACCCTGATTTAGTATATGGTGGAGCTCTGAAATGTTCACTTAGTTGAAACAAAACATGTGATGAGGTACCTAAAGGGTACATTGGATTATGGCCTCAAATATGTAGCCGACAGTGAGTTCATACTGTATGTCTATACTATTTCAGATCACGCAGGGAATGTTGAAGACAAAAGGAGAACTTGAGGGTGTTATTTCAGTTTGGGATCAGGTGTGATCTCATGGCTTAGTATAAATCATACTAGTTTTTCCCTCAGTACAACAAAGGAAGAATACATTGCAACATGTTTAGCTTATAGTGAAGCAGTATGTATTTGAAAGTTATTGGTAGGATTACTTGATGCCAATATGGATGCAACTGATATTGTCCCAAATAGAGCTGTATCAAGTTGATAGAAAACCTGGTGTTTCATGATAAGTTAAATCATATAGATTCAATGTGTCACTACATCTAGGATATAGTACAGAAAGGATTTGTGAAGCTCCAATATGTTCCTACAAAGGAACAAGTAGTGGATGCGTTGACTAAGCTACTGAATCATGTAAAGTTTGAATATTTTCAAGACAAGCTTGGTGTAGTCCAAAAGGACCTCCCTCGAAAGAGGGAGTAATGATGAATTTTTTCTTGATGATGAGACCAAAGCTCAGTCCAAGAGTGGTATGCCAATGCAGAGAAGGTCAGTCAAGTTTTTATCAAAGTGCCTACATATGATAATAGTATACTAGCATTCACATTCTGAGGATGGTCTTGTGAACAATAAAATTCTCATGTTGAGAGTGGTCCTAGAATTTACATGATGATGATGGTATTGCGAATGATAGTACTCTCATGTTGAGAGTTGACTTGCATTAACTTGTGGACGATAGTATCCTATAATTTACATGTTGAGGATGGTCCTGCAGATGATAGTACTCTCATGTTGAGACTGGTCCTACATTCAGCTAGGAATGATAGTATCCTAGAATTCACATGTTGAGGATGCTTTTGTGGACAATAAAACTCTCATGTTGAGAGTGGTCCTAGAATTTAAATTATAAGGATGGTCCTACCAATGATAGTACTCTCATGATGACTCATGAGAGTGGTCCTACATTCATTTGTGGATGAGCCCTTGCATTTAGTTGTAGATGATGATGTTCAAGCATTGTTCATGCTATGGGTGACTTAGCTCAGTATTTGTATATTGATGATATCACAGGTGATGCTCGAGATGATGATGCTAGAGGTGATGATGCTTGAGATGATGATGCTTGATATAATTATGCTCATCATGATTCTTGAGATGATAATGATAGAGATGGTGATACTTTTGATGGTGCTAGAGATGATGATACTCGTGATGATGCTTGAGATGATGATGCTTGTGATGATGCTCAATATGATGATGTTTTTGATGATGTTCCATGATGATGATGATCTATGATGATGATGTTCCATATATTATGATGATGATATAGTTGTTGAAAACTTCCTATAACATATAGACTTACCAGTCATTTTTACAGATGTGATTTTTGTTAATGTTTTTATAGAATACCTTCCTTGTTAAGAGGGAGTATTAAACAAATGTAATTGTGGAAGGTATTCTATTTTGTATTATTATTACTCCCTTTCAAGATATTTTTCCTCCAATCAAGGATGTTATTGATATATTTTGTCATGTAAAATCTTGATGTAAAACTACTTGTTGTAAGTTGGTTCATTAGTACCCACAAAAGTATTATTAAAATGTATATATGAGTCTTCTAAGTAAATTCAAACCTGGTAGTGAGGAGAAGTCATCCTCATTGGGTTATTAGGATTCTCAGTTGATGTGTATAAATAGGTTAGGCACCTCCCTCATTTGGACACACTGAACACTCAAGCAAGTTCACTAGAGAGAGAACAAATAGTCCATATGAGGAGGATGAAGCAGTCTAGTCTTATTTCTTGGGTCTAACAGTGGAGTTGGTTGAAGTCTATATCGAGGAAGTTTTTCTAGGTTTTCTTCCCCACAAGGGTTTCCAAGAATAAATATTTGTGTTCCATTTTGTTCTGTGGTGCTTGTTATTTTTTTTAGTGATCCTTCTATTTTGGCATAAAAAATTTAAAATCTTAACTATAATGCATCCAAAATTCATAATTTATTATTAATTTTGCTGAAAAATACTTTAATTTTTTCTATTATTTTATTGTTTTTGACAGAAATTAAAAAATAAAACATTTTGTAATAAATCATTTTCATTTAATAAAATATGTTGAATGGGGGACATAAGTGGAAATAACTGTTAAAGTATGTTTTCTGGCCCACAAGAGGTAAATACAAGTGGCATAAGCCGCTAAGTGAGAGCTCAAGATGCAGGAGGCATCATCCCAAAAAATCAGGTCACAACTCCCAGTTGAGTGCTAAAGAGTAGGAGGCTCATAAATGACCAAGTCCTAGGAAAAATACTATATATTAATATGTCCATGAGAAACAAGAGGTTAGCATCGGACAGGGAGTAAATCTGCTAAGGAAAGAGATGGTGCATTGACTTATTTTTCTCTTGTAATTAAGCGAACATGCTTAAGGGTTCTGGAGAAAGTAACTTGGATGCTCTCGGAGTTGGTTTGGAGGAGCAACTTTTCCACTTCTATTTTCCAAGCAGTAGTGCCATGTTCTTATTTTATGCTTAAAAGTTACAGTAGACTATTTTATTCTAGATCTAAATGAAAAAATTAAAATCTAATATGCATAGTTTATCAGTACCTATTTAGTCACATTGATTATAAATGTTTAATGGTAATTAAATAATTTTTAGATCAGACATCCATACTTGACGTATGATTTCTTTTACCATTTTATATTCTATAAGACGAATCCCGTACTTAATAGATATGTTAAGCAATTCTTATCTGTGTCACAGATTTAGTTCTAATAGATTTCTATACCCTTTTCTATTCTATTTTGAACTTTTAAGTATCAAGACTATAAATATACAATCAAAGTATATAAATTAGTTCTTACATATCTAGAATTATATTAAGTCCTAATATTTTACTTATGTATAGGGTATATCTGTTGAAAATAATCCTTATTAAGAACTCTAAGTTACGATTATAATGCAATATTTATACAATCTGTATGGATCCAAATTAATTATTAATTTAAATAATAAACAAAATAACTATATGCCAATCTTCTACAGACGATTTGAGTATAATATATATAGATCCTAGTAACTAGATATATTCGGATCGAGGATCCAAAATTAAATAAATATATAAGATTTAAACACATTATGAACTTATGCCTTAGAGGCCTATAATCTAATATTAACCCAAAATTACAATTGCAGAGTATTTTATTTACGGTGTAGAGGAAAAACAACCATTACCTATAGGGAAGTATGGCTAAGATCTAATAATCTATTGAAAAACCTTCACGGATCTAGTAGTTAATAAACTCAAAGTATTTCAATAATCCACAAATAAAAATCACAAATCAGTTTTAAATTGCCAAGGGTTCCTTACAGCATACACAATATACAAATAGTCACCTACAAGATATTCTCACTTGAGATTCAACTAATCTAATAAAATCTGTTGTGGATCTAGAAGTCATCTATCCCAAATCAAAATGTAAAGATTTCACACTTGCTTTTTAAAACAATTGTAGAAGCATTTTTTTCCTTCTTAAGGATCTGCGTTAAAACCCATATTAAAGACAACTTAGTATTAAAATCCAATAAGCACTTGAAACCAAATCACTAAATAAATCTGTGTTTCCCCAAAGGATCGACATCAAATCCAACATTGAGGGCAGCCGAGCCTTAACAAAATATTTCATTTTACTTCACAAGTAATAGCAGACCATGATGGGTCAAATATTTCAACAACCCTAAGAAATGGTTGTAAGTCCATATAATGGCTACCACTATCTACATGCTGACCATATAACATAGTATGTAATTATCACCATGATTTTACATTTGAAAGCAACATTACAATATTAAACCAACCATTGTGTTCATGGTCGTAAGAGCATCGAAGATGGAATCCATTGAATTCTTAAACAAACAATGTATAAGTTTAAACAAAATAAAATAAAAATATTAACATAATCGCACATGCTTGAAGGATGGGTCTACATTTATATTAATTAACATTGCTTACATAGAAGTGGTTGTAAGACCATCCAAGATGGCTTCCATATTTTCTACCTAAACCATCGTTAAAAATTATAAGAGTTGGGATAAGTCCATCAGTTATCACATATGAATCTCATCAAAGAGTAATTACCATGCATCTAAAAACATTGTTGAGGAAATGGCTGCAAGCCTATGCAGGGTAAACCCTAAGGGTTTACTTTCTACAAACACTCGAAATAAAAATGGGAAACTTATCTTAAAATTGATTGTGGCTACCACTCTTGGCTCATGCTCATAACCAGCGCTACCTGCAACCAACAGTCATGGCTTATTCAGTATGCATTATTGAAACCATAACTGTAACAAGAATTATTTTTTATAATGGGTTTGTTAGCCAAAAATTTACCTGGGTGTTTCAAAACGTAGGCCTGGGAGGAGGTGACCTTGTCACCTTCGTCTCCAATTCCGTCAACATGCAACAATTACAAGCTTTCGGTTAGAACCTTGTCTTAAACTGTTAATGTAAAGAATTTTGCAAAATACTTTAGATTTTAGCCTACCTTGGGTAGGTTACCGAGAGGGCCAGGGGTCGAATCCTCTCGAGTGCCCTTATCCCTCATCTGCTTAAACCACAACCAACTTTATCAATAATCCTATAAAATGTGATTTTGTTATAACTAAGTAATTGTAGTGTTGCAACTGCAACTGTTCTCCCCAATTTCTTTTAAATTTTGGACCCCCCTTTATGATTTTAATGCTGCGTTGAATCAATTGGAGCTGTGAATTTTTGGTCATGCTTTAATTTTGGATGATTTTCGAAGATGAACTCTCGTCCTGTTTTAGAAATTTCTTGTGTTGGAAATTGTTGCAGGTCGCAGATGTTAGATTCTAGTTTTTGTTAGTCGAAGATGAATCGGGTCAAGTGTTCTTTGAAAAACGTTGTTCCGGAAGTGAAACAGTTTCAATCGTTGCCAAATTTTTAAAGTTTTAAAACACTTATCAATTTTATTTGACCGGAGGCTGTTGTTTGTTTCTCTTCTTCCATTGCGGCTCCCAAATCAGCTAAGCACCCGATGTGTAAGCGCTCTGTTCACCGATGCATGTCGGTCTTCTAGTCGCATGTCTATAACCCTTTTTTCTTCCATCGTTGCAGCCGCACAAAGAACTTGGCTGCCGATGTCATTGTCCTTCCGATTTCCGATCGGAAGTTTTCCCGCCATAGCTTAGGTCTTAACTCTGACGAATCCGATGTGCTTAAGTGTTTTCGTAGTACCCATCGCCTGTTAAGACCCGCTTATGCGGTTGTGAATAGGTCTACCATGCTGATGTTAGCATTCTGAGCCGCCGACGAGTTCTTTGTTTCTTATCATTGGTGATTTCTTTCAAACCCGTAGGTAGACGAGATAGTGGTGCCGACGTTTGTTAAGCTTCATGACAGTCATGCACATGATATTTCTTGTTGAGTAGCCATTTTGGTTGATATAATTTGACATTTTGTTTTAGAATGCCATCCCAATGAATGATGCACATTGATTAATTGAAGGTGGAATCAAGGGACTGTTGAGATTAACACGGCGCGAAGACATAGCTGGGAAATTTTGACAAAGATAAAACCAAAACCGGCAGGATCACAAGGAGGACAAGCGAAGCAGAAGAGAAAGATCAGTAGTGACAAAGGCGTAGACCTGAAAATGTCATTTACTAAATGGATCATGAGTGCGCACAGAAAAGATAAAGAGAAGGGATCCGAAACATTTTGAGAGACCAAAAGGTCACGCGTTTGGGGGGGGGGGCAGCCCAAGCAGTCAACTGTTGGTTTAAGTAATTGAAATTTAGAATTGATAGGGGCTTTTTTCCCCTAGAAAAAATTGTAAACTAATGCTTGTAAGAGGGACTATTTCATTTTACAACCAGAAATTGCAACTTTTGCCTGTTGGAGAAAGTGCTATGTGGAATGTATCAATGCATTTAAATGAGCGATGTTGAATGGGAACTATTTCATTTTCAACTGTGTTTCATTAACTGTGAGAGCATTCTAACTTCCTGAACCTACGTTCTTGTCTGAATGTTCTTCAGTATCCTTATGATGTTTTTCCACTATGATTAATGGGAGTTTTAATTATTGATGAGCTATCTTATCATGTATACTTTTATTCATGTTTATATGTTTTGGTTACAAGAACAGTTATCTGCGATTTACCATAACATCTGGACAGTAGTGCATTACTCATGAATTAATATCCAGCTCTCTAGAGATAGCTTAGTTAGTTTTACTTTATTACTGTTTGCATGATTTAGATGCTTGCGAGTTCTAAGATGAGAGGTAAGAACCTGTGCATCACTTTGTGAATACTCCTTGCATCCTTTATCACCCCGCATTGTTAATTAGGCATGTTCATATCATATATTAAGTCAAAATACAAACATATATACAGTGGACATGGCTGTAACCGGTAAACCTTTTGCTTTGTTACTTGACCTACGGTAGCCAGACCGCAAACCAGACGGATTCCCTATACCAATCAGTCACGGGCTAGTTGGGAATGTTGACTGGGGAGAATCCCTTGCTGTTGTTTCCTGCGAATTTACAGGCCTCAATAGTTTCTGGCGCTAGAAGGAGGGCCGCCAGTGCATGGCTGGCCAAGGAAACCCATTTTCCCGAGATTATTCCACCGGTAACAGTTCAAAAAGCAGTGGGATTCATAATCCAATTCCGGAAGAAAGGGGTAGAGAACATTTGTTTTCTGTCGACAACGAAGTTGTTAATAATATGAGAAGACACACCAGGGCATATGTGAAGAAGATTGGAGAATTTCCAATCATCCTTGAATTTCCCAGAAGAGAATATAAAAGGAAAGATCGTCCTATATTGGAAGACTCAGTGCTGGTTGGGGATTGGGAAGAACTTGTAGAAACAGCCTTACAGGAAGTTGTACTGCCTTTGAACCAAGAAGGTCCTGATAGCCCTCACAGTTCTCCTGTTCACAATCCTATTCATTCACCTCCTCATTCTCCACCCAGACTCATGGCAGGCGTAAACGCCAATCAACCACCCAATCCACCCAATCCACCACCTTCCTGGAGAGCCCAATCACCTTTAAACGTAACACCTCCGTTACATGATTTACCTCAATCCTTTGAAAAGATGCTGCCCAAATTAGACCCAAGTGAGAAGATACTAGTAGATGACCACTTGCAAAGTTTCTATCTGGCAATAGAAGGGTTAAGGGCTGGGGAGTATGAAGATGTAGTTTGCAGACTATTCCCGCACACCCTTAAAGGAGTTGTAGCATCATGGTACTTTGGTTTGCCTGCTAACTCTATCCCTGATTGGGATACCTTTGAGAGAATTTTTAGAAGTAAATATGCGGCTCAGAAGACTCATGCAGCCTCATGAAAGGCTTATGTGCCTTAAAGAAAGGAAGAAAGGAGAAGGTGCACAGCTTTACCCAAAGATTTGCCGCATACCTCAAGAATTTTTCTGACCCTGAAAGACCTTCGAATAAAGTCCTTATTGAATACTATACCTCATCCTTAGGACCTGAGTTGGCCATGTTTTCCAAAATAAAGGCCAAGCCTATTTTGGCGGAGACCTATGAGGAGGCGGAAATAGTAGAGGCTGAAAGGGAAAACATCGAATATTATCCCGAATGGTCAGGAGAGAAAATGGCAGGAAGAAAAGCCTTGTTGTTTACTAAGCCTAAGGAAGAGCAATCACCAGATTTTGAAAGTATGGCAAAAATGATGCAGAAGCTTTCTAACAGAATCATAGACCTGGAGAAAGAGAAGGAAACTCAAAAGTTCTACAAGCCCTATTACAAGAAAAGAGAGGATAACAATCAGTCCCAACCTCCTCCGCACAATTCAGCATCTATGAATTTAACAGAGGTAGGAATGGACAATTTTTGCACTTTCCACCAACAACCCCACTCTGAAAAGAATTGTCCTCAATGGATAAACTCAATGACGTTGGTTATGAATCAACTGTTGGATTCTAAATTAACAGAAGATGGAGATGAAGAAAGAAAAGAAAGTACCACTTCAATGAAGGAACAAGAAGAAGAGACCATGGTTCTGTGGAATTCTGTTTCATTATTCGATGTTGAAGAAGAAAAGAATTGGGGATACAAGGACGTCATGGAAACCAACGTAACAACAAGGAGCCAGGGGTCTTCTAAAGGAAACAGTATTATGCTCCCAAAGATTAAAAGGCTTCAAAAAAATGTTAAGAAATTTCAAAATAGTTCTTCAGCTGATAAAATCCCCGAATTCACCATTACCAGCCAAGATCCTAGGCAGAATGATACGTTTGCCAATCCCCATGAGGAAAAAATGAATGTGGACAGGCCACATCCCACCGAACCGCAGATGGATTATGACATCGTTGAAGATATTAAGAAGGTAAAGGCGAATGTCTCACATTTGAAATGTGTAAAGTGCCGCAGCAGAAGGAAAGACTATTGAAAGCGCTTGAAGCATCGGATGAAAGGCTTCCCACTAGTAATCGACCCAAGGAAGAAAAAGAAATCGAAGAAACCAACATTGGAGGTAAGTCTAAGAACAAGAATCCGCCTTTCCTCCTCACTTTTGAAATTTTTAATCACAACGTACATAATTGCTTGGTAGACTCAGGGGTGTCGGTTAACGTCATGCCAATATCAGTCTGCAAAAGGATAAATGGGCAGCCTAAGCCATCCACTTGGAGGGTGTTTTAGTTGGACAGGACGAATGTGAAGGTAGTTGGTGAGATGGAGGATGTCCTAGTCCGCCTGTCTTCAAATGATAAAGTATGCCAAGTTATTGATATCGTGGTGGTCGACCTACCAGATGCTTATGGGCTTGTTCTGAGCAGAGATTGGTCGGCAAAACTAAATGGATATTTTTCCTCGGATTGGTCTCATCTGTGGCTGCCGTATAAAGGAATCCCGAACCAAATTAAAATTTTGAGGGAGCCTCATATGAAATACAACGTTACTCAACTTGAGGAAAAGAATGAACCTGTGGATTCTGTGTTGGGAAATTATTTTATTGAATTGGAACCGGGAAATTACCAAGCAAAAGAAGCTAGTAATACGTCATACACTCAGCCTGATCTCCTTCGATTTTCACAGGATTATGAAATCGACTGTAACATAGTAAACTTAGCAGTAGGAGTAGATTCGCGTGCAGTAGTTAGTGATTTCTGGACATTGTTTTTTGATGTCTCTAAGACGTTAGAAGGGTCAGGGGCCGGCTATGTCCTGATCGACCCTAAGAAGAATAAACATTTTCTTTCATGTAGATTAGAATTTGAATGTACAAATAACACAGCTGAGTATGAAGCGTTGGTGCAAGGCTTAACAAAGGAAATCGAATTAAAGGTAAGTAATCTGAAAGTTTTTGGAGATTTCGAGATAATTGTAAAACAAATTCGGAATCAAATACATTGCATTTCTCCTCACTTAAAAGATTATCAAAATGAGGTATGGGACCTACTCAAATGTTTTGATGCATTTAATATTATATCAATTCCAAGACTTAAAAATGCAGCAGTTGATTTGTTGGCCACGTCAGCCGCTAGGCTTGTTCCTACTAATAATCGATGCTCCGTTGAATTGATTTTCAGGCCTTCAGTCCCTGATATGACCATCAACCTATGAGTGTTCGACGACGATCAAGAGATTATAGAATGCTTAACAAATGATGAGGTATTTAAAGGGGTGACTATAGATGATGAAGAGCATCAGGCCGAGATGAAGTATGATAATTTCATCCCTAAAGGAGTCAGAACCTTAGAAAGAATGTTCTATCTAAATGAAAAATTTAGAAGACCAGCAAACGTGAAAACTTATAGCTCATCTCTACAGTTCGATCTGATAAATTTAGGGACTGAGACAAATCCTAAATATGTGAATCTTGGCAAATGTTGTTCACCAGCAGAAAGAGATAAGTTCATCAGTCTTTTTAATCAATATAAAGATGTTTTCACCTGGACATATGAATATTTGAAGACATATGACACCACCAGCATCCAGCATGTTATCCCCATCAAAGCTGGCGTCAAACCTTATCAGCAACCTTCAAGAAAAATGCACCCAAAATTGGAACCGCTGATTCAAAGTGAAGTTAAGAAATTATTGGATGCTAGAATCATTTTTAGGGTCAGACACTCAGAATGGGTCTCGAATCTGGTACCGGTGAGGAAAAAATATGGAGAAATCAGGCTGTGCATGGATTTCAGGAATTTAAACCGCACTTCAGATAAAGATAACTATCCTGTTCCACCCATGGAACAACTACTACAAATGGTCTCAGGTTCTGAACTATTTTATTTATTGGACGGTTTCTCAGGCTACAATCAAGTATTAGTAGCCAAAGAAGATAGATTGAAGACAACATTTAGGACCAGATGGGGAACCTTCGCTTATAGAAGAATGCCCATTAGGCTTATAAACGCTGGAGCTATGTTCCAGAGGGCTATGGACATAGATTTTCGCGGTTTGATTGGTCGTAGTGTTGTAGTATATCTCGACGATATTACCATATTCTCAAAAAGGAGAGAAGAACATGCATTTCATCTAAGCCATATTTTTGAACGTTGTCGGAAATATGGTATCTCACTGAATCCCAAGAAGTGTGTGTTTGCTTTTATGGAAGGTAAGTTGCTTGGTCACATAGTTTCAAAGAAGGGAATCTCTATAGATCCAGAAATCATCAAAGCCATTGAACAGATCCCCTTTCCCCATAATAAAAAGGGGATGCAATCATTTATGGGAACAATAAACTTCATGTGAATATTTGTGCCAGACTTCACTCAGATTGTCAAACCTCTGCAACAAATGGTGAAGCAAAGTGCACAATTCAAATGGACTGAGATTGAGAAGTATTCATTCAGCAAAATTAAAACTGTTGTTGCACACGCACCCTCCCTAAAAAGCCCAGATTTTGATACAGATTTTATTTTGTATACTTTTGCATCCGATGATTCACTAGCAGTTGTGCTTACTCAAAAGGAAGATGGGGGGGATGAATTCCCAATATATTTTATGAGCACTGGTCTACAAGGGGCCGAATTAAATTACCCGACTATTGAAAAACAAGCTTATGTCGTATTCAAAGCAGTGAAACAATTCAGGCCCTACATATTAAAAAATTGAACGAAGGTGATCGTCCCATACCCAGCTGTGAGGTCCCTTTTTGTACAGAAGGAGTTAGGAGAAAGAAGGGGCAATTGGGTAACAACTCTCCAAGAGTATGACCTCGAATTCAAGCCAGCGGCTATAGTTAAAGGGCAAGGATTGTGCAAACTAATGGCTGAAAATGGAAACAACGATGAACACGCCTGGGAAGACGAGGTTGAATTACATTTGATGGATGTATGTCCTTTGTTCACAGCCCCGGAGTCTTGGTATAGAGACCTCATGCATTACCTTCAGGAAGGATTGTTACCAGAACATTGGAATTCTAAGCAAAGAAGAGCGCTACGTCTCAAATCAGCCTCCTATCAAATTGTTGAAGGAATATTGTTAAGGAGAAATTACAACAGAGTTATTCTTAGATGCTTAGAAAAAGAAGATACGACGAAAGTAATGACAAACTTGCATGACGAACCTGCTGGTGGGCATTTTTTCAGGAGATACTACAGCACACAAAATTCTCAAAGCAGGTTACTATTGGCCCACTCTTTTCAAAGATGCACACGCCCATGTCAGGAAGTGCGACATTTGTTAAAGGTGTGGTGGAAGACAATCTAAAGCAGCCACACCACTAAAGCCTGTGATGATCACGGAGCCGTTCGAGAAATGGGGGTTGGATATCATTGGGGAGATAAAGTCGAACTCCTCCCTACAACACAAGTACATTCTGACCACGACCGATTATTTCACCCACTGGGTTGAAGCCATCCCGCTGCGCAAAATAAATGAGGACGCGGTCATCAACTTCCTGCAGGACCATATTATGACCAGGTTTGGAGTTCCAGTTTCTTTAGTCTTTGATAATGCTACTTACTTTTCATCGATTAAATTAACTTCTTTCGCTCATGAGAAAGGAATAAAGTTGCATTATTCTGCTAATTACTATCCACAACGAAATGGCCTAGCTGAATCCACTAACAAAAATCTGATTAGAATTTTAAAGAAGACCATAATAGAAAACCAGAGGAGTTGGCACTCAGCGCTACCAAACTCCCTTTGGGCCGATAGAGTCACCCCCAAGTCTTTGATAGGAGTGTCTCAGTATACCCTTGTGTATGGTAAAGAAGCCATTCTTCCCCCCAATATCATGCTACCCTCTTCCATAATAGCTCAAGAATCTAGAGGGTCGGATGATGAAGTTTTGCAAATAAGGATATATAATCTCCTGAAAGCAGAAGAGGCTCGGTCTAGAGCCAGAGAGCGCTTTAAGCAACAAAAAGAGGTAATGAAGAGATGGTTTGACAAACATAAGGCAGGAACAAAAGACTTTGAAGTGGTAGATTTGGTTCTCAAGTGGGATCACCCCCATGATGAGAAAGGAAAACACACGAAATTCCAATAGTTGTGGGTAGGTCCTTTCCAGATTGCGGCGAAGCTTGGACCTTCAACTTATAAGTTGCAAGATTTACAAGGGTGGGAAGAGAACTCACCAGTAAATGGCTTAGTTCTCAAGCCCTATTTTTCCTGAGTTGGTTTGTGTTCTTCTATTTTTTGTATATAAATAATCTGGCTTGCCCTTCTTTTGAGTCATGATGTTTAGTTTTTGTTTTAGTTTAAATTTTTTGATTTCAATAAAGGAAGCAACCCGTGGTTGCATGGAGAACATCAGAATTTTGGAAGGTTTAGAGTTCTTGGGTATAAGACGAGGTATTGCTGTTTGTCTAAAAAAGAACTTCTTCTAGTTTAGCAGTTTTCTCAAATAGTTGTGTACGCATTGAAGTCCTGCTTGACCCCTGTGAAACAAACCAGAATCGAAGGGTCTGGAATACTATTTTGAGGCTCCATCCATGTCACATTTTGAATGTCCTAGGGAGTAACAGCAAAGGACACATGGAAAGAAGCAAGGTAAGCAGTACAATCGTAGAGAACGCCATCACTTCCGTTGCAAAAACCCCTTTTCGATTCGGTAGAGGCCTCGTGTGGATCACGGGAAAATCCCATAGCTTACTTTCAAGCAGGGCCTATACTACCTCGTTTATATTAAGATCCAAATACAAAGCCAATTAGAGAGCTATTAAATACAAATGATCCCATGCCAAGAAACGAATGCCAAAAGGCAGATAAGAGTCAAAAAACTCCCATGAAAGCATTATATATCAAAACAAATGTTGAACCATAAGTACTAAATCACCGAAAGTTCCTCTCCGTCCATGAGCTGAAACGTGAAATACACCTCTCACACAGAAGGACACTTGGGATAGAGGAGCCTGAATTAAAATTCAGAAAGAAAGGCATGCAGGAGGACTCATATGAAAAGGACAAAATTCCAAAAGCACAAAAGTGCTAAAGTGGCATGGGAATGAGGAACAAATGAATATTTTTGTTTGCCATATGCTTTGATCCTGTGGTGTCCAAGCTGCCAACTACCTGAAGACAAGTAACAATGAAACTCATCCTTTGGCCTCAACAGAGTTGTCTGGACTTGAAAATCTTGGTTTCCACTCTCCCAAATTGGACTATCATCAATGAATAAAGGTACCCACTTTTGCCATTTGAGAAATCCAGATAGCTGGAAGAATTCAATAGATGCGTTTGTTGTTAAATAGTCTATTACTTTAGGAATAATCGTCCAGAGATCCAGGTTCACCAGGTAATCGCCAATTGTTGCAGCTGCAACTGTTCTCCCCAAATTATTTTAGATTTTGGACCCCCCTTTATGATTTTAATGCTGCGTTGAATCAATTGGAGCCGTGAATTTTTGGTCATGCTTTAATTTTGGATGATTTTTGAAGATGAACTCTCGTCCTATTTCAGAAATTGCTTGTGTTGGAAATTGTTGCGGGTCGCAGATGTTAGAGTCTGGTTTTTGTTAGTCGAAGATGAATCGGGTCAAGTGTTCTTTGAAAAACGTTGTTCTAGAGGTGAAACAGTTTCAATCGTTGCCAAATTGTTAAAGTTTTAAAACACTTATCAATTTTATTTGACCGGAGGCTGTTGTCTGTTTCTCTTCCGCCGTTGCGGCCCCCAAATTAGCTAAGAACCCGATGTGTAAGCACTCCGTCCGTCGATGCATGTCGGTCTTCTAGTCGCATGTCTATAACCCTTTTTTCTTCAGCCATTGCGGCCGCACAAAGAACTTGGCTACCGATGTCGTTGTCCTTCCGATTTTCGATCGAAAGTTTTCCTGCCACAGCTTAGGTCTTAAATCTTCTGAATCTGATGTGCTTAAGTGTTTTCGCAGTACCCATCGCCTGTTAAGACCTGCTTATGCGGCTATGAATAGGTCTACCCTACCGATGTTAGCATTCTGAACTGCCAACGAGTTCTTTGTTTCTTGTCATTGGTGATTTCTTTCGAACCCGTAGGTAGACAAGATAGTGGTGCCGGCATTTGTTAAGCTTCATGATAGTCATGCACATGATATTTCTTGTTGAGTAGTCGTTTTGGTTGATATAATTTGACTTTTTTTTAAGAATGCAATCCCAATGAATGATGCACATTGATTAATTGCAGGTGGACTCAAGGGACTGTTGAGATTAACACGGCGCGAAGACATAGCTAAGCAGTTTTGACAAAGATCGAACCAAAACCGGCAGGATCGCAAGAAGGACAAGTGAAGCAGAAGACAAAGATCAGTAGTGACAAAGGCACAGACCTGAAAATGTCAGTTACTAAACGGATCATGAGTGCGCACAAAAAATATAAAGAGAAGGGATCCGAAACGTTTTGAGAGACCGAAAGGTCATGCATTTGGGGGGGGGCAGCCCAAGCGGTCAACTATTGTTTTAAATATTTGAAAGTTAGAATTGACAGGGGCTTTTTTCCCCTGGAAAAACTTGTAAACTAATGCTTGTAAGAGGGACTATTTTATTTTACAACCAGAAATTGCAACTTTTTCCTGTTGGAGAAAGTGCTATGTGGAATGTATCAATGCATTTAAATGAGTGATGTTGAATGGGAACTATTTCATTTTCAACTGTGTTTCATTAGCTGTGAGCGCATTCTAACTTCCTGAACCTATGTTCTTGTCTGAATGTTCTTCAGTATCCTTATGATGTTTTTCCACTATGAGTAATGGGAGTTTTAATTGTTGATGAGCTATCTTATCATGTATACTTTTATTCATGTTTATATGTTTTGGTTACAAGAACAGTTATCTTCGATTTACCATAACATCTGGACAGTAGTGCATTACTCATGAATTAATATCCAGCTCTCTAGAGATAGCTTAGTTAGTTTTAATTTATTACTGTTTGCATTATTTAGATGCTTGCGAGTTCTAAGACGAGAGGTAAGAACCTGCGCATCACTTTGTGAATACTCCTTGCATCCTTTATCACCATGCATTG
The DNA here is from genome assembly GCA_001517045.1 of Pseudotsuga menziesii. Lineage (NCBI taxonomy): Eukaryota > Viridiplantae > Streptophyta > Pinopsida > Pinales > Pinaceae > Pseudotsuga > Pseudotsuga menziesii. Next base: position 540,730 of record LPNX010232808.1, read on the forward strand.
TTAATTAGGCGCGTGCATATCATATCTTAAGTCAAAATACAAATATATATACGGTGGACCGGGCTGTAACTGGTAAACCTTTTTCTTTGTTACTTGACCTACGGTAGCCGGACCGCAAACCAGACGGATTCCCTATACCAAATAGTCACGGGCTAGTTGGGAATGTTGACTGGAGAGAATCCCTTGCTGTTGTTGCCTACGAATTTCCAGGCCTCAACATGTAGATATGTGTTTTCTTCTTACATGCTAGAAGGAATTTCTTATTCCAAAGAATGGAAGGTTTCGTTGAAGCACAAGCTTTGCAATACATACCGCCGAAGAAGTATTTCACACCCAAGAACACCTCGAGAGAATAATAACATCATGCCATTAGTACAAGTAAAACCAGAGACCCTTACACCTTCACCAATAGTACAAAGCAGATCTTCGTATCTCATAGGCCTTAAAATTAAACACCCAACAAATGTTTCTAGCATGAACAAAGCAAAGCTTGGCTCTCTCTTTCCCCCACATGCCAAACAAACCAAATGAAGGGTTTGGACATGTTTCCAAAACATTAAACCTTTTTGTAAACCCTAGCTATAAAAATGGACAGATGGATAGTGGAGAACAAGTTGCATGGAAGGCCTAGCTACGCTGTCAACACGTATCCAGGACATCCTTATTATTGAATTCAACCAAAGGCAGAGAGTATTAAATCACAACCAGAACGTTAATAGGCATTAATCATTACATACGGATTCATCAATTCCAAACCTTGAGATATAATCCAAAACTTTAAACCTTGTAACATATCATGAGCCATGGTGTATTTCAATCATGCCAAGAACCATTACATCGCAAATGATGGGGTGGGGCATGCCATAAACAAAAAGGGAAGGGTCACCACACACACATTCCTTGATAATATATATATATATATATATATATATATTATCAAACCAAACATTGTTTTGAACCTTGAAACCTTGTATTATTTATAATGAAGGTTTATCATATTGTTAGTACCATATTCCTTTACAAACCCCAATCCATTGCACTTAAGGGAAGGGTCACCACACACCATGGCTTAGGTTATGGTAATGCCCAAGGAATTTTTAAAATCACACTTAACCAACTTTTACATAATTGATGGGGTCAAGACCAGAGGTATTCTCCCCATCCTTAGGGCATTAATTCCCTAGTAAAAACTTTCAAATAGAAAAACAAGTAACTGAGAACATCACCTATGTGAGTAAGAATTTAGTATTTGAATCTAGCCATTGTCGTAACCATTAAAACCTGACACAATAGACAAGGTACATATATTAAAAACTTGTAGAAGTTAAATATGAGAACTCTACTAGTAAGTTACAGTAAATAAATGCACGTAATTTTTTTTATTTTACGAATTTTAGGTGTGTTACATTAACAATTATCCTTCTATGTGGACCCTTATATATATTTTCAATAAAACAAGGTAGGTAGTTCGTCGCTTCTATGTATACTCATTAATAAAGGAAAGGTTGATTATCCCTTTCACATTTACTTAGTGATAAAATAAAGGTCGTTGTCCCTTATACATATACCCAGTGATACAGGAAAGGTCAACCGTCCCTTGTACATATACCCAATGGATTAAAAACTGGGATCTTCACAGGTGATTCTAACAGGAAAATTAGAAATGCAATTTGATGATCGATCCAAAGGTTTTTTACTCTATTTTCTGAATAATATATCGAGGATATTTCTATCAATGAGGATGTCTCAGTCGTCCCTTCTACTTATACACAATGATAAAGGAAATGTTGTTCGTCCATTATATATATACCCAATGACACAGGAAAGGTCATTCTCCCCATATACATATACCCAGTGAGACATGAAAAGGTCGACCATCCCTTCTACATATACCCAATGACAAAGAAAAGGTTGGATGTCCCTTATACATATACCCAATGAAAAAAAAGATATTGGTCATCCCTTCTACATATACCCATTGATACAGGAAATGTGGATTGTCCCTTCTACATATACCTAGTGATACAAGAAAGTTCGTTCATCCCTTCTACATATACTCTTACAATTTAGATTAAATTTAATATATATTAGAATTTTATTTTATTAATGTTCATTAATGGGTTCCATTACTTTTGCGCAACCAAATCTCCATTGTTTGTGAAATGTTCACTTTTATTATGTCTAGTGCATCTTGTCTTGCGTGAATGGAAATATCTTGCGTGAACCAACTTGCTCGTTCAATCCATAACATTGACATAATGAATCAGATCGGATCCATCTACGGAATACCCCATACCATAAACTATGATCAACTTTATTTTAAGCAGACGATCACAATCATACAGTCAAACTTTCTCAATGCAATCTAGACTGTTGATGTTGAGACTCCCTCTAATAAGGTCTTATCAACATCCACTTATTCATGTGGGGCTCTTCCACATTACACCTGTTCCACATGGTTGGTCCATGTTACAGAAGGAGAATGTGGGTCTCATATCTAAGTTATTGAAATTTTAATAAATGGTTAAATTTTAAAATTTATTCAAGTTTAAGTGGGTTCTGATTGGGTTTATTTAGTCAACATATGTCTTCATGTAACTCACACTTGAAAACACAAAATTTAAACTTGGACAATATAGACTTATGACGGTCTCTTTCTTGTTGATGAGAATTTTAATGTTAATTAACCGATATTGTAATATTTGGCATGGGTTCTAATAATTTTCTACAATAATATTAAGAGGTTGCACACAAAGAGTTTGAATGAAGGTGTATAAGGAAATTTCTAAGGAAAATGGTATGGGGTAGGATGAATGTGCAAAGAAGAAATAGTAAAATTATAAGGGTTTTATTCGAGTCTTTGTAAATGGGGAAAAGTTTACGTTTTGAAAGTTAACTATTTGACAAAATTTCATTATGAAAAATGGGTTCGAAGTGATCAAAATTGAACCCTTCTAATCCCATAAAAGGGGTTCAAACCCTTCCTAAAACGGTATTCCAAAAATCACCCTTAAAAAATGCAAATTTTTTAAATCACTTGTCATTTACAAAGGAGGAGAAACTTTATTAAATTTCAGAAGAGGGGTCACATTTTCAACATCCCATCAATTTCTTCATGGGAAATTTTTGGTTTCTCAATGAACATTGTACCTTCTGTATTATATTGGGAAGGATGTGAAATGTGAACATGATTTAGAGTTCATTTTCCAATACTTTCATTCGGCATAGAAATACTAAAATAATTTGTATTCCTTTTAGATCTCATCTATTTCATGATGTCTTGTACCACTCCAAGATATTAAATCCATTACATACATCACCCATAGATAATACCACCATTGTATTTATGCATGCACCATTGTTAGTGTCAGTTAATGAAAGATTCCCAAAGAATCCTGGACACCATGTTTTCTTTCTAACTCTTCACTTGAATTCATGCGCTATGAGAATTGTTTACCCTTGTCGATATGAGTATTTATGTCACGTTTTGTTTCCATACTTAATATTTTGAGATCCTAAAAGAACCATAATTTCATTCACTTTGTTATATGTTCCTCCCCTTTTTGGATTTTATAAAATACTAACACAGTTAGTCACACATTATGGGTTTCAAATATAACGGTGTTGCCACTAATACATTTGGGCAGATTTTTCCACAAAATACTTCCACATTTTGAACATTCGTGGATTAATACTTCATTTTTTTTATCATGGCAGAAAAACCATGGCAATATTGATGTTTTTAATTTTCAATGAACTTTCATCTCTGTATCGACGATATATGGCTATCTTTTCACACCCGTGAAACCAATGCCAGTTTTCAAAGGCTATTTACGCTCGGGTCAAGTTGTAATTAATGGAATTAATAGATCTTGGCTATCTACGCGTGGGTCAAGTTGTAATGGCATTAATAATTGTCATTACTGAGTTAGAGCAGGCTTCTCTTTTTGTTGAAGCTTCACAACTCTACTCAGATTTAAAATTTTATTTTTTGTTACAAATCTGTTGGTTCTGGGTGAAGGGGAACCCTGTCTGAAAGAAGTGTTTTATCTATAAAAATGATTAACAAGATGCATCAGCTGCCTCCCAGTCCCTCTCCGACAAGCACACAAAGTGTCTCTGGAGTCTCTAGGATAAAAACTCAATCCTTCCATAATTGAAAGCATAATGTGAGAATGTGCATGGAATCGTCCATCTGTTGTACTGCTTGACTCATGCATTTTTGGCACATTTTCTATAGTTGTGATTGATTGAGCGTGGATTCAGCCCAGATTTCTTTATCAACCATATCCTAAACTAGAAAAATTAGCCACACTCTGCAACAATCATCTGGCAGTAAATTCATAAAAGGTAAGCATGCATCCTTTTTTGGGGGATACAAACTAACATTGAGGCTCAAAATAATAGCTGTATTCTTCGAGTCATGTACCTTACGAACAAATTTAAAAACCCTGCAACTCCCTCCTTTTATTTAAACCAGAGTAATTGCAACAAGAGGGTCCATTCAACAATGACTCTATCCAATTCATTTTTTTATAGACCCGATGCTCCACTAAGCTATTGTTCATTGACACAGTGTTAATCGCTTTCCACAGTAGAAGGACAACTTTCATTTGGACCGTTTGGGCCACCTAGTGTTCCAATGCCCAAACTTTAAAGGTCTCCTTATGAGTAAATCAAAGGCCACTACACAACACTTGTTGGGGGTGAATCAATGGGCTAAGGCTTGAACTCAATTTCAACTTTTTCTACCAATCTTATATCTTTATTTCACAATTGCTTCAACAACATATTTATCAAAGAACAATATCAACTAGGCACATGTCATTCATCAATTAAACACATCACTATCAAGACATTGAACAAGGGACACAAGATATAGTTTTGTAATCTTTATATAAGTGGAGACTTCAATCTCCAGTATGGGATACAACCCATAAGATGGCACCACCCACCAGAATGGTTCAGTCAGCTACAACTAACTGGGATGCTACAACATCCAAATAATATTCAACTTGTAAAAATACTAATAATTCTTTCCCCAGCTCCACCCAACCTCCCTATACAAATTTCAGATTACAAATTACAATTGATACATCACACTCTTCCAAACTTTGCCACAGGCACACACATCAAAAATACCAATCAGCAAGCCTTCATTCTGTACTCAGCAAGTCATTCAACATACAACATACTGCAGCCTTGTCTCAATGTTGTCCATACACCATTAGTATCTTGTCTTCAGTACTGTCCACATCAACATATAGGCTTCCAAACTGTTTAATTCAACACTTAGACAAAATTGTTTTTAACTTGTAAAAACAATTTTTCTTCTACTTTGGCAGATTGATTTCTCCCTCATGTGATCACCATAAGGAAACCTACAAGCATGGATAGATATCCATTTCAACAATGAACAAGACCATATCACAAGATAAATCTGTTGACACACACACAACCTCTGGAAAGCATTTCAAAATAGCTTCTCAACCTCTTTTGAACATCAAAACATATTTCTTCCCATTTTGGCAGACTCCTATTTCACACGTGTGAACACTCTATGGAGACCTAAAGTCATGAGAAGATGGAAAACTTACCAAAGAATGGATCCATGACATTTGATAAATTTACTTCCACAAAGACATCCCTTGGAGGGCATTTCCAACTGACCCCTCAAACTCCTGTTTTTTACACTTGGCCAAATTTCTTTTGTTCTCACTATGCAAAATATTATTTTTCCTATTTTTGGCAGATTGATATTTTGCATATGAGACCATGATAATATTACCTTCTCAAGGTATGGATGGATAGTCCATTCACCAAGGAACATTCCTATGCTACCTGATGAATTTTATCATCAAAATAACCCCTCCTTGCGGGCATTTCAAAATGTCTTTCAATTTCCTGAATCTAACACAACCAATTTTCTTGTGTTTTTAAAATGCAAAATAATATTTTTCTTACATTTGGCAGATTTATACCTTTGTCATAAAACACTCCATGGGATAACTGAGACCATGGTTAGATGCACCCATCCAAAAGCTATAGCCTAACACTTTCATATTATTTTTCTCATCATCCTATGAGACAAGGCGGGCATTTCCCTGAGGCCACTGAGGCATTTTTTCCAGTACTGGAATAGTGCAAAACAGGTTGAAACTTTGTTTTGGTAGACCATTATCTTTGTCATAAAACATCTTTTTTGATAACTGATACCATGGTGAGATATCCTCTTCAACAAGATGTAGCATTATAGATTCAGATAATTTTTATCATACACCTATAAGATACGGAGGGCATTTTCCCAAGGCCACATGAGCTAGTTTTTCCAACACTTGGACAATTTTCTTAGTCTGGTCCAATCTGCCTAAAACATTGTTTTGCAGTTCATAACTTCTTCCTCAGATATTTCCAAGACAATATGAAGACATGGTCAGGTAGGAGAAATATCAATCTACAAGACCCCCATATGGTGCGGGCATTTTCTTCAACATACAATTTGTGGCAGGAATTTTCTTAAGGCTACCTAAGCCAGTTTTCCAACACTTAGTCATTTTCTTGTTTTTCACCAAATTACCATATTTTTCCAAAATGATTGTCATTAATGTTGTCATCAATGACAATCCTATTCATCACAGTCTTCATGTTTTTATTTATAGAAATTGGTATATAATATACTACATTTAGAAATATACTTATATCTAATGTATTTAACAAGTTACTGTTTGGTATGGTGTAGGTAAGACAATTACTTGCCACTACAAGGATTTTTCACTATGAATGAAAATGCAAGGGAGCTTGCTCAGTTTAGAGCGGCATTAGAGCCAAGGGGAGGTGGAAAATTTTATTTCCCTTTCTTTGATTGCAGGGGCTTGCAAAGAAGAAGAATTTTAAGAACGAAAACTAAAAGACATTGTAGGGAGAAGGGGCACGCCGAAGGGGGTTATGAATATCGTCCCTTGGTAAGAGGTTATTCAATTTTCAATGTATTCTTTGTAATAGTCATCATGTCATGAATTTCAGTAAAATGTCTTATCGTTTTATTATGTGGTCTATACACACTAATTTTACTACGTTGTTTGTAAATATATAGACAATGGCCCCAAAATGTCCCCTTCCAGAGAGTTATTTACCAAGTACTAGCAGAAATACTCATTTACAGGGTGACGAACATCTAGATCAGAATATTGAAACTAATCAAGTTCTTAATGATGATATGGATGGAGATAATGTTAGTGATTCAAATCAGGAAGATGAGATACATAGATTGATCCAAGACACATTTGCTCCAATGGATGAGGAGAACCAAGATGATAGTCATGATCTTGATCCTCTACTTGAGAAGGCACGCTAATCTCTTTATGAAGGCTCAAAAAAAAATCTTCTATTTGCTATATTTTTTTAAGTGAACTTGAAGGTTTTGAATGGTTTATCAAACACCTATCTCACACAGATACTAAGGTATGTAATTTCTTAATGATTTATGTCTGCATGTTCACATGTACATAAAGGGTTTCCTTTTTTCCTATATTGCTATTGTTATCTAATTTGTAAAGTATGGATGTGATATTGATGATTAATATTGTTTACATTGACTTATTCTTTTGAATTTTGTAGATTGTTAGGTGAATTTCTATTACCAACATCAAATATTTTACCACGTACATATCCAGAGATATATGTGATTATGAAAGAATTTGGAATGGAGTATCAAGCTATTGATGCATGTCCCAATGATCATATCATAGACTGTGGACAATATGCATTAGAAAATGAATGCCCATAATGTCAAACAAGTAGGTATCGAACCTATAAAGTGACAAAAAAGGTGTGTCACAAAGTTCTTCATTATATTCATTATATTCGAGCGGTTGTTAAAGTGTCAAAGTATAGCACATTTTATGGATTTCCATACAAAGAACATAATTCAAGATGATGTTCTTTGAATTCCTGCAGATGGTTCTGCATTTAGGTGCATCGAAGAAAAGTGGCCAATTTTCAAAGAAGAACCTCGTAATGTTAAACTTTCATTGGAAGATGATGGTGTCAATCCATTTGGAGAGCTTCGTTCTACCTACTCTGTGCGGCCTGTTTTTGTTATAAACAATAACCTTCCTCCTTGGATGTCGGTCAAGAGAGAACACACAATGTTGTCAATAATTGTTCCAGGTATTTAATTCATTTGATTTTTTTACTTGAGAGTCTGATCACTAAATATTTCATTTCTTTGTTTCGTGCATGATAATTATGTCCTTTATATATAACGACATATAGTTAAATATAATTAATCATGTATGTTGGACCAATTAGGTAAGTACCATGTTAAATATATGAACGTATATATTGAACCTCTTATCGATGAGTTGTTGAAGTTATGGGTTGGCGTCACTATCATCTATAGACCTATAGGGAAAAGACGATTTCAATTCCATGGAATACATGGATGGACAATTCATGATGCTCCCGGGTTAACACATATTTGTGGTATATTGTTACTTTCTTTTGTTCTTTAATATTATATATATATCTATTGAAAATATCATGCATTATTTTAAATGGTAAATCTAATTCGCTACACTAATTCATATATCTTGTAGGTCTTCAAACAAAGGGTAAATTTGCATGTCCATATTTAAAGTCTCATTGTTCAAGGAGTTTAGCAAAGGAAGTGTTTGATGAGTATAGGCACTTTATGCCTAAATAGTTATCGAACTACAGACAAAGCAAAATTCAATGGTAAAGAAGAGAATGGAAAAAAACCACGAAGAATGACACCTCACCTATGGAATTTGGAATATAATAGAAATCGTCAAGCTATGCCAAATTATTTATGTATTGTTTGACACTATTGAGTATGGTTGTCATTGATGTCAAAGGAGGTCATTAATGAAAAAATAAGTGTTGATATGGCATGTGTGATGAGGTTGAAAAAAACAATTTGGTGTCCTAATGTCTCATGATGTCATTGTTACATTATGGTAGTAGTTGGTAACGGTATGATAATTTGGACATTTTGACTAAGTGTTGAAAAATGCCCTAAAGCAGCCGCCTTATGAAAATGAACACCATAATTCATAAGAAGAAGAAAATGCCCGCCATGAACTGCCATCCCATAGTTTGTTAAAATATCTATCTAACCATGGCCTCAATTCTCAGAAAAACTCCTTGAAGAAGAAGATACATCTCTCCCAAAAGAAGGATTTTTTGTCAAATTATTCAGAATTGCTCTAGGGAAATGCCTGCCATAATTTGTGGGTTGAATAAAATGACCGCAGCACCTGGTCATCCTGTAGGTGTATGTTTTGTCTACCTGACCATGTTGTCACATTGGTTTGATAATGCTTAAGGAAGAAGATATGGATCTACCAAAACAGGGTTTCAGGCCGTCTTACACCAAAGTTCAGTAAAATGCCCACCTAGGGAAAATGAAGATGAGGCTGGGAGTGAAAACAACATAGGTGTTTTCAGTAAGGTGTAATACATCATCTGGTAGTGTTAGTTCAGGCCTCAAGGAAATGCGCACCACCTCTCATAAGATGATTACAAAAATTATATGAAAGTGATAGGATCTGTTATGTTGGTTGGTACATCCAACCATGGTTTAATATTTTCCAAAGAGACTCTGAGGAGGAAGATATCAATCTGCCAAAAGTGCCTCTCACCTTCATTTGCACTATCCCAGTAAAATTCCCACCAAGGTTAGATGATGAGGTTGCAGGAGATAATATTGTCATGGTTGAGTCAGTATGATGTTCCTCACATTTTGGATGTCTCACTCTCCAAGTTTGATTGAAAAAATAAAATAACCTTGGTGACTTAGGGTTTGAAGAGATTTGTCTAAGTGTCAATAAGCAGTTCGGAAGACCACTTTCAAATGCCTGCCAGATGTTGGGTGTATGTTAATAGGTTCATAAATTGGCATGGATTTGTTCTTTCTTGAAATGGCTATCCAGCCATACTTTCAGGCTGACTTACAATGGTCACATATGCAAAATATCAATCTGCCAAAAGTATGAAAAATACTATTTTGACTACTTTTTCATACTTGGTCAATTTCCAAAGTTTCACAAAGTTACCATATTTTTCCAGAATGATGTCAGATTACAACACTGATGTCTTGATAGCACCAGAACACCATTATGTGTCTTCCAGACTCACCATACATGCCACATCATAATACTTTCCATGTCATTACTTCCTTTGTCATTCCTTTGTCTTTCGCTGAGTTTACCCTGCCATCATGTCTTTGGTTATCCTTTTGTCATTCACTGAACTCCTTTGACATCAATGACAATCACATTCAACTTGTATCATATATTATATAAATATTTGTTTTTTTTAGGGGATTATGTTCAACACAGTATGTACCTATATTGATTAATTAGTGTTAATTTGATTTTGTTGATGTTTCATGAATGTCGTTAAGGCACGAATGGGATTCCACGAGGAATGAAAATTTACCCGATTCAGTAGGTTTCCATACTATGAGCACCTACAAATAGTTCGTTTGTTTGATACAATGCATATTGGGAAGAACATAACAGAATTGTTATGGCGAATATTAGATGGAAGGACTAACAAAGAAATAATTGGAAATATTTGTAGTGACATCCAAGAAGCTAATCATGCATTGCAAAGTGTGATCATTAATTCTAATGGTGATGGTTTTCAACAGATTATTAGTCTTCCTTGGTACTTGACGGAGCAATGGAGCAATATTGTGAAAGAGGTTATCAGAAAAATCAGGTTTCTGATGGGGTTTTCATCTAACATAAATAATATCTTAACAAAAAAAGGTGACTTTGGTGGGGTTAAAACACATGATTGGCATACATTCATTAAGGTAATTGTGAGTTTTTAATATATTTCCTTACTGGTATGCACTATTTTATTAATTTTATTCTCTTATTTGGAAATAAATAATAATTATGTGTTTTTTGATACAGTATGTTATACCTTTATCTCTCCCAGATGACTTTGACAACAACATAAAATAAATTATTTATGTTCTTGTAAAATACATGAGGTAAGTAATTAATGTTTTATATGGAAAATGTACTTGGTCCGTGATTTTCCGTGAAACTTATTGACATATTATGTTTTGCCCGCAAATTTTATATATGGCTTGATATTATTTTATTGCATCATTTGTAGGTGGCTTTCCTCAAAAGAAATCCATAAAGAAGATATAAGGTATTGGAAGAGAGAAATTCCCTGACTAATGTGTTACATGCAACAATATCTACCTCCATCATTTTTCATTGCACAAGAACTACCTCATACACCAAGTTGAGGATATTGAATTATGTGGACCAGTACACATAATGTCAATGTGGATGGTGGAGAGGCAGTGGAAGTCGTTGAAGGATCTTGTTAGACAAAGAGCACATCCTGAGGGTTCTATGGTTGAGGGATATATGGTATATCAAAGCATGGTGTATATTAGTGAATATCTACCTAAATTAGAATAAAATATGAATGTGCCTCGCATTTGGCATCTCAAATCCATTAACAAATTTGAAGGGGAGGTCCTATTGGGGAAAGGTACAATGAGGACCGTGAAAGGTAATTATTATATTTTGTGGAATTAATATATCATGTATTTTTCCAATTTTATTTTATCATACTGATTTGTTATTTTTTTATTAATGCTGCATATTCAACTGTATTAAACTATGCATGTAATGATATCTAATTAATGATAGTGAATTGTTATTTTTTCATATAGTTTCTCGAGTGTGGGATGCTTTACATTTATACATTGCAAACAACCTTGATTGGATGGAGCATTGGATAGAATATTGTGAAGAATGCTTCAGTAGGTTATCATGGGAAGGGGTCAGTGAGATGATTAAAACAACTCATCGTCATCGACATCAATTTCTTGTTCTTACGTCCCAAAGGGAAGTTGATTTAGCCTATGGTTTAAAAGATAAAAAGGCAAGTAAATTGTTTACCAGCATTTTTCTAGTTAATTCCCATTTTTTCAATGTATTTGGTTTGTTTAAGTTTTCAAATATATTTTCTAAGTTCTATATGATGTTTATTAATTCACAATGTAGTTTTTACTTGTTGTCAATGTTGCAGTTGAAACATCACAAGGCTATTTGGTGTAATGGTCGTAAGTTTTGTATCAAAATGTTGGATGATAAGATGAAAACCTCAGATTGTGGGATAACTATAGTGTTTAAGGTCACCAATGTTTCCTCTAGAAGTGACATACATCTAGAAGAAACTGAGAATAGGTACTATGGGCATTTTTGAGGACATAATTGAGTGTGATTTTAATTCCTTTAAAATAGTTTTGTTTGAGGTGAAGTGGTACAGGCTATGGATGCATGAACGTGATCCTGGAAGAGCTGTTATTGATCATAATAATGGATTTACCATGGTAAATACAATGGAATTTGAATTGGGTACAGAGCCTTATGTTCTTCCAAGTCAATGTGAGCAAGTCTTTTACTCAAAGGTACCAGGTAAAGCAGGTTGGTCATATGTTGTTAAATATGATCTAAGAGGAAGACCAGTAAAGTATAATGATGTAGATGATGAAGATAATCACAAAGAAGATGATGATGATGATGATTCAGATCAGAAGCAGGTGGTTGTAGTCGATGTGTTCGATGAAGAAGTTGAATATGTTGATCATCCAAATCTAGTAGACTATGATCTCATTGACAATGTAGATGACTATATTAGGGAAGATGCCATTGATGATGATGTTGATGTGAATAATCCTTTCATGAATATGTATTCTTAAGTAGATCCTAATATAGATGTTGAATTGGATGAAGAATAATATCATGAAGGATATTTAATTGTTGAAGAGTAGAGGCACGTGTTTATATATTTTATGTCATGATGATCTTTATATGTTTTTATTTCCAGATGCCTTTTTTATATGTTTTTATTTCCAAAGTGCATACCCAAGCAAAGCATTGATTTGTTGCTGAAAAACTCTTTGCGGGAAGAATTTGTGAGCCTGAGAATCAGTCTGTGAGGATAATTTGTGAGCCTGAAATACAATACGTGTGCATCACCTCACCTCCGCTTTGAACCTGGATAACCATGCCCAAACTTCAAATAGGGGCGTCCAACATGATGAGCGCAGCTGAAATGCGGGCATCCTCCTCTGCAACCCTAGTTGAAAATCATTCGTCCATAGATGGTAGGGTAATAGTAACAAAAATCCAGGAGAAATATGATGCATGGAGAGACGCAAAGATGTGGCCACCAGGTATGGAAACTATCCTGAGGAAAACATAAGTTTTTGACTTTTTGTGGGGAATGTTTAGTTATGTTGATGAGGAGATAGCTGAGGCAATTTCGAAATATGATGCTAGGAATACAAAACTTGTAATTTTTGGGAAGCGGGTATACCTCGACCCTGATTTGGTTGCCCGATATACAAATATTCCACATAGAGGGGGGGCGATTTTTAACTCAAGGAAAACCCCCGGACAAAAGAAGAACTAGATGGTTAGTAAAATTTGTGGGTGGGAAGTAAATGTTCTAAGGAATGGCTTAAAAATGCAATATGTCCCTCCCGGAATATACAAAACTTTGATTCAGATTGTCTGCAGGACAATTCTGAATCATCACAGGGTTGACATTTCTGGTGAATGTATGTGGGTGTGATACATTGGGTGGAAGATATACCTATATATATTCCTTATCTATTGGCTAAGAAATTCCACTCTGCCCTGTAAGAGAGCCAATTAAGGAAGGTTAAATTTAGTTTCCCGGGCACACTTCAAAAAATTATTGATTTATGTCGACCCCATGCTATTGAAACAGAGATTGGTGATATAAACCAGCATGGAAAAATATCTTTTCCAAAACCACCTGTTCATAAAACATACGTTAAGAAATTTAAAAGAAGGGAACATAATGAGGAATTGATAGTACAGTCTCCTTAGAAGAATGAGGAAATAGTACAATATCCTGAGCACCATGGGGAATTACCATTACACCCTACTGAACACAACGAGGAATCACTAGTACAAAGTCCTAAGCACCATGGCGAATTACCATTACACCCTACTGAACACAACGAGGAATCACTAGTACAAAGTCCTAAGCACCATGGCGAATTACGAGTACAACATCCCGATTTGGTCTCAAATGATGAAATTCTTGTTGCCATAACTTTGAAAGATTTTAAGGGGAATGTAGATAGAGGTCATTGGGAGGAGGTGAGAGGCAACGAAATGGAACAAACTACTGCTCACTTTTCCATTCCTCAAGACATTCTTGATAGAATTCCTCCTAAACAGTTGGAAATTGAGTATGATTGTTCTTCCAAATCAAAATTAGGGGCTTCCGCTATGCATTTAGAGATTGCATCATATAAGTTTGATAGTAGGTATGTGTTCATCCTATATGATAAAATGGATCATTTCAAGGAACAAGCTTCCTATATATGTAATTGGGCGGAAGAGTGCTTGAGACAATATGATAATATTTTACAATGCCTAAAACAGATAGCAGCATTGCAGAGGACAGTTGTGGATAATCATTTCAGAGTAGACAGAATTATAAAAGGGAAAGAAGGATTGTTTAAATTATTATCCGAAGAAGTCGATAAACAAACTAATGTTGCTCAAAAAGGAATTTATTCCATGAGGGTTGAGTATGAAGAGGATTTGGAAAAAGCTAATGTTGAAGCGAGTGAACTCAAAGAAGAGTTGAAAAAAAGACCACATGTTCTCAATGTGCCACCAGTGAGGATAGAAATGGGTCCTTTACAGGTAATGGAGAAGAAAATTAAAGAATATCAGTTGAAGTTGAAAGAGTGGGAGGGAATCCGTGGAAAAGAAGTTGGAGAATGAGAATCAATAATTTTCGGTTTGAGAAAAACCATTTCTAGGAAAGTTGATAAGCTGAAAGGAACAAGGTTAGCAAGGATCTCTGAAACTTTAGAACTTAAAAAAAAATTAGAGGAAAACAATTTCCAGTGAAGAAGATTGTGAGGGTGAAGGTAAGGGTACCAAAGGAGACGATGGTAAGGGTAAGGGTAAGGGTATGGGCATAAGGAAAAATACACCTAGAGGTACAATGTCCTTAGAAGAGCGAGATAATTCGTTAGCAAGATGAGAGAAGATGCTACAAGAAAGCTTCTCAGCGAGCCTTACACTAGGTGATTTGTATGGCTCATCACCGTTACATAAAGAAATGAAAGAGAAGATGGTCGAGGAAGATGCAAAAATAAGAGAGCTGGAATAAAAAATCTTAGAAGGTAGAAAGGTTCAAAATTTGGGATGTGATATGAAAATTCAAACACTTAAATCCAGAATTGCCGATTTAGAGAAGGAATTAAAAGGGCCAGATGTTGCAATGAGTGCAATTCCTGTCCTTCCCAAAGAGACAAAGTTGAGGGAAAAAGAGGAGGAGAAATAAATACATAATCTGAAACGTGAATTGACTGAAGTTAAAAACTAGTTGAAACATACCAGAGACAAATTGGAGGTCAAGGAAGAACAAGAATCAACGAAGTATAAGAAAAATGTGGAAATGTTGAACAAACTTATGGCGGAAAAAAAAAATTTGCTTGAAAATTTAAAAAAAGTTTCACAGAGAGTTTAAGAGCTTGAAAAGAAATCACAATAAGTGCCTTGTCCAACTCCATCACAATTACAGTCTTCTATGAAAGGCAAGAGAGACAATTCAGATTTGTCTTCTGCTCAAGAGGATGGATTGCAACCATCTATGAAACATGCTACACATGTATAAATCAATGTATATATGTATTTATTGACAGTTAATGAAAAAAAATATTTGTATGATGGAGTTTTGTATGTATTGGCATATAATGAAAAATGCTTTTTAGTTGGCATATCACTGTATACATGTATTTATTGAAAGTTAATGATTTTTTTTTTGTGGTGGAGTTTTGTATTTATCGGCATATAAGATAGTATTATAGAGATTTCATCTTCGAAAACAATGTTTGCAGTGATCAATATGAGACTGCTTGTAGGTTGTGAGAAAAAGCATCAATCTCTTCGAAATAAATTAAATTTATGTATGTTAATTAAATAATAAATTCTATATATATTTCTCTTATTTATTTCATCTTTTTTTAATTAATTGGCTGAACAATCTCTATTTAAATATCTGGCTTGTGCGGGCATCTAAAAAACTTTTTTATTATATATTTTTAAGCTATGTGCGGGCAAACTCATACCGTGTGTGAACATGATTTTTTTTTAACATGGGAGGTTAATTTTTAACTGATGTGACCTCTATAGGGAAAAATGAAACCATGAATGGATAAACACTTCAAAAAGGAACAAATACATGTAATTTGATGAATTAATTGACACACACACATCATCTAGTGGGCATTTGAAAATAGCATTTTAAACTACAGATTTACCACTAGGACAAAATTATAAAACCCTATGTCAACATGAGGTATTTTTAATTTCACCAAATCCTGAACCAATGATACCAGATGATGTAGTACATCCCATTCAACACAACCAAACTAATTTCCCCTTCATACTCATATTCTTTTGAGTTGGGCGGGCATTTTACTGGACTAGAGCAAAACAAGCCAGAGGGCACTTTTGGCATACTGGTAACTTCATCTTTGAAGAGTTTTTGGAGAAAATAATGATGTGGTTAGATGCACCAATCAACGCTCTAGAGACCCACACCCTCAAAATAATTTAATCCATCAACTACCAGAAATGATGGGCATTTTACTGAGGTCACTTACGCATTTTTACCAGAATTGTTATCAAACCCCATGCCAATGTGATGAGATTTTTATTTTCATCCAATTTGAGGTTTGAGACACCTAATTGGTAGAGTCCAACATGGCGATTGCATTAGGACCAATTTCATCCTCTGAAGCTTCTTTGTCTCTCCTTGGTGGTCGACATTTTCTTCTTCTAATGAATTATTGTGGACATTTTCATAACGCAATTACTTTAGGGTATTTTTTCATCACTTAGTAAAATTCCAAAAATTATCATACTCTTGAAAACCAATATCAGAATGTAACAAAGACATCATGAGACATTAGAACACCATCATGTGTCTTTCCAACCTCATCACATCATGAGACTCATATTTTTGTCATCCGTCCATCACTAAGCAAACTGAAGGTATGATGGATAGCTAGTCCACTAGGAAACAAGACCATGTCACCCTTAGAATTTACTGAGACAACCTGAGCCTCTGAAGGGCATATCAAAATAGATTCTTAACTTCTCTTGATCATCAAAACATATTTCTTCCTATTTTGGCAGACTCCTATTTCACATGTGTGAACACCCTATGGAGACTTGAAGTCATGAGTAGATGGAAAACTTACCAAATAATGGATCCATTACATTCGATGAATTTAATTGAACAAATACAGCCCTTGGAGGTCATTTCCAACTGACCTCTCAAGCTCCTGTTCTTAACACTTAGTCAATTTTTTCATACTTTTGAATATGCAAAAACATTTTTCTTCTATTTTGGCAGATTGCTATTTTCCTCATGTGGTCACCATAAAAAAAACAAAGAACATGGCAAGATAGAAACTTCATCAAAGAAGAACCCCATACCCTCAGATAAATTTATCATCATCAGGACAATCTATGGGGGGATTTTCCATGAAGCCACTTAGGCAGTTTTGCCAGTACTGGAATAGTGCAAATATGGCTTGGAGGCACTTTTGGCAGGTTGACATCTTCCTCCTTAGAGACTCTCTAGTGAGTCAAGTGAAATGGTTGTATGCTCCATACAACACTCTAGATACTCACATTATCAATACATTTTTCACATTATCCTATGAGGCATGGCAAGTATTTCCTTAAGGCCACTTGGGAATATTTAACACCAATTCCATACTTAGACAAATTTCTCAATTTGGTCTAATTTGCCTAAAACACCCTTTTGGTAGGTCCATAACTATTTCTTCATCCACTTCCAAGAAAATATGAAGACATGGTCAGGTAGGACAAATACCAATCTACAAGACCCCCATGTGCTATGAGCATTTACTCTAGCCCATAATTTAGGGCAGCCATCTTTATGAGGCTACTCAGCCATTTTTGCATCCACCGGTGAAACACCCTGCTTTGGCAGGCATGTATCTTTATCCTCAAGAAAAATTAAAGCAAACTCAAATAATTAATAGGTATCCAAACCAACTAGCCATAGGACGGTACCATGGTGCGGGAATTATTCTCAAACCATGAATTGTGGCGGGCATTCTCTTAAGGCTGTTGGGACCAATTCTTCCTTAAATATATGTTATAGTTTGGTGAGGCAAGTGAGATGTTTGCATGCTCCATACAACACTCTAGATACTCACATTATCAATACATTTTTCACATCATCCTATGAGGCATGGCGTGCATTTCGTTAAAGCCACTTGGGAATATTTAACACCAATTCCATACTTAGACAAATTTCTCAATTTGGTCTAATCTGCCTAAAACACCCTTTTGGCAGGTCCATAACTGTTTCTTCATCCACTTCCAAGACAATATGAAGACATGGTCAGGTAGGCCTAAGACCAGTCTACAAGACCCCCATGTGCTGCGGCATTTACTCTAACCCGTAATTTAGGGTGGGCATCTTTTTGAGGATACTTAGCCATTTTTGTATCCATCGATGAAAAACCTTGTTTGGCAGGCCTGTATCTTTCTCCTCAAGAAATATTAAATATAACTCAAATCATGAATAGGTATCCAAAGCAACTATCTATAGTATAGTACCATGGTGCATGCATTCTTCTCAAACCATGAATTGTGGCGGGCATTCTCTTCAAGCTGCTGGGACCATTTTTTACTAAGGTTGTTGGGACCAATTCTTCCTTAAATATATGTTGTAGTTTGGTGAGGCAAGTGATATGGTTGTATGCTCCATCCAACACTCTAGAGACTCACATTCTCAATACATTTTTCACATCATCCTATGAGGCATGGCGGGAATTTCCTTAAGGTCACTTGGGAATATCTAACACCAATTCCATACTTAGACAAATTTCTCAATTTGGTCTAATATGCCTAAAACACCCTTTTGGTAGGTCCATAACTGTTTCTTCATCCACTTCCAATACAATATGAATACATGGTCAGGTAGGTCGAAAACCAATCTACAAGACCCCCATGTGCTGCGGGCATTTACTCTAACCCATAATTTAGGGCAGGCATCTTTTTGAGGCTACTTATCCATTTTTGCATCCACCAGTGAAAAACCCTGTTTTGGAAGGCTTGTATCTTTCTCCTCAAGAAATATTAAAGCAAAATAAAATCATGAATATGTATCCAAACCAACTAGCTATAGTATGGTACCATGGCGCAGGAATTCTTCTCAAACCATGAATTGTGGCAGGCATTATCTTAAGGTTGCTGGAACCATTTTTTACTAAGGCTACGCGGGACCAATTCTTCCTTAAATATATGGTGTAGTTTAGTGATGCAAGTGAGATGGTTGTATGCTCTATACAACAATCTAGAGACTCACATTCTTAGTACATTTTTCACATCATCTTATGAGGCATGGCGGGCATTTCCTTAATGGATTGATAGGGATTCTCATTTCTCTTTTCAAAACTCGGTGCATATAATTATTATTCAAACACATTGAAAAAACTATCCTTCAAACTTCAATGTGGATCTTACTAGTATTTGGATCTCACACGAGAAGAAGTTTGAGAGGGGTTCCACACTTATCTTTTCAAATTTTCATCTTATATTTATGTGAAAACGTTAGACAAAAAACAAGGACTATTATATACTATAATCTCTTTGTGAACCTTATAGATTCAAAAGTGTTATTTTGACAAAAAACATATTTACAATCTCTTCTCTTAAATTTTGGGTGGATAGGTTTGAGGAGTGGTATCCAAGGTAATTTTAGTCTCCATTTGATATGTCGACATTACAAACCTTTATCAAGGTTCATCATCAAGACAATGAGTCGATTTGAGTAACGGATAAAGATTTATTAACATATCCTTAACAACACATTTCAAGAGAAAATTAGGAAATTGATCATGTTGACTATATAACTAAGACCAAACCCAAACCCTAAAAATGTTAAGCTAGATAATAAGGAATTCTAAGTTAATATTAAAACAAACACCCAAAATATAGAGACATGTGCAGATACATCATTATTATTATTCTAGCTAATAAAATTCTCTATATACATATATAAAGCGGTCTCTACTCTCCCGGTCCATGAAGAATATAGTTTATTGAACTTAGATAAGGGACAACTCTGTCAGGTCGGTGAAAAAGTCGGTCGTTAGGTCGTTGATAAAATAAGCCATTGGAATTTGGAAGGACCTTTGAATGGAGGATTGATTCCGCTCGATGGTGTCTCTTTTGGTCAATGATGATTATGATGATGAGGGCGAGGATGAGGATGATGATGATGAGTATGAGGATGATAAGGATGGTGATGATGTCTAGGATGAGGATGATGAAGATGATGATCATGATTATCACGATGATGATTAGGATGATGATAATGATGATGATGATGATGATGAAGATGAAGATGATGATGATGGTGACGGTGATGATGATGAATATGCTGATGAAGATGATGATGATGAAGATGTGATGACAAGATTTTTACCTTGGTATTCACTAAGTTTTTTATAGATTCGCCAACATTATAATAGAATGGTTATGAGTGATTATTCACTCCTATAAAGAATGCACTTTATGGAACTACCAAACTGCTCCGTTTGGATCTTCCTCTTTTAAGACATCGGACTAGGTCCATAATTCTTGATTCTTCATGTGCACAAATCTAAGAACAAGAGGCTTCAAAGGGCCCAAAAAGTTGTATTTTTTTATACTACTTCCTTAGATCATATTGAATTGTCAGATTAGTCCTTGGAATGGGTGTTAGGAGTAATCCTTAATTTTTCACTCAACTGGCTACTCCCCCTATCATGTAGACGTCTTCATTCATTGAGCTCCCCCTAAAATTGCGATGATGAAGATGATGATGATGATGATGATGACAAATGTGATAATGATGATGAAGATTATGACGATGATAATGAAAATGATGATGATGATGATGATGATGATGATGATGAAGATGATGATCATGATAATGGAGATGCTGATGAATTGGATGACGATGATGTTGATGATGAATACGATGAAGATGAAGATGCTGATGATTATGACGAAGAATATGATCATGATGATTGTGATAATGAATACGTTAAGTGATGATGAAGATGATGGTTATTTCGATGATGATGATAAGGAATATGACGATGATGAAGAAGAACATGATGACGATGATGATTATTATGAAGATGATGATGATGATATCGATGAAGACAATGAAGACGATGGTGATGATGATGAAAAGGATAATGATGATGATAATGATGATGATCATCATCATCATTTTTGTCGTCGTCACCATCATCTTCATCGTCTTCATCGTTAGAATGATCATCATCATCATCATCGTGTTCGTCCTTCAAGGGACTTATGTATAGGATCTCACTAAAAGAAATGAAACCAATACAAATTATGACAAAATCCTAGTTAAATTAAATCAAATTAAATTAAACTACAGTAAATTAAAAACAAAGAGTTGTTTAACTATAATTAATTTAAAATGCAACAAAATATAAAATTTGCAAAGAAACAAAAACCCAAAATAAACTAAACAAAAGAAAAATATGCAAAATAGAAAAACAAAACAAAACAAAAAATATAAAATATGTAAATAATCAAACAAAAAACGTAGAATTCAAAAACACCCGCGCACTAGCTCATTAGCATTCAAAAATGGAGACCTGCGCAGGATCTGCTCCGGCTCCCATTTGGGGGTTTTCGATTTTGAACTTTCACTGAAGGATATGGAACAATCTATGATTTTTTTTTACAGGAAGGGTGGGCGAAGGAATTTTCCTATTAGTGCATCATCCACTCCCTTTGCATGTGAGCACACGCTTCTAGAACCACCTGCCCCACCTCCATAATGGAAACACTGTTTAGACCTTCGGGTTTGTTTCCTTCTATGTTTTTCTTGATTACCTATTGTGTTCTTATTTTATTCATGGTTTTTTTTCATTGTTGTGGATGTGGTGTAGATGACATAGCTCAAATATCCTTGCAAGCATGAAGCACGAGTTCTCCAGGTGAACTTGGGAAATTCAATGTGAGACATAAAACCAATAGTTATCGAGGAAAAGGAGGAAGAGAATGAGATATTTTAATGATGCCATGCCTGTGTTTGCTTGTTGTGAGATATTTTGACAATATGCCTAAATGGAATGTGGTGGTTTTTTGGAGCTATATGATTGCAAGGTATGCTATGAATGGGAAAGATGAAGAGGCTCTCAATATGCACTGGCAAGTGTTGATGATGGGAATGAGGCCTAATGATTTTACTTTCTCGACGGTGCTTCTAATTTGTGCAAAAATCACGGCTTATGATTAGGGTAAGCAATTTCATATCCTCACCATAAAATATGGATTTGATTCATATGATTTTGTGGGTATTTATCTAGTTGGAATCTTTGCAAAATGTGGGTTTGTTTCTAGTTTTGTTCATTCCTTTTGGGCATCATGTCAAAATTCCCATGAATTGACATTTCAATGCTAGACTGAGAATTTTTTTAATAGGATATGTAAGTGGTTATTGTGTTGATTATAATACAATAACTGGTGCTCTATGGACTTAAAAACCCAATTCTCTTAGGTCCAAGATAACTCCATGCCATGTTTTTTCTTTAAAGGGCCACTAGGCATTCTATTTGAGAGGAATCTATGTTGGTTGTTACCATTTCAGCAACCATTTTGAAAATAAGGCTATAACAGCCCTATATCAACACACTTTCACCTGCTGCCTATAGTATGCAATAAACTCCAAACTGTCAAACTTTGATATCCCTCCCTATTTGCAACCACAGTAAACATCGAACTGAATCAAAGGTTAACTATTAGTTGGATGGTGATATTGTTTAAGAGAGGTAAATAAAGTCTGAAAATTTAAATTATTTGCATAGCTACAAGTATGGAACATACATTTATTTGGTGGCTCTCCTATATTGCTAAGAATAGTGTTCAAGGTTTGGAGTGGTGTGGTTTACATTGAATGCAAAACTAAAACTCTTATACACCTTACATTGGTAACCTTCACTGCTACTATAAAATTGTCATCATTAGAACTGTCATACTGTATTATTGTTGCTATATTTATATCAGTCCTCATACTTGAATGGAAGGTTATTGGTTGGTTAAATACTGCAATTGAATTGTATATGGTTACATGGGTAATGATCTCCTGCAGTATGCTAAAGTGCTACTGGATGACCTCGCTACTAATTCCATATATCTTGAATTGAATACATTGACTTGATATCATTTACATTTGCATCTTTAAGCACTAAATCAACTTATAATTAAATAGAAAGAAGGTTCCCTGCAACCAAATGCATTTTCCATGGCACTAGAGTCCATGGCTAAGTTGTCGGAAAGACCAGAATAGGTGTCGTGCCATGAACATTTTGGTACAGAAATGTGTGGTAGAGACTAGAAATGTGTTACCAGTTACCTATTTTGACTTGGTTTGACTCAGTTTTTTACTAGACTTGACCAAAAATGCTGGTAAAAGTTGACATTTCCTCTATCTTTCCTTTTCTATCCTTTCACTTAAATTTTTAACATTGCCACTAACTGTTCCAGTATGTTTGAGAAATTTTCCAACCTCATCAGACTTCATATGGAGAAAGTAGAATTTCATACTCCAATATGTTTGAGAAATTTTCCAACCTCATCAGACTTCATATGGAGAAAGTAGAATTTCATACTCCATTGAAAATTCAATAGACTTAACAGTTTAAAGGATTTCAAGATTGGTAAGATTACAGTCATTTGATTGGATTCTATTATTTATCAAGGAATGGGATTGGCATTAAATCAAGAGCACCAAGCCCTTTATGTAACCCGATGTTGGTGCCATTAATTGTTGAATTCCTCTATCATGGCCTTAGCAAAAATGTACCCTTCACTCAAGCCAAAATCATTGATTAGGCATTAGTTTTTTCTATGATATTTTAAGGCTTGTATTAGGTAGTTTCATCAAAATTGAATGGTGTTAATCGTTGTCCCTTGAGGATTGAGGTAGAGCCAAAGGCTAGATGAGGAGGCAAAGGGTGATACTAATGGTGAGGATCCCAATTTAAGCAATGGTGGAACTTTTCTTGTCATTTAAATGTTCTTGCTCATTTACTCATAATCCTTTCTTTCAAAGTTCCAATATAATGTGCTATTTTTAAATGAGTGATCACATTTCCAGTGTGTTTCAGTTTTGGAGACACATACATGTTTCCCTGTATCGTGTAACTTAGGTCCACAACTGTAAATGGAATTGATTTAACTTCATTGCAATTAAATTTGTGGCACTGTTGTGAACTTCCCTACCCATTATTTGACTAGAATTCAATAAACCCTTTTTCAAAGATAATATTAAATGCCAAACTGGAAGAAAGGGAGCACTCATTGTAAAGGGCAATGTGCAGTAATAGGAAGAAGATAGAGATTACCAACAAAGGACAGACCAAGGAATATTATAGTCAAACAAAAAAGATGTTGAGAGAGAAACCAACGTTGGTGAGTTCTTCTTGTGAGTAATCAACTGCAGGAGATGTAGATCCAGTAGGGGCAACATGACTATTTACAACATTATTGATAGCTGCATCTGCAAAAGGATCGGGTGTGTTTCCACCATCCTTATTTTTTTCATTTTCCATAAGCTCCACCTCCTCCTCTTCTATCAACTGAACCATAACAGGTTAGCATACACAGATATGCCTACAAATTCATACATCTCGAATGCAGTGGCTTACTAATATAAATGCCTTCATAGAAACCAACAAAAATATCTAATTGTGGTAAAAAAAAGTAGAAGTTGTGAAGAGAATTCTTATACTGTTGTTTAGTACTCTTATTTGATGCTTATGGATGGTAGATTGGATGTATTTGATACTTGGTTCTTGGTCAATGAATATCATCTTCAATTGTCTCTTCATAATAAATTATAATTGGGTAAGACCTTTCTCTACTATATTGGATGCTTGTCATTGAAAAGTTTAATAGTGTGCATATTTCTCAAATTTGTTTGTGTTTATCTTAACCATTGTTATGTCACCACAAGCAGTGATATATATGGATGGGTTATGTCTATTAATCCAACCAGCCGTACATTGTTTAATTTTTCGTGGTTGTAAAGTTTTTTAAAGTTTTTAAAATTTATATTAAATAGAATTATTTTAATATTATTTATTTGATTGTTGATTGGGATATATTTCAATGATGTAGGTTTTGATATTAGCTCCTCCAGCGTTGGCGGCATATCAGACATCATAGGTGTCAGCTGCAATTCAATTAAAACCTAAGCACGGTTGTTAGTTTTTCTTTGATAATGGCAAGGTTTTGGAGTTTGAAGCTTGAATGTTCTATAGCAAACTATTTTTGTTTGCTCAGAGTGGTTTTGAGGCTACTAAGCGGAGCTTTGTACCAATTGTGGAACACCAGATCTTGTATTGATTTGTACATGCATAATTTCTTTGATTAATTAGTGAGACATAGACCCCAACCATAGAATTATTTGTATAAACTAACGAAATCACATTGCATGCATCAATTCTTGCAAATTCTAAGTGTAGGAAAGAGTTGCAATAGAAGAACACAATATTCCCTCTACGGTTTGTCATTTCTTGTGTCCAAGATGGCAGAATCTTCTACCAGGAGGAAAAGAAGTAGCAATGAGGGCTACCTTGGAGTGCTTCCTAAGAAGAAACCCAAGCCTGAACCTGAGGAGAACAAATTCATGTTCACAGTTTTGTTTCTTAATGGTTTGAATTTGAATCTGCAGTTGGAGGATGCCGTTGAAAAGATGTCGATCGCCGAGTTTGTAAGGACTGTTAGGAGAAAAGCTAAGAAATAAATAATAGAAAAGGGGCCAAGAAAGATCCACTACGGTCCCCAAGTCTATGTGGAAGATGCAATGGGAGAACGAATAAAGATGGAAACAACATATGCGATGATTCTCACAATAAGCCCATGCTCGTAGCTCTGCAGGTTCATCCCTGAACTTCCTCCCCTAAAATTTTATATTAAATAGAATTATTTTAATGTTATTTATTTGATTGTTGATTGGGATATATTTCAGTGACATAGGTTTTGATATCGTCTCTTCCAGCATTAACGGCATATCAGACGTCATAGGTGTCAGCTAGATGTGCTGCAATTCAATTAAACCCTGAGCATGGTTGTTAGTTTTTCTTTGATAATGGCAACGTTTTGGATTTTGAAGCCCAAATGTTCTATAGCAAACTGTTTTTGTTTGCTCAGAGTGGTTTTGAGGCTACTGAGCAAATCTTTGTACAAATTGTGGAACGCCAGAGCTTTTCTTGAGTTGTACATGCATAATTGCTTTGAGTAATTAGTGAGACATCGACCCAAGCCATAGAATTCTCTGTATAAAATAACAAAATCCCATTGCATGCATCAATTCTTGCAAATTCTAAGTGTAGGAAAGCGTTGCGATAGAAGAACACAATATTCCCTCTACGGTTTGTCATTTCTTGTGTCCAAGATGGCAGAATCTTCTACCAGGAGGAAAAGAAGAAGCAATGAGGGCTACCTTGGAGTGCTTCCTAAGAAGAAACCCAAGCCTGAACCTGAGGAGAACAAGTTCATGTTCAGGGTTTTTCTTCTTAATGGTTTGAATTTGACTCTGCAGTTGGAGGATGTCGTTGAAAAGATGTCAGTCATCGAGTCTGTAAGGACTGTTAGGAGAAAAGCTGAGAAATAAATAATAGAAAGGGGGCCAAGAAAGATCCATTGCGGTCCCAAAGTCTATGTGGAAGATGGAATGGGAGAACGAATAAATATGGAAACATCATATGCGATGATTCTCACAACAAGCCCATGCTCGTAGCTCTGAAGGTTCATCCCTGAACTTCCTCCCCTCAAATTTTATATTAAATTGAATTAGTTTAATATTATTTATTTGATTGTTGATTGGGATATATTTTAGTGACGTAGGTTTTGATATTGGCTCCTCCAGCGTTGGCGGTGTATTAGACGTCATAGGTGTCAGTTGGATGTGTTGCAATTCAATTAAATCCTGAGCATGGTTGTTATTTTTTCTTTGATAATGGAAATTTTTTGGAATTTGAAGCCCAAATGTTCTATAGAAAACTATTTTTGTTTCCTCATAGTGGTTTTGAGGGTACTGAGTGGAGCTTTGTACCAATTGTGGAACGCAAGAGCTTGTCTTGAGTTGTACATGCATAATTTCTTTGAGTAATTAGTGAGACATCGACCCCAGCCATAGAATTCTCTGTATAAACTAACGAAATCCCATTGCATGCATCAATTATTTCAAATTCTAAGTGTAGGCAAGCATTGCGATAGAAGAACACAATATTCCCTTTGTGGTTTACCGTTTCTTGTGTCCAAGATGGTAGAATCTTATACTACGAGGAAAATAAGCAGCAATGAGGGATACCTTGGAGTGCTTCCTAAGAAGAAACCCAAGCCTGAACCTGAGGAGAACAAAATCATGTTTAGGGTTTTTCTTCTTAATGGTTTGAATTTGACTCTGCAGTTGGAGGATGTCGATCGCCGAGTTTGTAAGGATTGTTAGTAGAAAAGCTGAGAAATAAATAATAGAAAAGGGGCCAAGAAATATCCATTGTGGTCCCCAATTCTATGTGAATATGCAATGGGAGAACGAATAATGATGGAAACATCATATGCAATGATTCTCACTACAAACCCATGCTCGTAGCTCTGCAGGTTCATCCCTAAACTTCCTCCCCTAAACCATTTCTTTACTTTTTTAAATAAGTCAAACAAAATGTATTAATATGTGTGGTACAAAAGAATTCTGTGAGCTCCTCAAAGTGTATTATGTTAGAACAAATATTTCCATATGTAAATATTATTTATTGGAAATTTTTTTTTTTTAGTAACTAGGGGAATCGACAACTAGAGCCCCATTCCCGCTACCACTATACCCCTAGGTTCCCCACAACCTTCCCAAGACATGGGACATAGGTAAATCCAGGTGGGATTTGATCTCATGACCTCCAATTTACAACAAGTGACTTCATAACAACTGAACCGCCAATGAGCCACACCCATGCAGGCTATTATTTACTGGAAAGTTAATGTTTCATAGATAACAAAGATTTCTCTGGAGTATTTAGTGACATTTTATTCATATAGTAAGACAACATGACTCTTTCCTCTGTTTTTTGTTTTATATTGTTTGACGGGATGGTGGTATTATCGGTGTCCACACATTTTCAGTAAAAAAATATTTATATGTGTATTTAATATATTTATGTCTTAAACTTTAAAATTTTTGTGTTTTTTTTTGTTTTAATACAATGGTTAAAGAAATCTTGTCAAATACAAACACAAGTTTCCACATTAGTGAGGCAACGGTATTGTAAGATAGCATTTAAATGCGAGTTGATATTCTGGTGGAAAATGTGTGCTAGATAGATTGATTGCTGATTTCGTTTGCAGGACATGTGGAAAGTAAATCCAGAACCACATCTCTTAATGGAATTACCCCAAGAACACACTTTCCATACAGCATTAGCTGATTTAATTGTATGCCCATATTTTATTTCATAGAGTATTTTGATATTTTCCATGCCTAGCAAAATGACCACTTGTGTGTAGGTCTAGGAATGGATTATTTATTTAACTTATAAATTTAATTTCGATTCAACACAGTGGTTTTCCGTTTATTAGGAAAACTCTTTGCAAGCGGTATGGGCCAATGGACATGGCGAAAGGTGATTGATAAGGTAAGGGTTCTTGCATTGCCTACATTCTCCCTAGGCATTAATATTTTATATGACTTGCTTGTAGCTATCGTATAATATAACTTTGCTATTTTCATTTCTAGCCTCTTCATCATGCTTCCTATCCAATGTTTGTATAGAAACATAAGAATATCAGAATTAACTATCTTTGTTGTGTTCTTGCTATACCATTCCCTTCTTTTATCACTCTTATGTTCTCTCTGTGCATTGCCCACCTCTATTTTTTAACCACTTTCCCTATAGTAGAACTGTTTGTTTTCATATTTTGGCTGCATTTATTCATTGTTTCTTTAAATTACTATTTAAAATTGTGTTTTATTTTTCATTTTCAACCAAAATCTTGGAAGTTTTTGTTCCTGTTTATTTTCTACCAAACCAAAATATTGCACGAGAATCCTTTTTTGGGTGGAAATGGAGGTTCTTTTCCTGTCGTCCAAGATTCTTCCAACCTTCTCATGGGGAAGAGGAGTCTCGAGTTTTAAAACCTAGTAAGAGCAATTATCCTTTATCCTCCATATCTGAAGCTACCATTTGTAGTTATATTACAAGTGTATTATGATATATTTCTTGGTTTGGCATGGGAAACTTTGTTGGGGTTGAAACAGAGGTATATTTCCATTCTATACCATTTTTCTTGTAGTAATAATTTTTAGGAATTGCAGTGACAGTGCCACCTCATGGCTCTTGTTTGACAAATATCTAATGTATAGCTTAGGATTTTCCTATTGAAGATTATTGAAGTAGATCTAGTTATTAAGGAGCATATTGGGTTTGAACCATTCATCCCTATCTACTCTTTAATCACTAAAGCCTCCATGAGATCCTCAATTGACCCCATCTACCTAACTTGGATTTGTTAGGCACTAATCACAACTTTTATGCCATTTTAAATCCTAATTCATCTTTCATTTTCTGTTTTATAAGATCTAAAAAATTCTGTCATTTACATGTATTAAACTCATCCCTAAAACATCAAATCACATGGTAGGTTTGCCCCAGTTTGTGGCTCGGAATTACCTTCTAGAAATATGCTTTGTACCGCTGATTAAATCTGACCTAAAATAGAATTAAAAGGTCCATGAGACTACACATCAATCAGAAGCACTTATTGAAGATCCTAAGTCATGAAAAGGAATGTGCCATTCCAAGGTTTTTTGTTTTTTTAAACCTCCAGGTTTTGTCTTAATATCAACGCACTTTCGTTGTAGGTATTACAAAACCGTCGAAACCCCGAGTTGCTTTCCATGAATAGCGTCTCTGTAGTGACATTATTTCGTGGAACAATTACCGTTCAACATCCAGATTTCGTCGATAGAGATTAGTTTTCCACGGTTTTTTGTGGAAGAAATTTATGTTCAAATTCCAGACTTAGTCGATAGAGGGACAAACGTTCGTCGCAAATGATCCACGGTTGTAAGTGGAAATGAAATTTTGCTTGTAGTTTTTTACCATATTTGCGTCGTTATAGTGACAATACTTTTGTCGATATAGAGATGAAAGATAGAAAATGAATTAAAAAAATCAATTTAAAGGCCGCCGTAGAGAAGACACGTGGTGGTTTTGACATGGAATAAATTTATGTTCAAATTCCAGATTTTGTCGCCAGAGAGACAAAAGTTCATCGAAATTTATCAAGAGTTTTGCGTGGAAACTAGATTTTGTCAAGCAGTTTTTGGCCATATTTTTGTCGTTATAGAGACGAACCCGTTGTCGATAGAGCAATGAAACGTAGAAAATCAATTCTAAAAAATCAATTTCAAGGGCACCGTACAAAAGACACGTGGAGGCCAGTTTGCGTCTCTATATCAACATCGTATAAATTTCATCGTTATATCCACAAAATAAGTGCCACAAAATGTCACGACCTTTATTGTCGCAATTGAGATGACAAAACGTAGAAAGAGCAACGAAAAACCGTCACAATTTTGATATTATGTATTAGTGTGCAGACTTATTTGTAAGATTGATTACAAATGTGTGGCTTAATGACAATTTTAAAAAACAAACAATAAACATTGAATGAACCTAGGAAAATATGAGGATCTCTCTTTCTTTCATGTTTACATATTCCATCTCTTTAAAATCATTTAACATGTTGATTTATAGTTGTCTTATTGCAATGTCAATGCTATGTGTTTTTGCGTTAAATTTATGATATGGTTACAACCTTTATATCTAATATATGGTTATTATTTGATCACATTATTGGGCCTTTAAATCACTCACTTTGTAATCAATGGAAATAATATTCCCATTATTACAATAGGGGAACATATAACTAATAATTAAATATATATCTCTCAACAATCCACAAATCTTATGCAAATTTGTCCACTGCTTGTTCACAAAGGTAATGCAGATATTTTCTTTCAATTTTCAAAACACTAATTACTGAGATTGTTTGGGACAAATTCTCTATTAATCTCAGTGATATTTTCTTACAATTTACATATATTATGAATGGTGAGCTATGTGTTGTCATTGACGTCAAAGAGATTGTTGTACTTGGAAATGTCATTGAATACTTAGTTCCATTTTGAATAAGTATATAGAATAATCATTTAAAGGACTAATAGTTGAAATATGAAGAATAGGTGGAAAAATTCAAAAGACTATAAGAGGATTTGGTTGGAAGATTAAATGAGAAAGAAACCAAATTTGAGCAACTGGAGAAGGAAATTATTTCCTTAAAGAAGGAATTACAAAGGGTAAGCATTGGACACTTGGACTATCAACAAGCTTTTAAAAAAATCTCTAAGGTGTTGGATGAAATCATCATTAGTCAAAAGATAAATTTCATACAAGTCTGGGTTGGGATATGAATCAAACAACAATGGTAAGAATTCTAGGCCAATTGGACCTACACATGAAGCAAGCATAAGTAGCTTTGGAGATGTACTTAGGAGTCATGTTAAAGAGAAATACAACAGAAAGAATGACCAACAATATTCCCATGACAGCAAAGGAGATGAATAGTCCAAAAGACCTCTCATTGTCAGGTATCAAACTATCTTTCTAGGGAATTATTATTTTTGTCATAATTTTGGTCAAAAGGTTGCAAATAGTAAACCATTGGCAAACATGAGTTTTGAGAGAAATAAACAACCTCTCAAGAGTGCTAGAGATAACAACTTCATACAATAAACTACAAAGTCTAAGGAGGTAAACAATTATTTTAGCCCTTTGTAAATGGACATGAAATGTGCTGTCAATGACACAATTTTGGTCATAAATATCATAACTACAAAAAAAAGCCAACAACTGTACACAAGGATGAAACCAAAGATTACTACTACAAGAGACACCACACAAAGTTCCAGCAGAGAAGGACCAAAGAACAATGCCAAGAGAAATCAAATTTGTTTTTAGGAAGGGTCATAGGCACATTAATGATGGGTGTTCTAAAAATATGACATAAGATAAATTAAAGTTTATAATCCTACAAAGGGAGAAATGAGACATTGTGCAATTTAGAAAACAAGATATTTCACAGAAAGAGTTGCACGCAGAAAGCAACTGTAACAGAC
This sequence comes from Pseudotsuga menziesii, assembly GCA_001517045.1. Lineage (NCBI taxonomy): Eukaryota > Viridiplantae > Streptophyta > Pinopsida > Pinales > Pinaceae > Pseudotsuga > Pseudotsuga menziesii. The sequence continues at coordinate 573,100 of LPNX010232808.1, forward strand.
TATCAGAAGATACCATGGAAGTAGAAACATTGTTCGGCATAATTTAAGTTTCATCTCAAGCACTAGATGTAGAGAGAAGATTAACCTCAATATAATTTGTAGAAATGTAGTATCGATGATAAGGATAATTCGTGTAGAAAATGAATCCAGTGGATTAGATAAAGTTGAAGAAAGGAAGAGTGATAAATATTGAAGTAAATCATAGTAAATTTAGAAGACACACAAAATTTTTAAGCATCAATATCGACAGTGGACGTTCAAGTCATCCATTAAAACACTTAACTAATTTGTACAAGAGAATATTCAGAAAAACAACAAATTATTAATTGCATTTAAAACACGATTCGTGCACATTGGAAAGTCTTATGAAGTGCGCGCACACGCACATATATATTATATTCAAAAGGTTCCCATTACAAAATTAAGAGATACATATATTCAAGAATATTCCAAAGAAGGATTTTTGTTACAAAAATAAGTATATACATCATGATGTTTCATGGCTACGACCTACAAAAAATTATTCTCAAATTACAAAAATGAAAAAGGAGGAGAATTTATGTAAATGTCACTCATTAGGTTTTCGTGATGGAAGGTGTGTATGATCTTCCAAGTATGAATTGCATAGAATTATTCGAGACTGCTTCAAATGGTCGATAATGTTTTGGTAATATGTCTCTAGTTGTTCAACGCCACTCTTCACGAGTGAAATTTATTCCGAGTGTATTTTATTTACCTGAACTTGTGAGTACCACTCCTTGAAATTATACTCCTTGATATCTGATGCCCAGTTTTCCACGTGCTTCTTAAGTTTGATTAATTCTATTCTTGGTGCCTGAAAAGCAACAAAAACATTATCTGGAGAAGATTAAGCCTGTTGCTTTGGAATCATAACAATACATGATATGAATTAGAAAATGGATTGAGGAATGGTTAATTATATAATGAACATGATAATGGTAGATGATAGAATGAAAAAGATAAAAGTTGCGGACATATTTTTGTCCAAAATGGCTTAATTGTCACACTTGTAGGGGATTTGAGAGGACAAAAAGGGGAGATTGAATTGACTACTTTGCATGATTGAATTGATACCATATTCTCTATATTCTTGTGTGTGATATGTAATGTTGCATGAATTGTTCGATTTGTCATTCACATCAATTTATTATAAATCTTGGTGTTGGATGGATACATGTGCGACAATGTGAGAATCTAGTTTGACGCAGAAAGGAACAATGAACAATGGTAAATTCAACATAGTAGGGAAGGGATATCAGTAGTGGAGGGATGGTATACATTTTATCACTTTTATTCAAATAAAAATGGCCTGTATATAGTGGTTAAACCACTATAAACATTGTAAACAATTTGAAGAAAAATCTTTTATTTAAAATATTTCTATTTCTTATTGAAGTGTATACCTAGTTTACTCTTGGAAATTGAATTACCAATACTTTTTCAAGTTTTCATGTGGAAGGGTTGGATGAATATGACCCTTTAACATGAAATAGGGTATTTTATCCCTTTAAAGTTTATCACTAGAAACATAGACATGAATTCGAGGGATTTATGAATTAATTATAGAATAATTTGTTAAGTGTCTTTAAAACCCTATTTTATGTGATAATTATAGATTGTGGTAATAATTGTTGGATTTCAAGAAAAAATGTCATGCATTGATTGGAATTTGGATTCCTTTGATTTGAATATCCAAGATCCTCGCATCATGAAGGAATTGCTCCTAAGAGAACGTGTCTAAATTTATCCTAAAAAAACATGTCTCAATGTTGATTGATTTTTATTATTAATGTACTACATGTAATTTGAAATTACAAAATGTTACAGAAAGAAGAGGAGATCAATCCAGGGAAATAAAGGCCTAGCAATGATATAGAAAGCAAGATAAACAAAATATAAGAAGCACTAGAATAACTTAAGGAACAAAATCAAAAGCTAACATATCATTTATAAGAAGTTCAAGATGACAATAATGACTTTATAGAAAATCAATTGAATATTAGTTGTGATGTAGAGAGAAAGTTAATTGAAGAATTGAAAACAAAGAAAAAAGAAAATTTGAATGAAAAATACAACTATCAATTTCTTAATGATAAGGCCTATCAATTCTATGGAATATGATTATTTCTTATGCATGTTGCATCATGAATGACCTTGTTAATTTATTTATACCAAGGAATAAGAACTCAATTTCTTAATGATAAGGCCTTATCAATACTATGAAATAAGATTATTTCTTGTGCATAAGAGTTGCATCAGGAATGACCTTGTTTATTTCTTAATACCAAGGAATAAGAATTCAATTTCTTAATGATATGGCCTATCAATAATATGAAATAAGATTTCATAAGATTATTTCTTTTGCATGAAATAAGATTTCATAAGATTATTTCTTTTGCATGAAATAAGATTTCATAAGATTATTTCTTATGCATGAGAAAAGCATCATGGCCTTGTTAATTTCTTAATGATAATGTTTATCAATACTGGGATGTAGAAAGCCCCTTAATAATCTTTTTCTACATAGAAAATTAAACTATGAATGTAATTCATAGATTTCCTTAGTAAAAAACCCTACTATTAGATTTTAGCGTCCTTTCCTCAGTCAAAAACTTTGATATTATATTTTATCCACCTTTCCTCAATCACTTATAATTATTTCAAAAACACACTAGTCTCAAGGAAATCAATATAGTAGGCACTCTACCCGTTAGAATTATTTGAGAATTAATAATTTATAGTTTCTTATGTTTTAGTTTGATATTTGTGCAATCCATTTAACCCAAGAAATGGAGCTAATGCTATTAGGTTGGGTTGCTAAACATGTACCAATATTATCAAATCTATTGAATTTGGAAAACTTTTCATAATGTAATTGAATGATCCCTATTAGTGGAGGTTAATTGAATGAACCATATTATCACAAGTTGTGGCATGTGTCTATTAGATAATGTTAAAAATAATATTAAAGGAGCATATATTGTGTTCAATATAAAATAATTGTAATGTTATTTCTAATGTATATATCATATTTATATTACCTCTTTAAAGTGGGTAATTTGAAATTAAATTAATCTAAGTTTTAAATTAAGTTTGCTCATGATTGATGTTTTTAAGTGGTATTTTTTTGTTGGAGAATAGGGATTCCACATCCTTATTGTGTGCCCTCTAGACTCATTAGGACTTAATGTCATTTCCTTATAGCTAGGACACCATGCCTTAGTAGATTCATGACTCTACTCCTTGATCTATTCCATAGATTCAAGACTCTGTGTCTTGAGATTCCATAGATTTAGGATTGTGTTCCCTAACAACAAGTTATAAACTTCACCAGAACCCGACGTTGTTCTCTTTTTTTGGAGGGTCAATTTTAGTATCTCTTTTTACCTTTGTTTCTAAAAGTATGTATACTCCTAGCACCATTTTTCATTTTGAGCCTTTTTTTTTTAATTTTGAAAATTCTTGGTCATAGAAAAAGAATAATTTTATTTACAAACTATCTTTTTGAAATTTTACAAAAATAATACATTTATTAACTAGTTGTAATGAAAAATACACATTTTTTAATTTTTTAACATTTAGAAGCTAGATTGGACAAAATATTTTACATTTTGGAAGTTTTTAATTAAATTTCTCTTTTAAATAAATTATTTTTTTGGGCTAATTTGTAAAAAAGATGAGAAAATAAAGACAATTCAAACTATTTTTAAGGTATTTCCAGTTATTTTTAACTTATTTTGAGTTATTTTATATATAAAAATGATAATATTTAATATTATTTTCTATGAAGTTATGATTCTCATAAACTTAACAAAACTTATACCATACATTTGTAATTAACATATTAAAAACATCATATTTAATCCCAAAATAAAATATTAAAGTCAAAACATTAGAAAAAATAATGTATAAAAAAATTGTGAAATTTGACATTTTTCTCAAGAGCATAAAACTAATGAAGAATATCAAAAACTCATTTTAACAATCTATATACTTACCTTTTGTTTTTTAATTTACACTAAGTTGAAAAAATATATAACTTTTAAACAAAACCATGTGAAAAGTATATATAAGTTTTAAACAAATACATATTTTAACAAAATAATAATGAAAGTTTAAATAGTATAAAGAGGTGGGGCAATTCCCACAATCGCCCTCCTTAAGAACTTCATCGCCCTTTGTAAGATTTTGTATTTATTTTTAATTTTTTCTTTGGTTTTTAAAATATTTTGTTATACTAACATATTATTATTTTTTAATATTATTTCATATTTTATGTTGTTTAATACTTTAAGTTTTATATTTTATCATTTATATTCTTTTACATTTTATATTATATTTTAAAATATTATGAAAAAAATCATATCAAAAAATTATGAAATTTGACATTTTCCTCAAGAACATAAAAATAATAAAAAAATATCAAAACTCTTCTTTAACAATCGATATACTTAGATTTTCTTTTTTAATTTACAATAAGTTGAAAAAACCGTGAGAAAACATTTAAACATCATAAAAAGGAATAAAACAAATATATAATATTAATAAAAACATAAGTTAAAAAAAAATACCAAAAAATATATAAGTTTTAAACAAAACCATGTGAAATATATATATAAGTTTTAGACAAATACATATTAACAAAATAATAAAGATAGTTTAAAGAGTATAAAGGGGTGGCCCCATTCTGAGAATCGCCCCCCTTAAGAACTTCCTCATCCCTCATATATATTCCTTATACAAAAGCCACAAAACCAGAAAAGGTTTTTTTTATTTATTCCTTTCTTTGGTTTTTAAAATCTTTTGGTATGATGATGGTTAACGTCCCCTAAGATCAAACTTTGGTCTATCGCACCTAAAGAAATGAATTATTTATTTTGTTTTAAATTTGTATTCTTATTCTCAAAAAGCTTAGAGAGAAGTGTCCCGAGCTCACTATAATTTTGACATGTTAAAAGGCTAGGAAGATCGGTGTTGCAACAAATATTATGAAACTGAGATCTAATGTAGGTGTATGCAGGGCACTCTAAGAGGAAGTGATTTTCATCCTCAATATTCATATTCTCACATATATCGAAGATCCTTTCCACCCATGGTGTTTTAGGAAGTTCTCAATGACCTGTTTCACTATGGAGCTCATGAATGTTTGTTTTTATCTTGGCTATATTAATTTTTTTCTTTGAGCTAGTTAAAACAAAGAGATACTTTTTATCTTCTAGAGTATGACCCCCTTATAATATCTTAATTTTCTTTTAGCCTCTAAATCTTTCTCACACCACATTTTCTCTTTAAACTTAGAAGTAATAATATTTTGAATGTTATTAATATTTTTCAATGCAACATTTTCGTTAATCTCCCAATGGTATAACTAGGCCTTGGTATCTTTATACCAACCTCACTTGAGCCTTAGGTGGTTTTGGATGGAATTTAAAGCTGGCTTAGGAAGTCTATGGTCTCCCATGTTATTGATTTTGTGCTTGTATAATAGGAGCCTAGTCATAGCTAGGCTCTTGATAGGAGAAAGACCCACTTCTATAAGGAGAATGGGTTAGGGTGTATTGCTTTTAATTTTGAGGTTATACGTTATAAAATGCTTCTAGATTTGCTCAATATTTCTCTAATATTCTATAGAGATGCTGCAACACCAAACCTCACACCCATACAAGATAACAAGAGTGACTACAGTTTCAAAGAGCAGCTTCTTTTTATCCCACATCACAAGGTTTGTTGCTTTACAACAATTTTCAAGACCAAAATAAGCTTTCCACCCTCCATTAATCCTTTTCTCAATTCTATAATTCCGGTTGAGCTTGTGATGAATATCAATTCCTAGGTATTTATAAGAAGACACTTCCTCCAAGTTGCTATTGTCATACACAAAATTAGCATAAGTGTACTTCTTGGATTTGATAATCACAACTTTTGTTTTGTCAGTGTTAACAGTCATACCCATGGTAGAGCAATTTTTTTTTAAAGTCTTAGTTGCTTATCAAGATCAGATGGACGCCTTGCCAAAAGAACAATATCGTCAGCATAGAGAAGAAGGATGATGACTATTCCAACCAAGATCGTTCCAACATAGCCTGCTTCCTCTAAACAACCTTCTAACTTATCGATGTAAATGCTAAATAGGGTAGGGGAGAGGGGGAAACCTTGCTCAACTACGATATTACATTTAATATATTTAGACCACTCCTTGTTGCTCTTAAACTTGGTAATGACATTCTCGTATAACCGTATTGTGGAAGCTCTTAACTCGAAAGGAACCTTTAGCTCTTCTAATCTATTCCACGGGTTATTTCTAGGTACCGTATCGAAATCCTTTCTAAAGTCCACAAAGAAACAAAAGAGATTAGATATATCATTACGACATTCCTTCACAATGATCCTAAGCATAACGAGGTGGTCCGTTGTTGAGTGTTGTCTTCTAAAACCTGCTTGACCTTTAGCTCACTTACCTTCACTTTCAAGCCATATGCTCATCTTCTTTTCCAATATAATATCATATAACTTGGCTAAGAGAGGGATAATCATAATTGTTCAATAATTATAGGGGTTATTTGTATCCCTACCTTTAAAAGTAGGGATAATGAGGCTTTGAGTCCATGGTTTAGGGAACCCCTGCTTGACCACTTGATTAAATAGCTTATGAATGTGAGGGGTGAGTAAAGGTCATCCAATTTTTAATATTTCCGCCTGGTAACCTTCGATGTCTTTAGCTTTTCCATTTTCCAGACGCTTAACCTCAAATCTATGTCTTCTAATGAGAACACTTCTTCCGTTGTTAGCAGGGTTTCAAAGTTATTTATGACATTTGGGGATTCATAAAGATTTTTAAGATAGGAATTCCAGTCATGTAAAGAAATTCTATTATTATCTTTAGTTTTTCTAGTTAGAATCTGCCTCTAGAATTTCTTAGGAGCCACCTTAGAGAGGTGTAATATTTTTTCTTGTCTTTTATGAATATATTGCATTTTTTTCCTTTTAGTTAGGGCTTTGCATATTTTTATCTTGTCAATTTTAAGAGATTTATCAAGAGCTTCCTTGATTTATCTCCTTGCACTTTTACAATCTTGATCATACCAAGGGTTGGTTTTGCTATTTCCTTTATTACTTGAAACTTCAATTGAGAACTTATTAATAGAATATGAGAGAGTTGTAGTAAAATTATGATAGAGGTCTTCTATGTTGTATATACTTGATAAAGGAAGCAAATGGTTTTTTAATTCATTTAGAAAAAGATCATTTTTATTTCTATCAAAGATCAAGTTTTTTTTTCTAGAAGGATTATCTTCTATGAGATCTATATGCATGAAAAAATTGAGAGTTACAATTAAGGGTCTCTGATTTGAGTCAGGATCGTGGTCATTTAAGATGTCAAAATTTATTATTTCGTTGTGTAAATGGATATTAGAAATAACATAGTCTACCACACTGCTACCAAGCCCATAGATACAGGTCATCTAGATATAATTGGGTCACTTCTTTAGACCATTACAAATTATGAGATATTGAGCACTGTTGTAACTGATTTTACCACTCCAGGTGAATCACACTTTGTATGGCCTTCCCCTATCCCTCTGCGGACTCTTTAGACCCCATGGACCATTTTTTGTCCTTTGATTTTTCCTTGACCATCCCTAAAAACATGTGAAAAATGATACAATCGACTTTTAATCCCTTAATGGCGTATATACGCTGGTTTGACCCCTAAAACTGTGTACATCGGGATGTGTACAAAATCCAAATCCTTTTGGAGTTTTCCTTGACATGGATCTGACTCACTTGACTCCTGGCCTTCCCTATTCCTTGAGATCGCTCAGATTCAACCTTTCATTACCCCTTTGAAAAGCTATATAAGGAGCTCTATGGTACATTGAAGGCATATGAGATAATTGAGAGCAAAGAAACTTTAGTCCATTATTGCCGGAACTTATGCTTGAGTCTGCATCCCTTTGTCCCTTGGAGCACTTTTGTGTTCTTCCCAAGCTTTCCTTTTGCTTGTGAGCTTGCTATCGAGAGATGGAGGATTGAGGTGGTGGAGGCCCAAGTGGGGGATTCAGTTTCTCCGGTTCGCAAACGTGCCGACAGAGGTTGTTTCTATTATAATCTCTAATTTATATTAATAGAAATATATTTTCCTGTCCAATAATTTGTGTTTGAATGAATATTTTATCCATGGGATTATGTCAAATGCTTATACATTATTGATTATATATGCTAGAATAGATCTAACACCATGATATATAGTATGCTTGTATTGTTTACTTGTTGTTGAGGAAGTAATCTATCAATTCAAGCCGAAGTTGGAAAGCTCAACAGGGATCTACTTCAACCGTCCATAATAAGGTACGAGGTTTGATCCTTTAGAGTTAAACATTTATTTTCTATTGAATATTGGAAAGGATTGATTTTTGGAGTCAAGTTGTCTGTTGTGGTACCCCAAGCCATAGGAATTTCTCTCCATAACAGAATTGGCGACTTTGCTGGGGAGTTCCTAGTAGTTGTCCTTTGGGGGTTGTTCTATCGGCATTCAATGAATTTGAATTGCTCTTTGTCTCTTGTTTCTGTGTCGGGTCTGGGGGCATGTTTGCATGGTAGTGTCTGATTGGTGTGAAGGTTGTCTCAGCTTGTTTGTTTGCCTTGATTTGTATGCACCTTTCTTCCTGTACGCGAGTTTTTAACTCACAGTCGCATATACATGCAAATTTCTCTATGATTTTCATGTATACACGCAGGTTTACTGCGAACAGTCGCGTATGCCCTTAGTTTTTCCTTTTAGTGGAATTTAAATGGTTGGTGGGTGAAGTTTGATGATTGCTGAGTCTCCTTTGACACTTCCTGAGTCTGTCTATACTCTGTTTCTGACCAGAGACGTTTTTTTTAGGCTAAATTTTTTTTTTATAAGAAGGTTCTTGTCATGGCATTTTTCGATTTTTTGTTTGGGATTAGTGCATTAGATTTATTTTACCTTAGTGCTTTGCTTGAGTGTTTTTTGAGTGTGCTTGAATTTCTCTTTGACAAAGAGCAATGAATTTGAATTGCTCTTTGTCTCTTGTTTCTGTGTCGGGTCTGGGGGCATGTTTGCATGGTAGTGTCTGATTGGTGTGAAGGTTGTCTCAGCTTGTTTGTTTGCCTTGATTTTTATGCACCTTTCTTCCTGTACGCGAGTTTTTAACTCACAGTCACATATACATGCAAATTTCTCTGTGATTTTCATGTATACACGCGGGTTTACTGCGAACAGTCGTGTATGCCCTTAGTTTTTCCTTTTAGTGGAATTTAAATGGTTGGTGGGTGAAGTTTGATGATTGCTGAGTCTCCTTTGACACTTCCTGAGTCTGTCTATACTCTGTTT